>CM053791.1:787982288-788582288 GCA_028749045.1 Cupressus sempervirens | reverse complement strand
TGCAATAATGCTGATGGATGCAAAAGGGGGAAGGCTTTTCTATGCAAATGATTTCCTAGGTTGAGGCAAAGCTATATGACAAAACCTAAGGAGGATTGGGTTGGGGATTCTAACTTCAAAGATATGTTGTCAAAGCACAAAAGGTCTGCTTTCCTATGTGCAAGCTTGGTGGTGATTGTGTCAACTTAAGGATAGACTGATGATCCTTTAGGAAGAACACGAGATTGACCACTTGTGGATCCCAACCTTTAGCTCAAGGTGATGAGGGAAAACAAGTGACAAAGCTAGATTACCCTAGACAAAGCTCTGTTAAAGGGATAAACTTGGTGAGATTGGTGGATTTGGAAGATTTTAGGAATGGCAAACTTTTAGCAAGGTGACAACAATTTTGAAAGCTTAGATGTGCGGATTTTGGATTGCTGGCTAGATGGTTTGATTCTAAATGAGATGGATGAGCTAATAATGCTTAAGGGGATAACCTAAGATGGCTGGCTTTTCTAGAAAGATGACTCTAAAGTGAAGCTTATCCAAGAAGATGGGGAGAAACAAGGGTGTCTAATCATAGAAATCATTCCTAGTTGGTAAGGCATAAGTAGGATTAACTCCTGGACGTTGGCTAAATTTGATGGTGCGCTCTAACCAGGCCTCTTGAAGTGCTTCGTCGGTAGCTTTGTCCTTTGCTTTGTGGAGTTTGACAATTCATGGGCTTGGTGTTATTTCTTTTCTCTTGGCTGAAAGTTCTTGGTATGCTAGAGATGGCTTGAGTTTGACCTTGTGAAACTTCTGTTTGGGTTTGGGTTGTTCCGACATAAATTTCTAAATTTTCTTGGCTTTGGGAGATTCTGGTTGTTTTGCTTCAACTTGTTAAACTTCTAAAATAGCCAGTGACTATGCTAAGTGTGCCCTAAGCTAGGATTGACCAAGTTTGGCAAACATTCATTCAACAAGTAAAATAAAAACAAGCAATAGATAGGAACACCCAGATAAAAGTTTGTGGTTCTCAGAATGTGATACTTGTGTCGAGGAGTGTGTATGTTCTACAAATGTTTCGATTAGTCACTCCAACCACATTAACATCCTAGATGGTTTTTTGCAAGGCTAACAGTTGGTTT
This sequence comes from Cupressus sempervirens, assembly GCA_028749045.1. Classification (NCBI taxonomy): domain Eukaryota; kingdom Viridiplantae; phylum Streptophyta; class Pinopsida; order Cupressales; family Cupressaceae; genus Cupressus; species Cupressus sempervirens. Next base: position 788,581,176 of record CM053791.1, on the reverse strand, counting down.
AGCTAGGGAGTCCTCGATATACACAAGGTACGTGAGGCCCAAATCCGTAGATGAGACCACAAGGATGTCACATAGCTGAGAGGAGCGGTAACCCACTTCTCCTCTTTCACTTCTCAAGGGTATAAAGTTCCTTGAGGCTTAGCCCGAATGACAAAATCTTGATCCCAAGAGAGGTGTCTTTCGATTCACCTCCCGATTCTTGTACTCCGCCAGAATGCTGGAGTTGAAGTCGTCCAAGGGGTGATGAAATATCCAAGTAAGCCTCTTAAAAAGAAACAAGATTTTGGATCCTAATCTTATGCACCCAAGATGGCCTCGAAAGATGACAAGGGGAGAGAAGACTTGGATGACCTTGGGCTAAAAAACACGCTTGTTCTTTTACCAACTGACTCTTATGTGTGCTAATCTAGACTTTGCAAGCACTCATGTTTAAGAGACAATGTTCAATTCCAACTTGAAGCGCCAACAAAAGTAAATCAATCAAAGAATGCAAACAATAAGAAGAGTTAGGGTCAACAAAAGCAAACTCGCGCGCCCGGAGGCCCTCCATGTCAAGTATCGATCAATTTTCTTTAAGGCATTCAAGATTGAGTGTGAGTTTGTTTTAAGCCCTAAACAAAAGTGTGTGAGATTCGATTTCAAGCACGCGCCCGGAGGCTCTCCACGTCAGTTGTTGTTCAATTTTAGTGCCCAAACTTGAAGTGTGATCGATTTAATCTAGAGTTTTGGCCATTTAAAATTTTTTATAAAGTTAAAGCAAACGTTCAAAGACCAAGTGAGTGAGTTAGATTGTGGAATATTTAACACTTTTTTCAAGTAGACCCATCCCCATAAATGGCGCTGAGATTGCAACCAATGGTTAATGTTTGATGGGTGATTAGAAAAGAAGTGAGTCCAAGGAACTACTCAAATTGATTTTTGCAAATTTGTATTTTAACTTAACAAAGTTTCTTAAATGTCCAAAAATCAAACTTTATCTACATTGCATGTGGAAAAGAGATTTGTTTTGTTCAATTTTAGAAGCTCCAAATGAAGTGTTTGATATTGCAATTGTTAATTGATCCTTGGCATTCAAGATTGGATTTTTTTTTTTAAGCATGCATTCCAAGGAAGGTTGACTTTAATCCTTGGCATTCAAGAGTGTGTTTTGAGCAACATTCATTCAATGGAAAATGTGTTTAACCATTCAAGTTCATTTTTAGCAACATGCATTCAAAGACAAATGGTTAAACATTCAAGTTCATTTTTTAGCAACATGAAAACCTGTAAGAAACATGGTTAGTGGTTCCATATGTGCTCCAACCTGCAATGAGACAAAAAAAAAGCAATTTAGTTAGTTGGCCAAAATCTTCAAAAATGAGAGCTTAACTATGGAAATTTTTTTAAAACTTTTTTTGCTGTTTTTCCTACGCGTAAAAATGCTTAAAATGGTCTAAATCCTACGGAACCACTAAAAGTCAACATAAGAAGGCAGAGACGATAGTCTATCAAGTGGAGACGCTAAAATATGTAGATGCTAAAATGCAGAGACGCAAGCAGAGACGACAGTCTATCAAGCGGAGACACAAAAATACGTAGACGCTAAAATGCGAAGACGCTAGTATTCGAAGATGACAAAGCGGAGACGATAGGTTAGATTTTGCGGTGCAAAAAATATGTGACAAGCGGAGACGTCGATTTGCGCAGACGCTGATTTTCACAGACGACGATTTGGGTTGGCGGCGGCAGAGATGACAGAACAGGTTGCGGAGATGACAGTGTAGCTGGCGGAGACGCGGATCTGTAAAGACGACGGTTAAGGATGTGCAGACGACAGTCTAGTGGCAGCGCCGACAACAAAAAACTAGGCGGAGACACCAAAATGTAGAGACGTCAATTTGGTTGCGCAGACGACAAAGTAGCCGGCGAAGATGACAGTTTGCAAGCGCAGACGCCAAAACCGCAGAGATGACACTGCACGAAAAAAGTTGAAAAACACAATTTTTTTTTAGAATTTTTTAGATTTTTTGCTATTTTTGGATTTTTAGATGGTATTTCTTCTTCCTAAGTGCGTTCTTTAACCTGCAAAAACAAGCAAAACACCCTACAACACACTCAAACAACAACAAACATTAGATGGTTAGAAAAAATGACATATAGATGAAAATGGATGATTAAATGACCCATAGTGGGGTCCCACCGGGCGTGCCAAAATGTAGAACAAGAATCTTAGTGTGCAAAGAACATTAACATTAAAGCAAACATTCACAAACTAAAACTATATTCACATATGAGATTAGACAAAAGAAACAATTAAGGAATGCAAACCCAAAAAAGGAAACACTCCATGCTTCCTTGATTTTGTAGATGTGTCCTTTGATGTGAATGTATGCTCAAATGCTCAAAGTTGCTTCAATGGTGGAGATGGATAATAGAAAATTGGTAGCTTTGTGAGCTTTCAATTTAGCATTATAAGGGTATGGGTATGGCTTTGGTTCTCAAAATAGCATGGTAATTTTAGCTACAAGATTGTTGATGAAATGGCTTGGGATGAGATTTAATTTATAGGCTAAGGGGTAGAGGGATGGAGGGCTTAGATGCAAGGATGGATGAAGGCTTAAGGAGGGCTAGGATGCACTCAAAGGAGAGCACATGGATTGTGCTTGTTTAGCACCAATGGGAAGGTGACACTTGTCACAAAGAGGATGAGTGTGAGAGGGTAGGGTAAAGGGTTGGTTAAAGGCATGATGAGTGGGGTTGAGTATGTAAGAGGGATGTAAGAGGAATGAGTGTGGAAGAGGGAAGAGTGTGGAAGATGGGTGTAAGAGTCATGAGTGGGCTTGTAAGAGTCTTTTATGTTTTGTAAGAGCACTCATGACTTAGTGGTTGGGATTTTTGAGGGGAGACTTTGGTTTGAATTAGGAAAGTCTTAAACTTGTTTAGGGAATGTGACAACATTAGGAGGTGGATTAGGCTTGGGTTTAGGATTAGATTAGGGATGTTAGAGATGTACAAGTGGATGACATTAATGAGGGTGGGTGAGTTAGTGGCTAAGCTTGGTTAGTATGGGTGGATGGGGTGGATTAGGCTAAATGGAGGATTAGAGATATGTTAGGGGTTTTTGAATTTGAGGATTTTATTTATCAAATAGATTTATTTAATAAATGGGGATTTTTGAAATTAGATAGAAGAATAGGATTTAATTGATAAATAATAGATTATTTGATTTATCAATTAGGACTATAGATGATTAATTAAATTAATCAACTAGGGATGGCAAATGATTAATTAAATAAGAATTTAATTAATGATGCCTTTAGAGATGGCTAAATTAGATTACCAAAGCAGTGTAATCAAATTTAGGTGTCTACAGGCCCTAATTGGAAAAGTAATTGTTTTGTAAGAAAAATATTTCTTTCCTTCAATTTTGTTGTCCTACTTCATAAAAACATGATTATATCTGTTATGTATAGTTTGTACTGGCTTCCAAGGTTATACACATAATCACAAACATGTATACTATCTCCATGTAACTTTGCTAATCATATTATGAAATCAACATGTGATAAACAAAACAATAGACTGCTGTAAACCAAATTCTATACTTAAACAATTTTTTGATCACCAAACACTATGTATCTTTATTTATGAGGTTTCTTGTTAGCATGTACATCATGTGTTGCCATAAATTACAACAATTACATATCACTATTAGCCAATTTTCAACAAATGTACTAGTATAGATATTCCTTGTTAGAGGATAGACTATGTTAGGAGTCTGTTACAACATTTACTACATATGAGTCCCTATTAGGAGACTTTGAATCCCTATTAGGAGATTCCAACCCTATTAGGAGTTGTGCAAACCTTTTTAGGAGTTGTGCCAACTTTGTTATGAGTTGTGGAAGACAATTAGACCCACTGCCCAAGCAACTTCAAAGTTAAGATCAATGAACCCACTATCCAAATGATCTTTGTATGATTCCTTACAAAATAATAGAATTGAAATGTGCTTCTTCCTCTATCTTTTTCCTATCAACTAGAATTTTTCTTCTTTAGATCTTGTAACCAGATCTCATACTGTGCAGCCAGTGATCCCTTGGATTTCTTATACACATTTAGCAAGAATTTGGATCCTTCTCACTTTGCACACTAATACTTCACATCCAAATTGGTCCTCGAATCCAAGTTCCACATATCAAAAAGGAAAAAAAAATTCCTTTATATCACATCTTCATAATAATTCCTTGAATCAGCCTTGAGGCTTTCCTAATTAATTAAAATAAGATAATTAATTAATTAATAATTACAATAGCACTTTTGGCTCACACTCTATAAAAATATTCACACATGTGAAACCACACAATTGTCCTCTATTACACATGTTTGCACATCATCTTTATTACATCTCAGATGAAAGATAGTGATAGATCATCTGAACTCTATTTTCCAATGCTTTATTTCTACACCGCTTCCAGTAAATCAAATGTAACTTTCATACACCATCAAATCAAACTTATTCCTCTTAATCATTTCATTTTGAAAACCTCAAAAACATGTCCTCTACTATGCATCATCTAATACTTCCTTAGCTTACGTGCATCTTAAGATTACTAACTGTTATTCTTTCAGTCTTTATTGCTATAATGACATCAATGACAAATGCAATAATAAATGCAATATATCAATACTCTCCAATCATTAGGATACTCCCCTATTATAGTATCATCATCATTCATGCTAAAAATCTCCACATTCTCATTGATGACAACATAGATGAAAAACATCTAAGTTCCAAGAGTACCAAACTATACTCTGCTGCTACTATTGTTATCTTCTGTTCAAATCATCTTCATCAATCTAAAATATTTTGGTTGCTAGTATATTCATGGTGAACATCTTACAATAATTTTTGATTGTATATCATTTTGCACAAGATCATTTCCTTCTGCACACTAATGTATTCTTTTGCACACTCACATAGTCTTCTACATACTTACATATCATTCTGTGCACTTACAGGAATATTTTTGAATCTCCCTAAAGAGATAAAACTCCCCATTGATTAGAAGATGTTTTTTTATGCATATCTTCTTCCCTATTGACTTCAATGTCAAAGGTGTCAAATACACAATTGTTAAATACCAATTGTTATAATATACTTCTTCCAACTCTTCTATTAGCTCAAAGTGTCCAAAGAGACTATTTAACACAAGATACCAAATACGAAGAGTTCTCAATAACTTAGTACATACTAGATACTCCCCCATACAAGAAGCATCAACATTCAGTCTAGTCTAACCATAGTGCTCTATACCACTAGACTAATGCACTCCTTATATCGTCTACTCTAAACTAGATAGGGGCATAACACTAGCATACCTCTTAGGTATTGAAAAGTATCTATTGTCACTAAGGTTTGCACCCTTGTCCAAAGTCTTACCTAGGGACAACCTTGTGAAACATGGAAACAACCTCCAAGCTATGGGACTTGAACTATGAGATTGAATCTTCAGAGAAGGTCGGCTTCCTCTTACTATTAGGGTGCACCTAACTACTCTTGGAAGGGAAAAGGGAGAAGGAGATGCAAGAAAGAAAATCTACCTATTCTAATCTAGGGGGGTGATGCATCAAAATAGAGTGTTCAGATCAATCTCTGCCCATATATGCACTATTGAACTAGAATGAAACTAAGGATATACACATTCAAACTTGCTTTAATCTAATAATCACATACAAATCAGAAAATTCAAGATGAATGACACAAGGAAAGGGATATTCACTTATATTATCATTCATAGATCCAAGGAGATATAGTCATGCAGATCATAGATCTCTACAAAACACCAGTGAGAGGCAAAGAGTTCTTGCACTTTCACACCAATGGTTGAAGGAGATAAGGTGGAATATCATTTGGTTTAGAGGAAAAGGGAATTTTACATTGAAATTGTAGAGCAACAACAGAGAACAATAGAGAATGATCCGACTTGAACAAAATCTACAAAAAATGCCTTTATAGTTTAGACATAACTGAGATGTCCTCTAACTGTAATTACTTTGCAACCACTGCATTGAAGTCCTATAAAGAAAAATCATGGGGATTTAGAAGAAAATCTCATTTGAGTACAAATCCAAATAAAATGATATCTGATCTTGGTTGGAATAGGGACCTATGAAGACAAAAAAAATGCCATAACTATGCTTTGACCAGGTAGATAGATTGGATCAAGGTGGTAGAGTGTCTTTGCATGCTTTTCATTCAATTCTGGTGGTTGGAATCGATCATGAAGATCAAATTGTGTAGAAAACCTGACTTCTTATCATTTTGGTGCATGAATCAACATAGTCAGCGAGCCGACCGAATCTCGCAATGAAAATGCACCACGTGGACCAATAGTCTCAATTCTTTATGCCACCTTGCAGGTCTTGCCAAATTTGACCAGATATTCCAACTAACCATGCCACCTTGCAAACTATGACCACGATGGTTACATTAACTATTAGCACTGATCATAAGCTAGTTGGGCTGCTGAGACACGTGTCTCTCAAGTGCTTCCCCACACTACTTAACTTCCTCGTGACATCATAATGCGGGAAAGCCCTGATTGTTGATCTTTGCAAGATCAACAATCATGAAAATCCTCTCTATGTCTACCTTGGATCTAGGCCCATAATACCTAGTACACACCCCAGTAACTATACCACACCTGGTAACCCTCAAAGAGACAGGCCCCACAGGGACACGCGACAACAAAGTGCATTCCTGCATTGTTTAATCTCTACACAACTTCATCAAGTAGGGGTGTGCCATCCCTTTGATCTTGTAGATCTAATGGTGGGAGCCCTTTGTACATCATCTTATGAGATAGGTGGGCCCATGAGATCATCTGGGATAGGTATCACTAGGGTGCATACCTATAATGTTTAACTCACTCACAATTTGATCAAGCAAGGGTGCACTGACCGTCGATCATCACGGATCCAACAGTGGATAAAACTTGCATCTCTATGGCTAGCCAAAGGAATACGAACCCACTTCCCACACGACACAAAAGGGCTTGCCTGCAATAATTAAAACACTTGCATCTGTATCTTGTGGGGAAGCGCCCACCGTAGATCTGGCAAGATCTGACGGTGAGGAAAGTTGTGGGCTGGTGGGGAAAAATATTAAAATACCCTAGGCATTAAAATATCATCAAATTTGGCAGGTAGCAGTTAGATGGTCCAGATATTCAAATTTGAATTTGGTGGGGAGGCAAAAATGGCAACAATCTGGTGACTCACAAGGAATGTGAGCCTACTACGCATCTGATCAGTGGTCTTACACATCCATTAGGCTATGGAGTTGTGGAAAACATGAATCATTGTTCTGAGCAACCCTAACCCTGCCTCTGAAGGCATAAAACACTGGAAATCTCTGCCTCTGCAACTAGAACTAGGGACCAAAACCTTTTCTGCAACCTTCAAAATTTCAAAACTTGCTATCTCACGGAGACAACCCTGTGCTTGTGCACTTCTTGGAGAAGTAGGGAACAAACTGAAAACAAAACTAAGCTAACTATGTACATGGAACCTCAAACCCTCAGAAACATGGCTTGAGATAGATCCCATTGACTGGGATAGGAAGAATCTGTTGGATACAATTGTTTAAGGACTTTCCATCAGCAACCATGACTGGAGTGTAGTCATCTTCATCAGCAGCTAGGTTCATGACTCTACCTCTTGCTTGATCATTAGGATTAAAAACACTCTGTAGAGTAATAAGACCTTTAGGTAGCTTGTTGAAGCTGAGATTAATGATTTGGTCACCATGCTGATCCTGCAGTCTTGACTAATTTCTCTCTAAAAATTTTGCTTCATTCTACAAGAAGCTTACGATTTGTTCATTAGACTCAAACACTTTCCAATGGGTGTTATTGTCAGGGATGGTAGGCCTTACTACCACTCTAATTTGTTGCTCTTTCTTCTCCTCAAGATTCCCTAGCACATCATAGGATGCACCTATTGCTGCAAGTCTATCGGCAAGTCTATTATCTTTTCTAGGGATGCTTTGGATGTTAAATGCATTGAAAAGTTCAAGAAAATCCCATACCCTATGTTTATAAGACTTGAGCAGACCATTTTTGGTGATATTTTGATTTCTCACTTGATTCACCACCAACTCACTATCTCCATATATAGTTAAAGCTTGGATTCCTCTCTTTTGAGCAAATAGGAGGCCTTGAATTAAGGATTCATACTTGGCTACATTATTAGTGCAACTAAATTGGAGCCTAAAGGAGAAGTAGTATCTTATTTGTGCAGGAGAAATCAACATTACACCGGCTCTTGATCCATTCTTATTCTTTGATCCATCAAAGTACATACTCCATATCCCATTTACATCTTCTTTAGTCTCCACAAGATTGGGAACTAAAGCATTTTTCTCTAATATACAATATGTACTGAGGCCTGTCTCAAGAGTTTCTGATGTAGAATCAAATTGATATGCATCAGCCCATTCATCTAAGAGGAAATCAAGTACTTGTGCTAGGGGTGTGGTAGGCTCACTTACTATGTCATTCTCATCCACTTCTAGGATAGTGCAATTCATGTTGATGAGGTTAGGGGTGTAGGGCTTGGTATGATGGAGGGCTAGAGGCTCTACTCTGATTGAAGCTTTGGCTCCATTTCTTGTTCTTAAAAACATATATGACCAATCAGAAGATATGTAACCACCTATTTGGGCAGTGAAGTCTCTTGACAAACAGATGGAAAAATGTGGCTTGACTTCAGCCACTGATATATCTTGAGTTACAATACAACCAGGACATGCATGTAGGGCCATTTCTACATTCTTAAGGATCCCTATAGTACTACCATCCAACTGTAACACATCCCTAACAATGGGCTCATATTTCATTCCCAAAGCATCAACAACACACCTAGGCATCACTGAACTACTAGCCCCTGAACCAATCATACAATTGTGGACTAGTTTATCCCCTATAATTAGGGAAACAAAGAATGGGGGAGGTCTAACCTTTTTGCTTGTTTTTTCCCTATCTGATGGTTGCACTAAGCTTGTGGCACTTTCCATGCTAGGTAGCTGGTCCTTTGGTTCAATATTCTCCAACTCTTGCTACATCAACCTCTTCTACATGGGTATAGTAGCAATAGCATCCCACATAGAGATATTCACATTTGTCTTCTTTATTTGCTCTACCATACTGAATGGCATAGTGAGCACTTTGGTAGAATCCTTGGAAGTCACACTTGCAGAAGGTTGAGGTGGAACAACCAAAAGATCACTCACATCCTTTTTGACATTATTTTGCCTTTGCTATTGAGAAACATTTGATTGCTCATTGACTGCTTGTTCATGAGGTATTGAACTTGAAGTTGAGACCTGATTAGGAGGAGGGGCAACATCTTCAATAGCTCTTCTCTTGCTCTTGGTATTGTGATCAATAGAATCCTAGTTTACATTGGAATGTTCCTCCATCTGATGGTTCATAAAAGAACAATCACCTTGCCCTTGCATATAGGAGGCCTCCTTAACTTGGTACTCCTTATATGATTGTCCTATTGTAGGCTCTTGGATGGTCAAAGCCAAATAAGATTCAGCCTTCTGACACATGCAATAGGCATATGAGTAGTTACAAGAGGGACAAAAATCTTGATCTTGGGCCATGTTGTTTTGAGGGACTATGGCCCTACTTTGATTCACATTTGAGGTTGAAGCATGACTACTTTGTCTATTTTGATCAAATAATTGTTTCCATAATTTTGATTCGGAGGCCTACCACTGTTCATAGTTTGGTGCTGCAACTGATGAGCTTTACTACCTTGAGCCTGCTATCTTTCTAAAGTCACCACCTTGTTGCTCATTTTTTACATCACAGAGAAACTATCTTCCAATTTCTTCTCTTGGCCCTGCAATCTCTTATCTATGTTCAACATCATAGATTGCATAATTTCTTTAATTTCAGCTATCCCATACAAAGATGTAGAAGTTTGAGGAGCTGGGGTAAGGGATTGTGATGTAGACACTATGGGAGGAGAAGCCATTGCTGGTTGATGGTTCAGAGCATCAGGGCAAAAGGGCATAGGATTCCTTGGAGCTAACTTCCCTCCTTGTATTAGGATGTTTTCTAACTTTATTGCTATGTTAGAAGCATTAGGCAAGTTCTCTCCTCCCATAGTTTGAATTGTAGTGGCAATGTCACTGTTAAAAGCTCTAAGGTAATGCAAGAAGGCATTACTAGGGGTAGGCTTCACTGAAATAGGTATTATATCCCATGTCTTTTGAAATCTATTGTTGAAATTAGTTATACATTCATGGGTGGCTCTTTTTATAATAGTCAACTGCTCTAAAAGTGACAAATGGTTGCTTTTGTCCTCAAAGTGTTTACATTGTCCTACTCCTAACCCATCCCAATCAGTTATAGAACCATGAGCCAAACTTCTATACCATTGTAGTGCTTTTCCTTTTAGAGATGAGGCTAGAAGCCTAGCAATATCATCTTCCTTAATACCATGGATATTACAAACATTTGCAACCTCTTGAATGTGTTCTAAGGGAGAGGTAGAAGTTTCACCAGTAAAATCTAGTATACTTTTAAGTGCAACTATTGGTATGTCATGTCTTTAGGCCAATAAAAGAGGACTGCCACCATTAAAGGTGGCAAAAGCATGAGCTCTAGGCAACACTATATAAACAAGTGATCTATTGATATGTGCTGATGGCAATCTAGGCCGAGATCTAATAGTAGGAGGAGTAGAAATAGATCTTGCAGGTGTATTTGTTACTATTGTACTCCTAGCTGGTGATAGAGATACTCTAGTCCTTCTTCTTCTAGGATTTGAAAGTGAAAGCTCTTGGTACTGAAAATTACCTCTAGAAGATGCCCTTATTTCTTCCATGGGCATGAAATCTTGCAACTTTGGTCTAGAACCAAATGTGTTTGAAGCTCAGAGTCACCAAGTCCTTTGAAGAATGAACCCTTTGAAGGCCTGAATATTGAGGCCAGAACTATCTCCTCAGTAGTAATCTTGAAATCTTCGTTCTTAACACCAGTAGACTTAAAATCTTCTAATATGAGTCCTGTCAGGTGTGCTAAAAATTGTTGTCACTAAGGTTTGCACCCTTGTCCAAAGTCTTACCTAAGGACAACCTTGTGAAACATGGAAACAACCTCCAAGCTATGGGACTTGAACCGTGAGGTTGAATCTCCAGAGAAGGCTGACTTCCTCTTACTATTAGGGTGCACCTAACTACTCTTGGAAGGGAAAAGGGAGAAGGAGATGCAAGAAAGCAAATCTACCTATTCTAATCTAGGGGGGTGATGCATTAAAATAGAGTGTTCAGATCAATCTCTGCCCATATATGCACTATTGAACTAGAATGAAACTAAGGATATACACATTCAAACTTGCTTTAATCTAATAATCACATACAGATCAGAAAATTCAAGATGAATGACACAAGGAAAGGGATATTCACTTATATTATCATTCATAGATCCAAGGAGATATAGTCATGCAGATCATAGATCTCTACAAAACACCAGTGAGAGGCAAAGAGTTCTTGCACTTTCACACCAATGGATGAAGGAGATAAGGTGGACTATCATTTGGTTCAGAGGCAAAGGGAATTTTACATTGAAATTGTAGAGCAGTAATAGAGAACAACAGAGAATGATCCAACTTGAACAAAATCTACAAAAATTGCCTTTATAGTTTAGGCATAACTGAGATGTCCTCTAACTGTAATTACTTCGCAACCACTGCATTGAAGTCCTATAGAGAAAAATCATGGGGATTCAAAAGAAAATTTGATCTGAGTACAGATCCAAATGCAATGATATCTAATCTTGGTTGGAACAGGGACCTGAGAAGACAAAAATGGCACCATAACTATGCTCTGATTAGGTAGATAGATTGGATCAAGGTGGTAGAGTGTCTCTGCATGCTTCACATTCACTTCTAGTGGTTGGAATCGATCATGAAGATCAAATCATGTTGAAAACCTGACTTCTTATCATTTTGGTGCATGAATCAGTAGAGTCAGCGAGTTGCCCAAATCTCAAAATGAAAATGTGCCATGTGGACCAATAGTCTCATTTCTTTATGCCACCTTGTGGGTCTTCCCAAATTTGACTAGATATTCCAACTGACTGTGTCACCTTACAAATCATGATCGTGACGGTCACATTAACTATTAACATTGATCATAACCTAGCCAGGCTACTAAGACACATGTCTCTAAAGTGCTTCCTCACACTACTTAACTTCCTCACGACATCATAATGCGAGAAAGCCCTGATCGTTGATCTTTGCGAGATCAACGATCATGAAAATCCTCTCTATGTCTGCCTTGGATCCAGGCTTGCGATACCTAGCACACACCTTAGCAACTATACCAAACCTGGTGACGCTTGCAGAGATAGGCCCCATAGGGACATGTGACAACAAAGCACATTCTCACATTCTTTAATCTCTGTGCAACTTCATCAAGCGGGGGTGCACCAACCCTTAAATCTTGTAGATCTGATGATGGGAGCCCTTTGTACATCATCTTGTGAGATAGGCAAGCCCGTGACATCATCTGGGATAGGTGTCACCAGGGTGCATACCCGTAATGTTTAAATCACTCACAATTTGATCAAGCAGGGGTGCGTCGACCGTCAATCATCGTAGATCCAACAATGGATAAAACCCTCATCTCTATAGCTGGCCAAAGGAAGACGAACCCACTTGCCATGCAGCGCAAAAGGGCTTTCCCACAATACTTAAAACACTTGCATCTATATGTTATGGGGAAGCACCTACCATAGATCTAGCAAGATCTGATGGCGAGGAAAGTTGTGGGCCAGCAAGGAAAAATATTAAAATACCCTGGGCATTAAAATATCATCAAATTTGGCGAGTAGCCATTAGATGGGCTGGATATTTAAATTTGAATTTGGTAGGGAGGCAAAAATGGAAACAATATCTTTAGGAAAAGGATTCATAAAGATATCTACAATCTGATATTTAGCACTTACATACTCCAACCTTATCTCCTTCCCTACTACCTTCTCTCTCAAAACATGATACTTTATGAATATGTGCTTTGTCTTAGAATGCAATACTAGATTCTTAGACATACTTACTATACTTGTGTTATCATAGTAAATGATAACAGGTTCTACAAACTCAATTCCAATATCCTTCATCATTTGTTTCATCTATATAACTTGATTACAATTATTTACTACTACAACATACTCTACCCCAGATGTACTCTAAGAGGTACAATCTTGTTTCTTAGTCAACCAAGAAATAAATCTTCCTCCAAGAAAGAATTCTCCACCATAGGTGCTCTTTCTTTCATCCTTACTACCTACCCAATCTACATCGATATATGTACACAAGGTAAAATCACTTGATCTATCATACCAAATTCCATAATCAGATGTTCCCTTCAAATATCTTAAAATCCTCTTTGCTGTTGCATAATGGTACTCTTTTGGATCAGCTTGGAATCTTTCAACAATCCCAATTGTATTTTCTATATTTGGTTTGGTCTGAGTCATATATTACAATCCTCTAATCATAGATCTATACTTCTTTTGTTCAACTATAGGTGTCTCATCTTTATTGGATAACTTGTGACTAGTTATCATGGTTGTACCAATAGGTTTACAAATTTCTAAACCAAATCCTTTCAACAAGTCATTTAGATACTTACGTTGTGAAATAAATATCCCATCTTTTCTTTGTGCAATTTGTAATCCTAGGAAAAACTTCATTTCTCCTATCATGCTCATTTTAAATTCATTTTTTATCTCTTTGGAAAACTTATCACTCTCTTTATCATTTTCTAAAAATATTATGTCATCCACAAATATTAAAATGATAAACAAACCATTATCAAGAGTAATAGATCCAATCCCTATGATATGAAAGATTGTATTATTGCCAACCCTAACAATGTCTCCATCATAATTTCTAAACTTAACAAATTTTTTCATATCACCAATCATGTACTATGAACATTCACTATCAATTATCCAATCTGATCTCTTCTCAACTTGGGTAACTAAAGCTATTTCCTCTCTAATTTCTCTATCAAGATCATCTTCCTTAATATCCAAAAATCCCAATTGATCATTACTTTCACTCAGACCTATTTCATTAGATTCTTTATCCTCATTTTCATACTAAAATTTCTATCTTTATCTCTTCTAGACTTGAACTTTCCTCTAAACTTGTTCTATCTTTTAGGACATTTAGATGTATAATGACCATATTCATCACAAGTCTGATATTTAAAGATATTCTTACAATCTTTATGTCTCCTTATTAGAAGGGCTATTCCTTCTTCAATCTTCTTATTTTCTTTAGATTTGATGCTATTGGAAAAAGCTCATTTTTCACTTGTACTTATTTATAGATTAGGTTGAATGTTTAAAGCATTAAAAGTTGTCTCAACTCTAGCTAATTCTCCAGACTATCTCATTTCTACTTCTACTGATTCTAATCTTCCAAGCAATGTTTCTTGTATGGAAACTTAGGTTTAGAAATAGCTTCCTACACTAATCCCTTAAGGAAAGTATTGTGAAAATTCCTATTACATCCTTACAATTTCAAATTTGATATTATGTAAAAAATAATATTGTAGCCAACCATGAATACATTAAATAGATAGAGAAAGAAAATACATAAACATAAAGATATTTTGGTGGGAAAAAACCTTTCGGTAAAACAACCCCACCCCTCCAAAACTTGCACAATGTATTATCTTCAATATAAAAGTTACAAAACACTTGCAATACAAGTTCTTTCAGGATATGAAAGACTGATTCAGTAGCAACCAACAATACACTTTTCATACTCTCCTATCTAGAACCTAAAAATGATTATATCATGTGCTTTCCATTATTAGGGAAACTTCCAAAGGGGTTTTACCATTCTTTGAAAAAATATGGGGACACCAATGTGCAATACTCAATGATCAATTATCACATGTCTTCACATCTTCATCCATCATCAAATCTTCCAAAGATAGCTCTTATGCATCATAGGAATCTATGATAACTATTTCATTCATGATCTCCTTACACATAATTCAAGATGCCGACACATGCAAGTTGAGTTACACATCAACATGCCAACTAGACATGTACACTCACACTTAATTACATTATTTGCAAAAAATACATTTACAAAAAAAGAAAAGAATAGGAATTATCCAAGGTTAAGACACCTTATTCCTTACATTCTCCCACTTGTCAAACACTTTGTAAGAGCAACATGAACATAACAAGAACTAATTGCTATAGGCTGAAAGGCCCATAGACTCTGAACACTATCTAAATTTCTTTGTGCCCACTAGTTTCATCAGTGCATTTACAACATTCTTTATAGTATCTACCTTCTCCAAATTTACCTTTCCATCTTCCACCATATCTCTCACAAATTGAAACTACACATCAATGTGCTTTGTTCTAGCATGGAAAGTTGGATTCTTTGCAAGGAAAATAGCACTCTAACTGTCACACCAAATAGTAATCTATACTATATCAACAACAATATCAGAACACAATCTCCTAAGCCAAATGGATTCCTTACAAGCATGAGTAGTAGCCATGTACTCAGCTTCTATAGTGGACAAAGAAACCATATGTTGTCACTTACTCATCCAACTGATGACACCACTAAACATAGTGAACACATAAGTGCTAGTGGATCTCCTCCTGTCACTATCACCTACCTAATCTGAATCCACAAACCCATAAATACAAATTGAATGTGGAGCTCTAGAAGAGTTACCATGATAGAAAATGGAGTAATCTGATGTACCCCTCAAATATCTGAATACTCACTTAACTGCATCATAATGTACCTGTCTTGGATTAGCCATAAACTAGCTCAAAACTCCCACTACTTGGGCAATGTCTAGTGCAGTACAAACCATAGAATACATAAGACTACCAACTACACTAGCATAAGGTAATCTACTCATGTCCTCCACCTCACTAAGAAATTTTGGACAATCATTTATAGATAAATTTATACCCATAGAAATAGGAACACACAATGGTCTAAAATCTACCATGCTAAACCTATCCAACATGGACTTCATATACTTATTTTAACTAAATCAAAGTTTTCTGTTAGACCTATCTATACTAATTTCCATACCCAAGATGTACCTTTCTACCCCAAGATCTTTCATCTCAAACTGTGCTGATAACTAATATTTAAAATAAAAAATCATACCCTTACCCTTCCCAAATAGCAACATATGATCAACATATAATGCAATAATAAGAAGGCAATCATTTTCAACTCTGAAATAAACATAGCAATCTAATTTCAATATTAAAAATCCAATTGACAACACAAAGACATCAAACTTAAGGTACCACATCCTAGGAGATTGTTTCAAATCATATAAAGACTTCTTTAATCTAAAAACCAAATGTTCTTTACCTTTAACAATGTAGTGCTTAGGCTGTGACATATAAATCTCTTCCTCTAAATCACCATGAAGGAAAGTTGTCTTCACATCCATCTGTTCTATAATAAATCATATGATGCAATAAAAAAAAATCTCATGGATGTCAACTTTGCAATAGGAAAGAATATTTCACCATAATCTATTCCCTCTACCTGTGAATACCCCTTTGCAACCAATCTATCTTTGTACCTTTCAACACTGCCATGCACATAGAGTTTCTTCTTGAACACCCATTTTGTACCAATAGGTTTCCATCCTTTAGGAAAAGGTACTAGGTCCCAAGTTTTTTTTAATCCAATGAAGCCATCTCATCATCCATGGCCTCAATCCAGGAACCTGCATCTTCCATATCCAAAGCCTCTTTCACAGATCTAGGCTCATCAGTGTTAGTAATCAAAGCAAAGGCATAACTGGAATCTACCATAGAATAACCAAAAATTTCTAGTTTCTTTCTTACTCTCATGTATCTCCTCAAGGGATGAGGTTGAAGTTGTTCTTCCTCTTCTTCTAAACTATCAAAGCTACTAGAGATCTCCTCATCATTAGACCCAACATGGTCTTTTTGTTTAGTCTTCTTGGGGGTACGAGGCAGCTAAAAACTATCTTCTTTCTTCTCTTTTTTATCTAGTTGTAACACAATAGGCGAAGATGTTAGCTCTCTAAAGATAGAATTTTTGCTATACAACACCTTACTAGTCATAGGGTCCCAAAGCTTGTATCCCTTCACACCAACACTATATCTGATGAAAATATATTTGACAACTTTTTTTTCCAACTTAGATCTTTTCTCCTTTGGAACATGTACATAAGCTTCACAACCAAAAATACAAATATTTCTAAATGAAGGCTTCTTACCAGACCACACCTCCATGGCTGTCTGACCAACAAGATCTAATGCAAGAGATCTGTTAACTAGATAGAAAGCAATAGCCATAGCTTCAGCCCAAAATTTTTGTTCAAGACCAGCTCCACTAAGCATACTCCTAGTCTTCTCCATCAATGTCTAGTTCATTCTTTCTACAAATCCATTTTATTGTGGGATATAAGGAGTTGTCTTTTGTCTCTTGATACCTCATTCTTTATAGAATTATTCAAACTCTGCTAAGCAAAACTCACCACCATTGTCAGTTCTCACAAACTTAATCTTCTCACTAGTCTGATTATCTACAAGGGCTTTAAATTCCTTGAACTAACTAAAGACTTGTGTTTTAATTTTTTAGAAATAAATCCATGTCCTTCTACTATAATTATCTATGAAAGATAGAAAAAATATAGACTTGGAGATTGAAGGAACTTTTACAAGACCAAATACATCATAATGAATAAGATACAAAACATCAAAACATTTGTGAGAACTAGAGTAAAATTGAATACAATTTTGTTTACCATAGACACAATGTTCATAGAAGTCAAACTAAAGATTAAAATCATTTAACCCCTCAATAAGGTTCTTGGTTTTTAGGGTTCTAAGAGCCTTCTCACCAATGTGGCCAAATCTCATGTGCCACCACATTGTCTTTTCCATAGGAATCTTTCCTTCCAACGTGTTTGCACCCTTAGGTAATGCTCATTCAAATGATGGGGATGAAGTGATAGCTGTCTCTACTTTGAAATAGAAGAACTATTGCATTGAGAAATGCATGCATCAAGCTGAAACATAGTACCTCTCATAGTACCTTTAGCAAGTATTATAGCTCCTCTCATCATCTTGCATCCACCTTTAGAAAAAAATTTTGCACACCTACATCATTCGGCATACTTATAGATAATAGGTTTCATGCCAAACTAGGGATGTGCATTATCTTGTTTGATCTCCTTTACTCATCCATTAGGGAATCTAATAGTGACTTGACCTCATCCAACTATCTTTAGGTGAGAATCATCACTCAAGTACACCTTTCCACCCTAAAAAATTTCATACTTTGAGAACTAGGTTCAATGAGAGGTCATGTGGAAAGAAGCACCCAAGTCTATTAACCACACATCATTAGATGCATGCACTGCCAAGGCTGGAATGAAAGTATCAACATCTTCTTGAGATTTTTTTGAACCTAAATTTGAGGCCTTCTTCTTCTTCTTTGGCTCTTTACAGTCTTTATGGAAGTGCCTAGTCTTATCTCAGTTCCACCATTTTTCCTTGGAATTTCTAGGAGTCTTTGATTTTCCATGGGATTTCGATCTACCCTTTCTAGACTACTTGTCATTTTTCTTCCCTCTATCATTGGATCTCCTACAAACAACAAGAGATTCCTTAGTTGAATTTGACAATTTTATCCTTGTCTCCTTAGATAACAATGAAGAGACCACATCATCCATTCTAAAAGTGACTAAAGTACTTCTAAGAACCATCACAAAATGGTCCCATGAATCTAGCAAGGAACATAATAGGGTCATACATTGATCCTCCTCTATCTTGACACAAGATAATGTCAATCGTGTAATCAGTAAATTAAAAAACATTTAGATGATCTGTAATAGATCTTCCTTCCTCCATTCTTAAATAATACAACTTCTTCCTTATGAACAACTTGTTTACCACAATTTTGGCCTAATACACAAACCCAAGCTATGTCCACAAACTATTTGTGGTCTTCTCATCAAGAACATTCAAGAGAACTAAATCAACTAGACAAAGTCTAATGAGACCCTTACCCTTTTGATCCTTGAGATTCCAATCTACTTGAGATATTGTTGTGGGTCGTACATCAAGTGAAGCCACCTCCCATAGATCACAATCTTCAAGCAAGTCTTCCATCTTGAATTTCCACAACTCAAAATTATTTCCATTAAGTTTCTCCACCTCCATTTTTACATATGATGAGCTAGCCATTTCAATCTATAAATAAGATTTAGAATACTCTACATAAAACTCCCACTCAACTTGTGTTTAGCTCAAAAAACACGACCCAACAACTAGGATCAAAAGTTGATCAACTTTGATACCACTTGTAAGGAAACATAGGTGTAGAAATAACTTCTTACACCAATCCTTTAAGGAAAGTATTGTGCACATTCCTATTAAATCCTTATATTTTCAGATTTGATATTATGTAAACAATAATATTGCAGTCAACTATGAATATAGAAAATAGATAGAGAAAGAAAATACATTAAAAAAGATACGTTGGTGGGGAAAAACCTTTCGGTAAAACAACCCCACCCCTCCAAAACTTGCACAATGTATTATCTTTAACACAAAGGTTACAACACATTTGCAATGCAAGTTCTTTTAGGACATAAAATATTGATTTAGTAGCAACTAACAATACACTTTTCACACTCTCCTATCTACAACCCTAAAAATTCTTATATCATGCACTTTCCATTTTTAGGGCAACTTCCAAAGAACAACCATATTAGGGTTTTACCATTCTTCAAAAAAGCATGGAGACTCGAGTCTAGAGTACTCAATGATCAATTTCCACATCTCTCCCCATCTTCACCCATCATCAAATCTTCCAAATATAGCTCTTACACATCATAAGAATCCATCATAACCATTTCAATCATGATCTCCTTACACACAATTCAAGATGCTAACACATGCAAGTGGAGTGATACATCAACATGCAAACTAGACATATCACTTACACTTAATTACATTAGTTGAAAAAAATACATTTACAAAATAAATAATAAGAATAAGAATATCCAAGGTTGAGACACCTTATTCCTAACATTTCTTTAGTGAAATATTTGGTGTAGGGCATTACTAGCTGAATCATCTTAGCCATTTTCTTGAATGACGTTGTCAAAAATTTCAAGATTTTCCAAATAACTTCATCATATTGATTAGCTCCACCAAGAAACCAAATTTCTACAATAATTTCTGATATTCTACCAACATAACTTCTTATAGATTCATCTTCCATCATCTTAGCATCTTGAAATACACAAATCCAATTTTTAAATCTCTCTTTTTGCATGATCATCACCTTCAAAAGAAACTTCTAATGCTTTCCAAATTTCATAAGAAGTTTGAAATGTCTTTACCTAATTATATTCATTCTCTTGAAGAGATGACAATAGGGCTTCTCTATTTGTCATATTACACATAAGTAGATCGGATGCAAGACTATCTTGGGTGTAAGAGCAATCTTGCATCTCCCAAAAATATTTTTATTTCTAGTCTTTCTATTTTAATAAGGACTAGTAGACAGAGTGGTAACTATTTATGAGAACTTTCTATTTTTAGTAAGTCTTTCATACAAGTTTAAAATGTTCTCATTTTCTACATGAAGGTTCATTTTATACTTATAAGCCTACCATAAAAATGTCATTTCTCTAGGTTAAGTATCAGAGAAGCTATTGCAGATTTTTGATGGAAAAATTTGCAGAAAAATGTTCAAGCTCACCATTGGAGGCCTGATGAGGTCCAAAAATTGGACAAAAAGGCATTTATGCATTTATGATCTTGTAAATCATGAGTTGGCATTTATGAAAAGTGGTTCTAATAGAAAATTAGAGCAAAGGTTTGAGAGTTATGGCCTTCTAAAGTTGGGCTACCTAAAATATCTAAAATAATTGTTAAAGATGTATTTGGCTGACTCTATATGTATTGTTAGGGTCTATCAGCCCTAGGTATTAAATTTCATTATCTAGAACTTTCCTAAGCAGCATAGAATTACCTATTTAAGAAAGGCTTGAACATTGTCTAGGACAACTTTGGGTGATAGTTCAGAGCTTAGTCTTGCTGATTACTATAATGAAGGCACCCATGTGTTTTAACATATTGTATTTGTGAATTCTATAATTTTCATTTACAGTGCAAATAAGAAGTCCATATTTCTTCTTGCATTTATTGTTATTTCTT
This sequence comes from Cupressus sempervirens, assembly GCA_028749045.1. Taxonomy (NCBI): domain Eukaryota; kingdom Viridiplantae; phylum Streptophyta; class Pinopsida; order Cupressales; family Cupressaceae; genus Cupressus; species Cupressus sempervirens. Next base: position 788,559,895 of record CM053791.1, on the reverse strand, counting down.
TATTTCTATCATGGGTCTATGGTATTAAGGGTATCACCCTTCCTCAAGTGGTATTAAAGGTAGAGTTCTTGAGTGTGTGGACAGATCACTAACTATGAGGTAGCTCACACGAAGACCATGGTTAAGGCTAAGTCTATAGACAAATCATTTATTGTGAGGCAGTTTGAACTAGGGTTTTAGTAGAAGCACAAAAATGCTTCCATGAAGATAGCATGGTGGAAGAGTTGTAGGTATTACACGTAAGGGTTTTAGAGCCCTCTAAAGAAAAATTCAAGCATTGGAAGAAAAAATGCAAAAAGGAATAAATCTTCTCATAAGAGATGAAAGTGATGATGAGAATGAAGAAGAAGAAAATGTCGAACCAAAGGTAGTTCTAAACCTAGAGGAAGAAAGTCTTTTTAAGGCCATCTCCAAGATTGGAAAAAGATATAAGTTTGAGGTTCCCTCATTTTTGGGAAATCTTAACCTAGAGGAGCTAATCGATTAGATTAATGAATTGGAGGAGTACTTTGAGTATAAAGATATTAAGGATCCTAATAGGGTCAAGTTTGTGAAGGAAAAATTGAAGGGACATGAAAAGATCTAGTGGTAGGAGGTTTAGTTAGAGAAAAATAGAAAGGGAAAGAAAAAAATCACTAGATGGAAATGGATGATAGTTAAACCTAAGCAATAATTCATTCCCATGGATTATGAGTTTGATTTTTTGAAGAAGATGCAATAGTTGAAGCCACTGGGAAAATTTGTTCAAGAGTACACCAAAGAATTCTACCAAGTTCCTATTAGAATCAGCCATGCAAAAGCTGATAAGGAGAAAGTGGCCCATTATCTTAATGGGTTAAGGTTGAGTATTCATGATGAGCTAAGTCTGGTTCAAATGAACATTATTGAGGAGGCATACTAATTTTCCCTAAGATTTGAGGAGAAATTGAGCAAGAAGTTTGACAACAAGAATAGTGAAAGAGGTCATGGTGGAAGATCTAGCAGATGATCTTATGGAGGCCATAATGATGATAGGAAGAACAAGGATGAGGCTAGAAGTAGCAGTTAGAACTAGAGGGGAAACAATTCCAATCATTTCCATGATCAAACCAATAGAGATTAGAGAGGTAGAGGCCAAGGACAAGGATCTGGAAGAGGAGGCTTCCATGGAAAATTTTTTCACTATGAAAAAGAAGGCCATAGAGCATTTGAATGTTCCCAATGCCACAGAAGGATAGGTCAAAGAATAGAAGGCCATGGTAGAGTTGAACATGTTGATGAAGATGCTAGATCATCAATTTTGAAGATGTTGAAAGAGGAGAAGTCCTATTTAATAGAACAATCCTCTTGAGTCGTGAGAATGAACCTAATCAAAGGAGCTTGTTTTGCACAAGGTGCAGATGTGAAGATAAGTGTTGTGATGTGATCATTGATGGTGGAAGTACTGAAAATCTGCTATAAAAAATGATGGTCACCAAGTTGAAGATAAAGAGGCAGAAACACCCGTGTCCATACCATATTTCTTGGGTGCAATATGACCACAAGGTCATGGTCAATGAGCAGTGCTCACTGGAGTTCAAGATTGGAAGCTACTAGGATGAGGTGCTATGTGATATCATACCTATAGACATATGTCATATGTCGCTAGGTAGGTAATGGAAGTTTGATATGTATGATGTACACAATGGGCAAGCAAATACCTACACTTTGACCAAGGATGGAGTGAAGCATAAGTTGAAGCTTTAAGGATAAGGAAGAAAAGGTATGTAGTATTTCCAAAATATGTTTTGTTTATGAAAAAGAGTTTCTCAAAGGTATGAAGCATGAGGATATGTGTTTTTCTATAATTCTTAAAGATCATAAGGAAGAAGTAGAGGAGGTACCTACATAAATTGCAGATATATTGGAAAAGTTTTCTAATATTGTGTCAGATAATGTACCTATTGGATTGTCCCTAATGAAGAAGATCAGTCACCAGATGGATTTGGTTCTAGGAGCTAGTTTTCCAAACAAGGTAGAACATAGAATGACACTAATTAAAAGTGAAGAGTTGAACAAAGAAGTTCATGAGTTGTATTAACACCAAAAAATAATGGAGAATAGAGGATGTGCATAGATTCTCATGCTATCAACATGATCACAATCAAGTAAAGATTTCCATTGCCAAGGATGGATGATATTATGGATTGTTTGAGTGGGGTTGAGTATTTCACAAAGATAGATCTAAAGAGTGGGTACTGTTAGATTTGTATTAGAGAAGGAGATGAATGGAAGACTACTTTCAAGACAAGGGACGGATTGTACGAGTGGTTTGTCATGCCTTTTGGGCTAACCAATGCACCAAGGACTTTCATGAGGCTCATAAATAAGGTATTGAAGGAGTTTCTAGTAAGTTTTTCATTATTTACCTAGATGCTATTTTGATCTTTAGTAAGACATTGGAGGAACACTTGATCCATATTCACAAGGTTTTTGATAAGTTGAGGGAAGAAAAGTTGTTGAAAAACTTAAAGAAGTGCACTTTTATAAAGGAGGAGTTTGTGTACCTAGGATTTGTAGTCCCAAAAGAAGGTTTGAAAATGGACCTAGAGAAAATGAAGGCTATCCTTGAATGGCCTACTCCAAAAAGTGTGATAGAGGTAAGATCTTTTCATGGACTGGCTAAGTTTTATAGAAAGTTTATAAGAGATTTTAGCAATATTTTTGGACCCTTGATTGAAACAATGAGATGGGATAGGAAATAATTTAAGTGGACTATAGGACTAAATAAGAGTTTTAATTGCTAAGAACTATTACTAGCCACAATTGCAACAAGATGTGAAGAAGTTTGTACAAAGTTGCAGAGTATGTAAGATGACAAAAGGAGCAAAGTAGAATATAGGGTTGTATCAGCTATTACTTGTAATAGAGAAGCCATGGGAGGATGTCAACATGGATTTTGTTCATGGATTACTAAGGACACAATATGGGTATGATTCTATTTTTGTTGTGGTTGATAGGTTTTCAAAGATGACACATTTTATTCCTTGCAAGAAGACTAGTGATGTTGTTCATGTGATAGAATTGTTTTTCATAGAAGTGGTAAGACTATATGGTCTATCAAAGAGTATAGTTTATGATAAAGATACCAAATTTTTTGGGTATTTGTAGCATACATTGTGGAAGAAATTGAAGCCAGAGTTAAAGTTAAATTCATCATCCCATCTACAAAATGATGGATAGATAGAAGTTGTGAATCATAGTTTGAGAAATTTGCTAAGATGTTTGGTTAGAGACAAGCCAAAAGTATGGGATTTGATTTTATAATAGGAAAAATTTGCATATAATAATTCTGTCAATAGGAGAATTAGTAAATCATCATTCTAGATTCTATATAGTAGTTTTTGAAATGCTTCTGAATTGTGATAGTTGGATAAAGGAGAGATAAGTAGTACTGAAGTAAAAGAATTTGTTGAACATTTGAAGAACATCCATGAGGAGGTGAGGAAGCACATCATAAAAATGAATACATAGTACAAGTCTAAGGCATATGTAAAAAGGAGGTATAAAGAATTTTAGATTTGAGATGAAGTCATGGTTCATTTTAGAAAGGAGCATTTTCTAGTGAGTACATATAATAAGTTGAAGATGAAGAAGTTTGCACCATGCAAGATAATGAAAAGGCATGATTTTGGAAATGCCTATGCAGTGTAGTTGCCTATTAAATTGAATATTTCACCAGTATTTAAAATTTAAGATTTAATAAAGTATTATGAAGGAGGCAATAAAAATGAAGTTGCAAAAGTGTAGTGGAGTATTCTAGTAGCTAGTTTAGCTACAAAGGAGATTAAGGCGATACTAGATAGTCATGTTGGAGAAAGTACAAGGAACATAACTTATGAGGAATATCTAGTCAAATGGAAAGGGAGGCCAGTAGAGGATTCATCATGGCTAACAAGGTAGGAGGTTAACTATCTTGGTTTTCCTTTGAACACCTAAGATGTGATGAGGTCACAACTCAAATTACCCTAGGTATCTGATGCAAGAGCATCCTGGGTGTAAGAGAAATCTTGCATCACCCAAATTTTTTTTTTTTTGTCTTTCTATTTTGATAAGGACAACTAGATAGGGTAGTTACTATTGTTAGAATTCTTTAGAATAACTGAGAGGGGGGGTGAATCAGTTATTCAAGATCCAAATGCCTTATTAATACCTTAATACTTTTTAATGAATCCATACCCTTTTCATCTGTTCAAACTTAAATCAGTCATATAAGAAAATTACTATAAATCAACATGCAAAGATAAAACATTCAAGATCAACACATGACACAATGATTTACGTGGAAACCCAATTTGGAAAAAACCACCAGTAACATGCTACTTGATTCTCACTCTTCTGAAGTGATGCTCTATTAAAAGCCTACCCTATTAAAGGCTTACAACACACTGTTAAATGTGACCTTGTTAGAGGATTTCACCAAACTATTAGGAATGGGCCCGATTAAAGGTCTTTAGAACATTCACTTGGAATGTCACCCTGTTAAAGGATTTATCTAATGGCTATTAAACCAACCTAAGTCCATAGGATTTATCTTACTGTTGTAATTGCTAGAAAGTAACAATAACGGTCTTTTGATCTGATATAACTTACAACATACTTTGTAGATTTTAGATCACTCTTTCAGTTCAATCCTTATGCTTGGCTTCAATCACTTCAGCTTTGACTACTTGTCTCCCTCTCAAGCTTCATCTCCTTGAGTCTTCTTACTCATCTTGCCAATGCAATCATCCTTATGGTCGTCTATCCAAACAGAGTTCTTGTGCTATCTTCTCCTTAGCACATTCTTCAGCATTTCATGCTTTTATGCTTGACCACGACTCTCTCTCTCACTATCCCCTCTTTTCTTTTCATTAACTTATGTCTTCTTATATAGAAGTTTGATTTGCCTTTGCCGCTCAATTCTCCCTCTCCAATTTTAGGGTTTCAAAATGGATTAGGTAGGATACAATGTATCTACCCCATATCTTATTCTCTTCTAAAAACTTCACCAGTTGTATCTTAAAAATGTTCTACATGGTGTTCTGTGCCACTAGCTCATCATTCTTACCTTCCTTTTAATTCACAAACTTCTAGATAACAACCTTGTCAGCTTAGATCTGGCAAATCTTTGATTTCCAAAACAATGCAGCAACTTGGCATTATTGAGTTACTAGTGCTTGACACCTCTGTGTTACTCGACACCTATACCTGCTCGGCACTTGGTTCTACTTAGCACTTGATTTTGCTTGGCACTTGGTTCTGCTTGGCACTTGGTTTTGCTCAGCACTTGGTTCTGCTTGGCACTTGATTCTGCTCGGCATCTGTACTTGCTTGGTACTTAACTAGGAATTTTATCAGCTCTTACTAGCTTGCTTGGCTCCTCTCTAATAAAATTAGTTTGAGCTTTACAAAAGAATTAGCTAAATCCTTAAATCTTTGATAATTTTCTGTGTGCCCATTCTTTGTATCTTATAGTATGTCATCAAATACACTTTTCCATCAATGGCTTAGCTGATCCTTGTACTTCATTACAACATCATAACTTCAACCTTTCTCTAGGTGTTCTAGTTACATCTTTATTGATTGCCTCCACCTTGATAATCAACTAATTGATAGTATTTGGATCACTAAAGCAATTGTCATCCCTGTAAGTAGCAAGTTTGACATCAATGACAAAAAAATGATCGAGAACATTCTTTACCAGTTCCATATATTATTCCAACAACTTTTCTTATGATCATTTCAATCATTTTCAACAATCTCCCTCTTTGGCATTGATGGCAAACCAAACTGATCAAGTAATCAATTCAGTTACTACCAAGATTGTATACGGTAGCTTGCTGCATTTTCACTACTGATCACATCTATCTCCCTCTTCTTTGCATTGATTAGTTTTCTGCATATTTCTCCCTCTTTGGTGTAAATGCCAAAGATGTAGTATATAAGCTTTGGGTTCTTGTTGTTTTTCTCCCTCTGTCACCATGCTTGTGACTGATTTGGAGTGTCTATTCCTGCTGTCATTCTTTGCATCAACCTATTAATATTTCAATGATTTATTCCCGTTGATGCAAGTTAGCTTCCTTGTTGCCTTAAATTGCTTGACTTAGGGGTATAACCCCCAACTTGCCTCTAAGATATTCATAGGCATCCTTGGGCAATGGTTTGGTGAAGATATCTTCAGTTTGTTCCTTTGTGTGAATGTATTCCAATTTCACTTGTTTGTCTTCTACCAATTCTCTGACATAATGATATTTGATTGCAATATGCTTGGTTTTTGCATGCATTACTAGATTTTTGGATATATTTATAGCACTTCTATTATCACAATACAATATCATGGGTTTTGTTACTTCTTCTTTCATTCCATTCAATAGATGTGTGAGCCATACAATGTTTGTACAATTGACTGTAGCTGCCACATATTCTGACTCTGCAGTGGACTGGGATATACATGTTTGTTTCTTGCTAGTCTAGGTAACTAGCCTTTTGCCTAGAAATAATGCACCTCCACTTGTGCTTTTTCCGTCATCAATGTTTTCTCCCCAATCTGCATCTGTATATGCATTGAGTTCAAATTTTCCATTCTTTTTGTAGTATAGACCAAAGTCATCAATCCCTTTGAGATATCTCATTATTCTTTTTACTGCTATGAGATGATTTTCTTTAGGATTAGCAAAGAACCTAGCCACTATTCCAACTACTAATGCTATGTCTGGTCTACTATGTACAACATATTGTAGTTTTCCAATCATGGATCTGTACATTGTTTGATTGACTTCAACTAACTCATCATTTTTGGACAGCTTATTTCCTGTGGCCATTGGTGTGCTGACTAGTTTGGATTCCTCCAATCCAAATGTTTTAAGATTTTCTTTGATGTATTTTGATTGTGTAACAAATATTCCATGTTTGAGTTGATGTACTTGCAATCCAACAAAAAATTTGATTTCTCCAAACATGGACATCTCAAATTCATGTTTCATTTTGTCAGCAAAGCCTTTGCAAAGTACTTCCTTACCACCAAATACTATGTCATCCACAAAAATTTTAGATACAATAATGTCTTTACCTTCTTCATCTTTGATGTACATGTTTCTATTATCATCAGTTCTTTCAAATCCAATTTGCACTAGATACTTGTGATATCTCTCATACCATGCTCTAGGTGCTTGTTTCAAACCATAGAGTGCTTTATGTAACTTACACACCATATCCCTATTTTTTTCATCAACAAATCCTTCTGGTTTTTCAATGTAGGCTTCTTCTTCTAGTATACCATTTAAGAAGGAAGATTTTACATCCATCTAATAGACTTTAAAATCTTTGTAGGCAACATATGCAAGTAAAGTTCTTACTCCTTCCATTCTATCAACAGGAATGAATGTTTCTCCATAATCTATTCCTTCTTCTTGAGCATAACCCTTTCATACTAATCTGGCTTTGTTTCTAGTAATCTCACCATTCTCATCTAGTTTGTTTCTGAATACCCATTTGGTGCCAATCACTTTCTTGTCAGTTGGTTTGGGAACCAAACTCCAAGTTTTATTTTTTCTTATTTGATCAATTTCTTCTTCCATAGCTTTATACTAGTTGCCGTCTTGTAATGCACTGTATACTATCTTGGGTTCAGATTTGCTGATTAGACATGATTTATGTCTTAGTCTGTTAGTTGTCATTGGTCTTGCATCTTTGTCACCAATTATCTGTTCAGCAAGGTGATGTCTTTTTACATATTTGGATAATCTTGGCTCTGTCCTTGTTTCCATGTTTGATCTTTCGGATTTAGGATCACTATACACTTCATTTTCAGGTTGTTCTATATTATGTGTACTATCTTCAGAATCAAATTGTGCATTTTCTTCATTCTGTAACTCAGCTTTTGAATACAACTCTGCATTCATTGGTTGTGAATCGGCTGAAACTGACACTTGTTGTTGATTTTCAATTTGATTGACATCATCCTCATCAATAGTCATTCCTTCATAAGAATATACAAAGGTTCTGTATTCTTCCATTTTCTTTGGTTCTTTAGCTTGGACTTCTGTGTGCTCATCAAAATTTACATTTTTAATTTCCACAATTTTGTTAGTGTTAATATTCAAAAACTTATATGCCTTCTTGTGGAGTAACCAAGAAATATACCTTCATCAATTTTTGCATCAAATTTTCCATTTCTAACATCTTTAAGGATAAAACATTTGCAACCAAACACTTTGAAATGTTTTACATTTGGTGAGTAACCATACCATAATTCAAAAGGTGTTGTATTTGTACCTTTCTTGACTTGTACTCAATTTAGTGTATGAACAGCTACGCTTACAGCCTCTCTCCAGTATTTTAGAGCAACATTCTTTTTCATCATTAATGTTCTGGCACATTCAATTATAGATCTGTTTCTTCTCTCAACAAATCCATTCTATGAGGGTGTTCTAGGAGCTGACATTTGTCTTTTGATTCCATTGTCATTACAGAATATCTCGAATTCATTTTATGTAAATTCACCACCTCTATCTGATCTTAGGCATTTCAAGCTTTTTCCAGTTTCCTTTTCAACTCTAGCTACATACCACTTAAACATTTAAAAAACATCAGATTTTTGTTTTAAGAAAATAAAAGTCATCATCCTAGAATAGCCATCAAAAAATAACATTATGTATTTATCTCCTCTATAGCTTTGTAGTTCCATCGGACCACATAAGTCAGTGTGAACTAACTCAAGTTTCTCTTTAGATGTATAGTTCTTGCTTTTGAAACTTGACTTTGTCATCTTTCCTAGCTGACATTGTTTACACATGATATTATCAAGCTTCTTCAATTTTGGTAAACCTCTGACTTTCTTCATTTTACTGACGTTGACTAGATTATCAAAATTGACATGACATAATCTTCTATGCCATAACCATTCATCATCAAATTTTGCAAGTAGACAAGAAACATCATCCATATCAAGGTAAAACAAATTACTCTTTGTTTGATCTCCTTTTCCTATCAGTTTACCATCAGTATCATAGATTTTTGTAGTTTTGTTTCCAAATTCCACTTTGCAACCTATATTGCCTAATTGTGAGACACTCAGTAAATTGTAGTTTAATCCTTCAACATAGTATGCATTGTCACATGAAATTCATTCTGTGAGCTTAATGGAACCTTTTCCTTTGATTTGACATGGAGCATCATTACCAAATCTAACACTATTTCCATCATATTGAGTAAAGTTAACAAACTTACTTTTGTCTCCTATCATGTGATGTGAGCATCCACTGTCTATGATCCATCTATCATTCTTGTTTATACATGTCACCAGTGCTATGGCTTCTTCTTCATCAGATTGGTCCTTCATGGCTACATAAACAACTTCATCATCATTGTCATCAGAATTTTCTTCAACAATATAACACTTCTTACCTTTTTCTTTGTAATCTCTCTTATCATCATCTCTTCTGTTCTTGTATTTGTTGCCTTCCTTGGAATCCTTTTTCTATGGACACCTTGCAGCAATATGACCCACTTCATTGCAATTGAAACAAATGATAGGCATCTTACCTTTGAACTTTCCTTTGCCCCTGTGAAATCTTCTAGTGAGCAATGCTTCCAATTGTTCCACATCTTCCTCATCAGTGCTACTGTCACTAGATACATACTTCATTTTTTTTATTTTCCTTGATTTTATCTATTTGGCATCTTTCAATGATAATTTGGCCTTAAAAGAAGATTCAACATTTTCAGGTATATAGTTGTCAAAGTTAGATAACTCAAATGCAGTGAGTCTACCTGTTATACCTTCAAAGCTTAGATTATTTCCTAGTATACATCTTAGCTCTTGTATTGCTGATACTCTAATAGCATAGATAGGGAGCAAGGTTCTTAAGAACTTACTCTTAATAGTATCTTCATCTAGTTGACCATTCAAGCATCTTATTGCACTTACCACTTCCTTTATTCTTGCACCATACTGAACATCATTCTCATTTTCTTCCATTTTCATGTCATCAAACTTTCCTCTGAGACTTTCTCTTTTTTCTCTTTGTACATTCAAATCTCCTCCATAGATGTCTGATAAGGCTTTCCACATTTTGAATGTAGTGTCACATCCTTTGATATCATCAAATTCAGCATAGCTAAGTGCAGAGGCAATTTCTAGCATTGTCTGGTTGTGTTCTTGCTTGTTTTTCATGTCTTCTGCAGTAGGAGCACCTGTTGGATCTACATGTTCAGTGACAATTGAATTTTGGGCATAATCCCCTATGGATCCAAGATGTAGCTTCATCAAACTTTGCCATGCAACAAAGTTGTCTTTTTTGAGCTTGGGAACTTCTCTCTTTGGCATTTTGATCTTTTCTACTAGTAGTCCCTTTAAACTGAATCAACAGTCAGGCTCTGATACCAATTGTTAGAATTATTTAGAATAATTGAGAGGGAGGATGAATTAGTTATTCAAGGTCCAAATTCCCTATTAATACCTTAATACTTTTTAATGAATCCATACCCTTTTCATCTGTTCAAACTTAAATCAGTCATATAAGCAAATTACTATAAATCAACATGCAAAGATAAAACATTCAAGATCAACACATGACACAATGATTTACGTGGAAACTCAATTTGGGAAAAAAAATTAGTAACATGCTACTTGATTCTCACTCTTCTGAAGTGATGCCCTATTAAAAGCCTGCCCTGTTAAAGGCTTACAACACACTATTAAATGTGACCTTGTTAGAGGATTTCACCAAACTATTAGGAATGGGCCTGATTAAAGGTCTTTAGAAGATTCACTTGGAATGTCACCCTATTAAAGGATTTATCTAATGGTTGTTAAACCAACCTAAGTCCATAAGATTTATCGTACTGTTATAATTGCTAGAAAGTAATGATAATGGTCTTTTGATCTGATATAACCTACAACATACTTTGCAGATTTCAGATCACTCTTTCAGTTCAATCCTTATGCTTGGCTTCAATCACTTTAACTCTGACTACTTGTCTCCCTCTCAAGCTTCATCTCCTTGAGTCTTCTTACTCATCTTGCTAATGCAATCATCCTTATGGTCGTCTATCCAAACATAGTTCCTATGCTATCTTCTCCTTAGCACATTCTTTAGCATTTCATGCTTTTATGCTTGACCATGGCTCTCTCTCTCTCACTATCCCCTCTTTTATTTTCATTAACTTATGTCTTCTTATATAGAAGTCTGATTTGCCTTTGCCACTCAATTCTCCCTCTCCAATTTTAGGGTTTCAAAATGGATTAGGTAGGATACAATGTATCTACCCCATATCTTGTTCTCTTCTAGAAACTTTGCCAGTTATATCTTAAAAATGTTCTACATGGTGTTCTGTGCCACCAACTCTTCATTCTTATCTTCCTTTTAATTCACAAACTTCTAGATAACAACCTTGTCAGCTTAGATCTGGCGAATCTTCGATTTTCAAAATAATGCAGCAACTCAGCATTATTGAGTTACTGGTGCTCGACATCTCTGTGTTACTTGGAACCTATACCTGGTCGACACTTGGTTCTGCTCGGCACTTGATTCTGCTCGGTACTTGGTTTTGCTTGGCACTTGGTTCTGCTCTGCACTTGGTTTTGCTCGACACTTGGTTCTGCTTGGCACTTGATTCTGCTCAACATCTGAACTTGCTTGACACTTAACTAGGAATTTGCTCGGCTCTTACTAGCTTGCTTGGCTCCTTCTCTCTAATGAACTTAGTTTGAGCTTTACAAAAGACTTAGCTAAATCCTTAAATCTTTGATATTTTTCTATGTGCCCATTCTTTGTATCTTATAGTATGTCATCAAATACACTTTTCCATCAATGGCTTAGCTGATCCTTGTACTTCATTACAACATCATAACTTCAACCTTTCTCTAGGTGTTCTAGTTACATCTTTACTGATTGCCTCCACCTTGATAATCAACTAATTGATAGTATTTGGATCACTAAAGCAATTGTCATCTCTGTAAGTAGCAATTTTGACATCAATGACAAAACAATGATTGAGGACATTCTTTACCATTTCCATATATTATTCCAACAACTTTTCTTATGATCATTTCAATCATTTCCAACAACTATTAATGGAAACTTGCTATTTTTAGTAATTTTTTCATACAAGCTCGAAATGTTCTCATTTTCTATATGAAGGTTCATTTTAGACTTATAATCCTAGCTTAAAAAATCTATTTCTCTAGCTTAAGTATCAAAGAAGTTATTGCAAATTTTTAGTGAAAAAATTTGTAAAAAAATCTTTAGGCTCACCATTAGAGGGCTTAGAGTGCCTAGATGAGGTCCAAAAACTAGATGGAAGGGCACTTGCACTATTCTAAGCCTATAGATTAGGAGCTGGCATTTTTGAAAAGTAGTTATAATAGCCAATTGGAACAATGGTTCAAGGGTTATGGCCTTTCAAAGTTGTGTAGTGCCTCTCCCATTTGACTTTTTTTAGTCATCATGATGGATGCAACCTTGCTGATCTTATGTTGTGATGGGATCATGATTGTGAACCTGAGCGGTCTACACCGTCAAGGTGTTTGGATTTATGTTTCTGTATCAGTTGCTTTGTATATGCTTTTGACTAATCTTTGAGATTATGATGTGATTTTTGGTTCACTGAGGTTTGTGCTAGTGGTTACCAGGATCGATGTGGTATCATGAGGTTGTTTTGTGATTATCTTGAGATGTGTGCAGAGATTGCACTATGTTCTATTACCATGCTACACTGGACTAGGTTCCTTTAGCAGGGGTTATTCATGTTTATGACTGTGTTTGCTCATGTGTTTTAAGTGCCTTTTTAATGCAGAGTAATCAATCATTATTAAATGCTTAAGTCATTAAATGGATTGTTCATGTTGGATTCTTTGGTTATGTATTGTGGACATTTAATTTGTTATATTTTGATCTGAGAGATATATGTTCTCATGTTATGTTTACATTTGAGAGGACCTGAAGGTCAAATGTTACACTTTGATTCCAGTATCATGGATTTTAGACTACTATGCTATTCAATTAATCATATTGCATGATGATGCCATTTTGAGATGACAATGTGTTTTATGATGATATCTAGTTATCTGATATTTGGACATACCTCTGATTTTGTTATGTGATGGAATTAGTGCTATGGTTATTTACTTCATTCCTACATTGTTATGCTTTATGCGAACGTGAGTGATGTAAATAGATTATTTTAATATAATTAAATAAATGGTTAAATTAGGTGATTTAATGCATTATTTCTTCGGCTATGTTATTATATGCAATTGCACTTGATCATATTGTTTAGTGTGCAGGATTTATATCCCTGGCAGTGGCACATGGAGTTAGTGATTCATCCTTTCATATTTTACCAATGTCGTCCTGGTGTGGTTGACATATCTTTAATTTAAATGTTTAAATTAAACCTTTTAGTGATTATTAAATCCAAACTCATTTGCATTATGTGATTAGACCAGTAAGCGTGTTGTGCATTTAGAGGTTCGCATTGTCGCGAAAGTTATTAAGGAGATTTATGTGTTTTTGGATTTTTGGGTTTTTAAATTGATTTATTTTAATTTTTGGCAACTACGTTGGCTGGTTATTTGCCCTAATCAATTATTCACTTGAAAAGTGAATAAGTATCCAAAGAGGAATTTAATTCCTCACTTCTCACTTTCAAATTAGAAAGTTGGAGAGTAAAACTCAAAATCCTCTTCATGAGGATTTACTGTTTTGTTCGTTGTGGGAGCTATGGGCATGTGATCGTTGTGAGGTTGGGCTCCTTGGATCAATCTCAGGGAAACCTTGGATTGTCGCAATTTCCAGCTACTTCTATGAGATATTTATTTTATGGTTCAGATTCCCATTTTTCCCTTTTGGCTGTGAGGTAGGGCTTTCCTGTTTTATTGTTTTTGCTTCTATTTTTGGTAGCCATTTATTTGGAGGCTGAGAACTAGTGTTCCCCTTCGTTTCTATATGTTAGTTCTACCCGATTGGGCGGGTATGAACATTTCCTTATTTTTCGAGATGAGGGTTTGGGATTTTACGCCGTTATGCTGGCTGTTTTTGCATACGGTGTCCGATTCCATTTATTTTTGGATTTTTGGGGGTTTTTGAACCCAAATGCCAAATGGGTTTTAATTTTGAAATATTTCAAAAATTTGGAGTTTTTACTTCATTTTGCGTGCCACCCTATTTTCTCGAGTTTTCTTGGCACAATGTGGGTCGTGGACTTGGATGATCCATTTGGATATCAGTCAGACCACTTTTGCATGTTTATATTGCATTGGGATGCATGTCGCACCCATACTCCTGACGTTGTGTTCGGTTGAGTGATTTTGTGTTTGTGTTATGGTTTCTTTTGGACCTTTTCTTTTGTTTCGTGAATGCTAGGATTCGTGTAGAATCCATACTCTTGGATTGAGGCCAGTTGAGTGAGTTCATGATGTTTGGTCTCGTTACATCATTGGGATTCATGTAAAATCCAAACTCTTAGATTGAGGCCGGTTGAGTGATTTCATGATGTATGGTTTTATTGGCTTTAGGATTCGTGTAGAATCCATCCTTCCCATGTTGCTTTCAGTTGGGTGTTTTCTTTGCATTGTGTTCTCATTCTTGTTCTTGTGTTATGATCTTCGTGATGGTGGTGCGCCACACACGAGTACGTTTGCGTACATTTTTCGAGTGACTTGCGAGGCTCGATCTTCTGTGGTACTTTCAAAAGTTATGATCATTGGGGTTGGGATGGGAGTATGCATGCCCATGGGCACTTGTCATAGGATGAGCATGGGTAGGGTAGGGTAGCATATGGAGGGGGCTTCTATCTCACAGCCTGGTGACCTTAGTCCCATAGGGTTGGCGGAGGATAGAAAGTTTTAAATAAGTGATAACTAAACAAAATGTGTGACTAGTAATAAAATTTAAGATAATAAAATGGTACTTTTGTGTATTGGCCTTTTGTTGAGGGAGTTGAGCTACACGGTGTATTGGCCTTCCATTGAGGGAGTTGAGCTACACAGATCCAAGCTTGGGCTTTTCGATGCCAAACGACTCTCCATGATGTTAGCCCCTACTTAGCAGCCTTTTGAGTATCTAACTAGGACCTATACTCCTTGCATTGTCTTAGGATCTTGGTTCAACCATCATACTGTCTGGCGTGAGTGTTAGCCTTGGATGTTCTGCTTTATGTGTGGTTGTGGTTGGATCTTTATCTCCATCAGCATAGTGGGTGTGGACCTATGGGTTCCACATGGTTGGGAGGAATAGCTACCTTCACCACTGCTAGGAATCGATGTACATAGATGATCTTTTGTCCTAGTGCGACCGTTGCTGGATGTCTTCACTTGGTACTTCAGGTTTCGAAGTATGCTTTCTTGTGATTTATGCTTTCATTGGGATGCTTGTCTATCATGTTTAGATGATGTTATTTTATTTGACACATTTCCTTATTATGATGTTTAGCATATGATTAGATGATGTGAATTGTTGTATTAGCATATCTATTGCTTATTTCTGTTTAGCATGTGATAGGTGATGTTATCTACTGTAGGATTATCTTATAATTTTATACTAGCATGTTAGATTTCCTTATGCTTATATTGTTGCACTTTTTTAGTAGTGACATCCTTATTACGATAGTACTGACGATCTGGTCGGTGGCTTGGGATGTTACATGCGGGGGATGGCTAGGACCCACGATGGTCTTATGATGCTATTGAAAGTTGGGAGGAACCACACACTTAGTTTGGTTGTTCAGTTCACTACAATGTTTATTTCAGTGTGTTCTTTGCTGCTGTAGTTTAGATGGATGGATGTTCTTCAACTTTTGTGTTGTTCTTGCACTCGAGTGTTCATTCCTCGAGCCTTTGTGGATCCTGTACTCCCTGGTGTGGAGGTTCTTTGCTCTTTTTTTGGTCCTTTTTGCTTCTGGGAGTGTTTTCATGTTTCTATGGGCAACATTTTGTCAGCATTGTGTGACATAAAAATGTATCACACGCCCATACAAACTGTGTCATACGATACTGTAAAGTATCACACGCCTTCTTGAGAAATGTCGTATGACACTGGAAGAGTTTCGTACGCCTTCTTGAGAAGTGTCATACGATCCTATAAAGTATCACACACCTTGAGAAATGTCGTACGACACTAGAAGAGTGTCGCATGCCTTAAGGAGAAGTGTCGCCCTCCCTTAGTAAAAAGTGTCGCACGATTTTTGTAAAAAAACCTGTGCGTGCCGTCAGTGGGCACTTTTCTTCATGATTCAATCTTTCTGAGAGTTGTTTTGGATACCCTTTTGGGGGTTCTTTGACCCTATGTTGTTGCATTTTAAATTCTGCCAGTTTCTCTTGAAATCTAGTTTTCGTGTTTCTATTTTAGTCTCTTGGGGTTTAAAATATATTGTTTAAGTATAAGTTGAATGTCAACTTATATTTAAGATATATTTTAATATATGCGACGAATCTTTTGAGATAGGTTTCAGAACTCTCGGAGATAAGTTATGGATTCTAGGAAATTTTAGGGCTTCAGAAATCTAGACTTAGCCAATTTTCAGGGCTTCAAGATTTCAAGCTTAGCCAAATTTTAGGTTTCTGCATTTTACCCTAGCTTGGTTTTTTGTTGATGAGTGGTTGTTTCTTGTGCCCTCAACATGTGCATTTTTCGTTGTTGGCTTTTTTTGTGTGTGTTAGTTTGGTAGTGGCGTTTGGAGATTTGTTGGTTGCTGGGATTGTGGTGAAGTCTTTCATTGCGATCTTTGTGATCCCTGTATGATGTTGTCATGTGCATTCATACTTGTAAAAAAGAAATTCTTGGCTTGTATTTCATCCTTGTTTCCAAGGATCTCTAGGTGGAGCATTACAAGTTGGGCTACTCGAAATATATAGAATAATTATCAAAGATGTATTTGGCTAACTCTATATGCATTGTTAGGGTCTATCGTCCCTTGGTATTAAGTTTCATTGTCTAGAACCTTCCTAGGCGACATAAAATTACCTATTTAAGAAAGGCTCAAACATTGTCTAGGACAAATTTGGGTGATAGTTCGTAGCTTAGTCTTGCAGATTATTGTAATAAAGGCACCCATGTGAATTAACATATTGTAGTTGTGAATTCTGTAATTCTACATTTGCGATGCAAATAAGAAGTCCATATTTTGTTCTCACATTTATTGTTATTTCCTTGTTTTTGTTATGGTTTTATGGTTTTCAGGGGAGCACCCTTCATCAAGATCACTGTCTCCCTCATTGCAATCTTCAAGCTTTGTTTCTTTAATATTTGTCTTCTTAGCTTTTGTCAAAAGCCAATATTCTAGACCCATGAATAATAGATGAGTCTTCATCTTTTCCTTCCAACTATCATAATTGGCCCCATCAAATCTTGGACTATCCTTCCTAAACATACTCACCATAGATCTCCCAAGGCTATTAAATCTTATCTTCAAGGACCTGATGCTCTAATACCAATTGTTAGAATACATAGTCCACTAATATAATTGAGAGGGGGGGGGGGGTGAATAAGTTATCCAACTATTATCACAACTATTAACCTTAAACAAACTTAACCATGTGAGTAATATAAACTAAATCCACAAAAAGATACTCACACACAATTAACACCAGATATGTTAACTAGGGAAACCATTGATCAAAAGGAAAACCTTGGTGGGGTTGGTACCCATAAGATGATATACTAATATAAATATTCCTTGTTAGAGGATAGACCTTGTTAGGAGTCTGTTATACAATTTAGTACATATGAGTCCCTGTAAGGAGACTTTGAATCCATGTTAGGAGATTCCAACCCTGTTAGGAGTTGTGGAAGATAGCTTGACCCACTCCCCAAATAGCTTCAAGGTTAAGATTAATGAACCCACTATCCAAATAATCTTTGTTTTATTCCTTGCAAAATAATAGAACTAAAATTTACTTCTTCCTCTATCTCTATCCTTTCAACCAAACTTCTGCTTCTTCAGATCTTGTAACTAGATCTCATACTACACACTGAATGATTCCTTGGATCACTTACACACCTTCAAATAACATTCTTCTCCTTCTTTCTCTGTGCACTAATACTCCATATCCCACTTGGTTGTCTAATCCAAGTTCCACTTATTAACAAGGGAAAAAAACTTTCCTTTAGACCATATCTTCATAATAATTCCTTAAGTGTGCCTTGAGGCTTTCCTAATTAATTAAAATAAGATAATTAATTAATTCAAAATTATAATAGCATTGTCAGCTTACAGTCTATACATCACACATGTGAAACTACATCTTGTGCACATGTTTGTGTCACCACACAATTGTTCTCTATCACATATGTTTGCACATCATCTTCATTACATCTAACATAGTGCAAGGTAGGAGAATCCCAAAAGGAGATGTTCTAGCCCCTAACAATATAACCACATAATGAAAACACAACAACAAGAAGCAACAATGCAAGATCTGTTACCAAATTACAATAATTTGTTTATAAAGTATAACTGATTACATGGAATACACCCGACTATTAGGCCTTTTGGGTTAGAGACAAATACATACAACAATTAAAAAATAATCATTTCTACAAGATCCATCAAGATCCAACTTACAAAAATGATCTCATCTAGTCTAGATACACAACTGGATAGGAACACCAAGAAGAATCCACACTTGTACCCTTAGGTCCACCAAGAGATCCTCTAGTTCCTAAGCTGCAGCTCTAGCTCTTCAAATTTGCATGTATTCTTCATTCCATCCCAACTAAATTCAAGCTCCAAGTGTAAAATAACTCACATTTGATGCTCTATCCAAAAAATCACAGCTCCATCACAATCCTACTATAAACTGCCTCACATTCAGTGCTTTATCCATAGACTTAGGAAAACCCACCCTTTAGCTACTCCCACACTCACTCCTCCTCCTCTGAATGATTCAATCCATCATGAATGAATATAACACTCCAAAATACCCCCTAATTATACCCAACTAAACCATAAGTCTACCACAACACAAATTATATATCCATACATATATTAAATGCCACAAGTCAGTCTCCAACAATAATTAAATATCCAAAAATTGATACTCAAGTAAAATCAAAATAGTTGCTAGCTTTGATTGAATTAGAACTTTTATTTGAACTAAAGTTAGAAATTTAGGTCATCTACACCCCCTTAAATGTGAAAAGGCTGATTCCCAAAGAAAAAGTGCACATCTATCCTAAAATTCAAGCACAGAAAATATCATGCAAAATTGCCATAAATTGATACCCCAGGAGAATTACTATATCTCCCAACTTATAAAGAATTAGGACTTGAAACTTTGATACAAAGAATAAATCTAGGCCCTCTTCAATACTTGAAGTGAAAAGGCTCTCATTCATTAATAATAATTAGTTATATGGCCCGCAATAGGCACCCAGAAACCAGAAAAATACAGTTCCAACAAGAAGATAAAAACTGCTCAAACTTCATCAATCCATCCAATCTCTATGAAATCATGAGGAAAGGTTATCAAAAGAATCTCCAACACATATCTAAATATGAAAATTATCACACCACCAAAATCCCATCTTGATGCTCCTACATCAACATCTTAGATGAAAGATAGTGATAGATAATCTAAACTCTATTTTCTAATGCTTGATTTCTGCACTACTTCCAGTAAGTCAAGTGTAACTTCAATACACCATATAATTAGACTTAGTCCTCTTGATAACATAATAAAGAAAACCTCATGAAATTTTTTAGGAATAAGGTGTTTCAACCTTGGATATTTCCTATTCTTATTATTTATTTTGTAAATGTATTTTTCGCAAATAGTGTGACTAAGTGTGAGTGTATATGTCTAGTTGGCATGTTGATGTGTCACTCCACTTGCATGTGTCAGCATCTTGAATTGTGTGTAAGGAAATCATGGCTGAAATGGTTATAATAGATTACTTATGATATATTTCTATGATAGATTCCTATGACAGATTATTATGATGCGTAAGAGCTATCTTTGGAATATTTAATTGTGTGTAAGGAGATCATGACTAAAATAGTTATGATGGATTCCTATGACACATAAGAGTTATCTTTGGAAGATGTCCTAAAAATGGAAAGCACATTATATAAGAACATTTAGGGCTATAGATAAGATAGTGTGTGAAAGTGAGTAGTGCATTGTTGGTTGCTACTAGATAAGTCTTCAATGTCCCGAAAGAACTTGCACTGTAAGTGTGTTGTAACTTTTGAGTTGAAGATAATACATTGTGTAGGTTTTGGAGGGGTGGGGTTATTTTAACAAAAGGTTTTTCCCCACTAACATATCTTTGTGTTTATGTGTTATTATTTCTCTATTTGTTTTTTGTATTCATGGTTTAGTGCAATATTGTTGTTTTACCAAAAGTGAATATGAAATTGTAAGGATTTAATAAGAATTTGCACAATACTTTCCTTAAGAGATTAGTGTAGTAAGCTATTTTCACACCTAAGTTTCCTTATAAGTGGTATTAGAGCTTGATCAACTTTTGATCCTAGTTTTTGGGTAGGGTTTTTTGAGCTAATCTTAAGTTGAGTGGGAGTTTTGTGTAGAGCATTCTAAATCTTATTTGCAGATTGAGATGGCTAGTTCATCATATAGAAAAATGGAGGTGGAGAAATTTAATGGTAGTAATTTTGAGTTGTGGAAACTCAATATGGAAGACTTGCTTGAAGATTGTGATCTATGGGAGGTGACTTCATTTGATGTGAGACCCACAACAATATCTCAAGTAGATTGGGATCTGAAGGATTAGAAAGCTAAGGGTCTCATTAGACTCTATTTAGCTGATTCTATTCTCCTAAATGTCCTTGTTGAGAAGATCACAAACAATTTTTGGACATAGCTTGGGTCTGTGTATTAGGTCAAATATTTGGTGAACAAGTTGTTCCTAAGGAAGATGTTGTATTCCCTAAGAATGGAGGAAGGAGGATTTGTTATAGATCATCTAAATTCTTTTCTTTTACTAATTGCATAGTTGACATCATCTGGTGCCAAGATAGAGGAGGAGGATTGATGTATGACCCTATTATGTTCCTTGCCAAATTCATGGGACCATCTTGTGATGGCTCTTGGAAGTACTTTAGTCACTTTCAGACTGGATGATGTGGTGTTTGTGCTATTATCTAAGGAGACACAGAGAAAGTCTTCAAATTTGGCTAAGGAAGCTCTTGTTGTTCATGATAGATCCAATGACAAAGGCAAGCAAAATGACAAGTCTAGAAAGGGTAGATCCAAATCCCATGGGAAATAAAAGACTTGTAGAAAGTCCAAGGCAAAATGCTAGAACTATGGTAAGACTAGGCACTTCTATAAAGAATGTAAAGAGCCAAAGAAGAAGAAGGCCTCAAATTCAGGTTCAAAAAAATCTCAAGAAGATGGCAATGGTTTCATTGTAGCCTTGGTAACACATGCATCTGATGATGTGTGGTTGATAGACTTGGGTGCTTCTTTCCACATGACCTCTCATTGAAGATGGTTCTTAAATTATGAAGTTTTCAATGGTGGAAAGGTGTATTTAGATGATGATTCTCACCTAAAGATAGTTGGACAAGGATGGCTAACTATCAGATTCCCTAATGGACAAGTAAAGGGAATCAACAAGGTAATGCACATCCCTAGTCTAGCATGAAACCTATTATCTATAAGTATACTAAATGATGTAGGTGTGTAAGTTTTTTTTCTAAATATGGATATTAGATGATGAGAGGAGCTATGGTGCTTGCTAAGGGTACTAGGAGAGGTACTCTATTTCATCTTGATGCATGCATTTCTCAGTGCAATAATTCTTTTGATTCAAAGAATAGAGTAGCTATAGCTTTATCCTCACCATTTGAATGAGCAGTAAAGAAGACTATGGTTATTGGTTCCAATGGTAGTGTAGCATGTGTACCTAAGGGTGAAAAAACATTGGAAGGAAAGCTTCCTATGGAAAAGACAATATTGTGGCATATGAGATTTGGCCACATTGGTGAGAAGGGTCTTAGAACCATAAAAAACAAGAACTTCATTGAGGGGTTAAATGAATGTCATCTCAAGATTTAATTTTATGAACATTTTGTCTATGGTCATGTTCAATTTTACTCTAACTCTCAAAAATCTTTTGATGTTTTGGATCTTATTCATTCTGATGTATTTGGTCCTGTAAAAGTTCTTTCAATCTCCAAGTTGATATATTTTGTATCTTTCATAGATGATTACAATCGAAGGACATGGATTTATTTCTTGAAAAGTAAGACAAAAGTATTTAGTCATTTCAAGGAATTTAAAGCCCTTGTAGAGAATCAACCTAGTAAGAAGATTAAGTGTATGATAATTGACAATGGTGTAGAGTTTTGCTTAGCAGAGTTAAAATATTTCTATAAAGAATGAGGTATCAAGAGGCATAAGAAAAATCCTTATACCCCACAACAAAATAGTGTTGTAGAAAGAATGAAATGGACACTGATGGAGAAGGCTAGGAGTATGCTTAGTGTAGCTAGTCTTGAAAAAAGGTTTTGAGTTGAAGCTATGACCACTGCTTGCTATTTGGTTAATAGATCTCCTATATTAGCCCTTGTTGGTAAGACACCCATGGAGGTGTGGTATGGTAAGAAGACTTCAATTAGAAACCTTCTTGTTTTTGGTTATGAAGCTTATGCACATGTTCCAAAGGATAAAAGACATAAGTTGGAAAACAAAGATGTCAAATGTATTTTCATTGGATACAATGTTGGTATGAAAGGATACAAGCTTTGGGATCCTATGAGTAGTAAGGTTTTGTATAGAAAAACTGTTATTTTTAGAGAGCTAACATCTTATCCTATTGTGCTACAACTAGATGAAAAGGAAAAGAAGGAAGACATTGCTCAATTTCCTTCTAGCCCTGAGAAGATTGAACATAAAGACCATGTTGGGTCTAATGATGAGGGGAGCTCTAG
Source organism: Cupressus sempervirens (assembly GCA_028749045.1). NCBI lineage: Eukaryota > Viridiplantae > Streptophyta > Pinopsida > Cupressales > Cupressaceae > Cupressus > Cupressus sempervirens. The sequence goes on along the minus strand of CM053791.1, from coordinate 788,536,996 downwards.
TAGCTTTGATAGTTTAGAAGAAGAGGAAGAACAACCTTAACCTTAGCCCTTGAGGAGATCCAAAATTTTAAGGAAGTAGCTAGAAAGGTTTGGTTATTCTATGTTAGATTCTAGTTGTGCCTTTGCTTTGATTACTAACACTGATGAGCCTAGATATGTGAAAGAGGCTTTGGCAATGGAAGATGCAGGTTCCTAGATTGAGGCCATGGATTAAAAGATGGCTTTATTGGATAAAAACAAAACTTGGGACCTTGTACCTTTTCCTAAAGGATGAAAACCTATTGGTAGCAAATGGGTGTTCAAGAAGAAATTTTGTGTTGATGGCAGTGTTGAAAGGTAGAAAGCTAGATTGGTTGCAAATGGGTATTCATAGGTAGAGGGAATAGATTATGGCAACATATTCTCTCCTATTGTAAAGTTGACATCCATTAGATTCCTATTATCTCTTGCTACATCATATGATTTAGAGATAAAATAAATAGATGTGAAGACAACTTTCCTTCATTGTGAATTGGAGCAAGAGATTTATATGTCAGAACTTGAGCACTACATTGTTAAAGGTAAATGATCTTTGGTTTGTAGATAACAGAAGTGTTTGTATGGTTTGAGATAATCTCTTAGGATGTGGTACCTTAAGTTTGATGCCTTTGTGTTTTCAATTGGATTTGTAAGATCAAAATTAGATCATTATGTTTACTTCAGATTTGAAAATGATCACATTTTTATTGTTACATTATATGTTGATGATATGTTGCTATTTTGGAAGGGTAAGGGTATGATTTCTAATTTTAAATCTTAGTTGTCAGCATAGTTTGAGATGAAAGATCTTGGGGCAGAAAGGTACATCTTGGGTATGGAAATTAGTAGAGATAGGTATAATAGAAAACTTTGGTTGAGTCAGAGTAAGTATGTGAAGTCTATGTTGGAAAGGTTTAGCATGGCATATTGCAGACCATTGTGTGTTCCTATTTCTATGGGAACAAATTTATTTGTAGATGATTGTCCAAAATCTCCTAGTGAGGTGGAGGAAATGAGTAGAGTACCTTATGCTAGTGTAGTTGGTAGTCTTATGTATGTTATGGTCTGTACTAGACTAGACATTGCCCAAGTAGTGGGAGTTCTAAGCTGGTTTATGGCTAATCCTAGATGGGTACTTTGGGATGCAATTAAGTGAGTATTAAGATATTTGAGGGGTACATCAGAACACTCCATTTTTTATCATGGTAACTCTTTTGGAGCTCCACATTCAGTTTTTATTCATGGGTTTGTGGATTCAAATTGGGCAGCTGATATTGATAGCAAGAGATGCACTAGTGCTTATGTGTTCACTATGTTTGGTGGTGCCATCAGTTGTATGAGTACGAGACAACCTGTGGTTTCTTTGTACACTACAAAAGCTGAACACATGGCTACTACTCATGCTTGTAAGGAAGTAAGGAAGCCATTTGGATTAGGAGATTGTGTTCTGATATTGGTGTTGATGCAAGATAGATTACTATTTGTTGCAACAGTCAGATTGCTATTTTTCTTGCAAAGAATCCAACTTTCCATGCTAGAACAAAGAACATTGATGTGCAGTTTCACTTTGTGAGAGATATAGTGGAAGATGGAAATGTAAATTTGGAGAAGGTAGATACTATTAAAAATGTTGTGGATGCATTGATGAAACCAGTAGGTACAAAGAAGTTCAGATGGTGTTTGGGGTCTATGGGCCATCTGTTAGTTCTTGTTATGTTCCTATTGCTCTTACAAGGTGTTTGACAAGTGGGAGAATGTTAGGAATAAGGTGTCTCAACTTTGGATAATTCCTATTCTTATTATTTGTTTTGTATATGTATTTTTTGCAAATAATGTAATTAAGTGTTAGTGTATATGTCTAGTTGGCATGTTGATGTGTCACTCCACTTGCATGTGTCATCTTCTTGAATTATGTGTAATTATGTTGTAACTTTTGAGTTGAAGACAATACATTGTGTAGGTTTTGGAGGGGTGGGGTTGTTTTACTAAAAGGTTTTTCCCCATCATAATATCTTTGTTGTTATGTGTTATTATTTCTCTATCTATTTTTTGTATTCATAGTTGATTGCAATATTTTTGTTTTACCAAAAGTGAATATGAAATTGTAAGGATTTAATAAGAATTTGCACAATACTTTCCTATAGATATTAGTGTAGGAAGCTATTTTTGTACCTATTCTTTTTTACAAACATGTGCTCCACTACACATCATCTAATACTTCCTCAACTTCTACACATCTTAAGATTTCTGATTGTTATTCTTCTAGTCTTTACTGTTATGTTGACATCAATGATAAATGCAGTCATAAATGCAACATATTGATACTCTCCAATGCTTAGGATACTCCCCCAATGTAGTATCATTAGAATTCATGCTAACAAGAATATCTTGGAATGCACAATTGACTTCTCTTGAACAACATACCATCTTGGATTATAAAATCCAACCGCTTTGTTCTTTCAAGTGTAACAGGTTATGTACAAGCTTTCCAAACTTGACCAAAATCAGAATCCTCTTGATATAAATTCTTGAGTTCCTTGAACCCATATTTTTCAACAAAAGTTATCTCCTAGTAATAGTATCTACAACTCTATTATACTTCCTATTCCCATGTTTCAAAAAAAATTGTATAACTCTGCAAAAAGTTAACTAATTTCAAATGCATTTGATTCAATTTTCCTTGACTATTCAAATATTGCAAAGCTTGATAATTAGTATAGAAAAAAAACTCCTTAGGAATAAGATTGTATCTCCATTTCTTCAATGCCTAAACTATCAAATAAAATTCTTGATCAAAGCATAATACTTTCATTTGGAATTATTGAATTTCTTACTAAAATAAGCAATAGGTCCTCCTTCTTGGCTCAAAGTAGCTCCTATTGTAGTACCACTAGTATCAAAGTCTAGTTGAAATTCTTTATAAAAATTTGGAAGTACAAAGATAAGCTATTTTGTAACTTCCTATTTCAACAATAAAACTCATATCTACTCCTATAGTCAATTTAAATTCTTTCTCATTCTCTCTCATTACTTTAATCAAGGGTTCACAAATATTGCTAAAACCTCTGATAAAATTTCTAGCAAGACTAGTCAGTCCATGAAAAGATCTTGGCTCTATTGTAGTCCTTCGAGTAGGCTATGTTAAGATAGCCTTCACTTTATTAGAGTCCAATTTCAAACCTTATGATGATGCTATAAATCTCAAGTACACCAAATCCTTCACAAAACTACACTTCTTCTTCAAATTTATCAACTTTTCCTCCCTCAAATTATCAAACACCTTATCAATGTGCATCAAATTCTCCTCGAATATCTTTTATTAAAGATCAAAATATTATCTAGGTAAATAATCAAAAATTTACTTAGAAACTCCTTCAATTTCTCATTCACAAGCCTCATGAAAGTGCTCACTGCATTGATTAGCTCAAAAGACATGACTAAACACTTGTAAAATCCTTCCTTTGTCTTGAAAGAAGTCTTCCACTCATCTCCTTGTGATGTGAATATGATGGTAGCCACTCTTTAATTCTATATTTGTGAAATAACAACTCTACTCAAATAATCCATAATATCATCCATCTGTGGTACTGGAAATCTATACTTTATTGTAATCTTGTTGATATCTTGAGAATCTATAACATCCTTAATTCTCCATTCTTATTAGGTGCTAATACTATTGGTACAACACATGGACTCATACTCTCTTGAATTAACTCCTTCTACAATAACTCATGAACTTGTTTTTTTAACTCTTCACTTTTTGCTGGTGTCATTCTATGTATTGCCTAGATTTGAAAATAGGTTCTTAGAATCAAGTCCATCTGGTGACTAATATTCCTCACTAGTGGTAATCCATCAAGTAAATTATCTAATAAAATATTTGGGAACTCTTTCAACAAATTTGCAAATTTTGTGAGTACCTCCTCATGAAACATACCTCATGCCTCATACCCTCAAGAAACTTCTTTCCATCTACAATACATTTTGTGGCAGCACTACATAAATTTTCTTCTTTTTCCTTCAATTTATTCAAGTTGTTGAACCTAAAGGCAATCTTAGTATTGTCTATTAGTAAAAAGAACTTAGTCATTTACTAGGAAGAGTTGGTCGATCAATGTTGTGAGTAATCCATAATGAAGGTCAAGCTACATAGAGAATAAGGATACAAGCTTAGTGTGTGCTAAGGAAAATATAGTTGTTGAGCACATCAATAGTTGTTGAGCATTTTAGTGTTGATCTAGCTAGGAGGTAACAATTTAGATGAGTAATTTAGAGGATAAAGCGATTTAAGTCAAGTGGAGTTCATGCAAAAGGAAATAATAGATAACCAGGCATGATCGAGTGTCAAATGGCATATGTATTGAGTTATATAGTTTTTGTAAATGAGTTTAGAATGGTACAAATTCTTATGTAAACTATTCTTCCCAGCATGAAACATAAGGCAGTTGCGCTTGTGATTTTTCATTACTAATCCCTATGTAGTATAATGAACCAATTAGAAAATTGAAAATGTCAAGCGGAAAAATGGATGAATGTGGATTGTTGAATGCAATCTAGAAGTTTCTTAATATGGTTATAAAAGAAGAGCTTCAAGAAAAAAAATTTGTTGCAAGTTACAGGAATGCATGTATGCAAAGTTGAAGGAGAATTAGTGAGCTGTGAAGAATTATGAAAACTAGGTAGTGAGGAGATATTGAAGATTAGTCACAAAGAGGTGATTATATATTGGATAGAGAAGATATATTATCAATATTTTAGTGCAATCCAAAGGATCAAGGTATCATTACATTCTAACAAGTGTATTAGATGAATCTCTTAACAGAGTGGTCCTAATAGGCCTGTTATAAATCTAGCTCACTTAATTGTGACATTAAAATATGTTTATAAAGGTAGAATTAATATTCTTATTATCTTTTAATATAGAAGACTCATTAAAGGGTACACCATTAGAAGTGATCAAAATTGTAGCCCTAATAGACACTTTGTTACTATAGTAGTGAATATTTTGTGGGTGTCATCCTCACCATAGTTTTACCTTCACCTTGCAAGAATTTTACATTACAAAATATTGTGTTATGTGTTGATTAGTTTTTATGTGTTTTATCTTGAAACAAGATTTTTTGTATGGAGTCTAGAATAATCATCATATTGTCAATGATGTCGAACTTGCTACTTTCTAGTGAGATAATTTCTTGTTTGGTTTGAATGCTATCATTTGTTTTATTGATGAAGATGATTTGATCAAATGTGAAAACAAGAGAACCTAGAGGAAATGTTGAGTTATTTTGTATAGAAAAGGAGTACTAAGACCAAGTAAGAAATGGATAATATGTTATATTGTTTATCTACTTAAAGTTAAAGTTGTTGGATACATTAGTTAAGTGTGGAAGAACATCTAAAGAAAATTCTGCCTACTAAGCTTGTTTGAGTGATTATCTAGTGTATTTCAAGTGAGCTTAGTGTGTGCTAAGTAAATTCTAGTGTGTGCTAAGTGACAATAAAAGACAGTTTATGCTGAGTGAACTGTAGTAGATGTCGAGCAACATAGTGTCTGCCAAGCATCAGAAGTTAGTTAATGTCAAGTGACAACATTATGAGTTAGATCATGAATTTGATAAATTTGAGCTGACAAAGTTGGTTTCTTGGATTGTGTGAAGCATGTGGAAGATAAGTTTGATGAGCTAGAGGCATAGAATTCAAGACAAACCATTTTGAGGTGAATTCATAGAGGATTGAGAAAGAGGTTTCTAGAGGAAACAAAATAAAAAAGAAGGATGATTCAATGAATTTAACCTAACCTTAGAATGGAAAATTGTTATTGAGTGACAAAAGACCTAAATAATCTTTATAAGGGGATACAAGGCTTGAAGAACTAATTTTCATGTGCAATAACCCAAGACAGATAAAGAGTCTAGGGTGTTGCTTCATATGGTGGCCAAATTATAGTCTACAATGCGCATGCAAAGAAAGAAGGTTTAAGTGGATGAATGCTTGAAGTGTTAACAAGATATTAGAGTTGAAGTTTAGAAGCCAAGCTAGAAATAGAGGACTAAATAGAGATCTTTAATCTACAAGTGAGATGTGATTTTTTATCAAATCAAGTCCTACTGTTACTTTCTAATCATTGTATCAGTTTAGGATAAATCCTTTGGATTATGGTTGACCTAACACTCATTTTTAAATTCTTTAACCAAGTGAAATTCTAATGGAATATTCTAAAGTATTCTAAAAAGGCTCACTCCTTTTTTGTGATTGAAATCCTTTAACTAGGTCACATTTAACAGTGTGTATTGTAACCTTTAATAGGTTGGACTTTCATAGGGCATCACATCAAAAGAGTGAGAATTAGTAACATGTTACTAGTGTTTTTCCCAAATTAGAATTTCCATGTAAAATCCTTGAGACATATGTGTGAATGATTCTATTATGTTTCATGTTTATATTTCCACAAAGTGATTTTTACCTAAGACAATAACATACAAGTTTAAGTTTTGAATGATCTAATAGATGCATGCAAGATACATTATAAGGAGATATATGTATGAGTTTTTTTAAGTACTAAAAAGTTTTATTGGGACATTTGGACCTTGGATAATTGATTTAACCCCCTCTCAGTTATTCTAAAGTATTCTAACACTAGTACATATGGGGATAATTTTTTATGTTAATTTTTGACGATAGGCCAATTTGGCTTGTCAAATTCATTTTTTTATAAATTTAATCCCAGTAATGTCAAAATTTCAATTACATTTAAGTTTGTCATCAAACTTTCAACATTGTCAAGGATATAAAAAAAAGAAGAAAAGTGAAACTTCATTTCATATCATGCAAAAAATTGCAGGCAGGAGGCTTCAAGCATGACCAATTAAGAGATTTTCAATGCCATCAAGGTAAGGTTGATAGATTCATTTTCATTCTCCACATCCTCTTCTATTTGGAACTTTCTTTCAAGGTAAGGTCTTATCCTCTTCTATTTTCTTTCTTAATTTCAACGTAAGGGTTAAAAGGTATTTTTCATTTAGTTGTAAGGGTTCGAGGTAACTTTTTTTGCAACTTGGTTAATTTTAGAGTAAGGATTCAAGGTAATTTTTACTTTGGAAATTGATTATAGTGATTTAGACATTGTTCATATTGCCCAATTTCTTGATTGGATTCTATAAAGACCTAGCCATCTAAGATTTTTAAGTGTTTATTGAACCAAAAAAGTACCCTTGACTATGATACTAAAATGTGTCTATGCCTTCATGGTATAAAACAAAGCCATATTCTCTACACAAGACTCTCATTGGTTGCTGTGTAATGTTATTGTTGCCACTAGTTCTCATGACTCTATTAATTTGGAGATGACCAAAATACTAGAAAATAGAAAGAATTAAAAATGAAAATCAAGAACGTAATAATCAAATTAAGAGAAACACTGAATGAGAAAAGATGATAAACCTAGGATACAAGACCTCAAAAATGTCTAAAATTAATATACTTGATATTGGGATACACTTGATATTGGTTTTGTGGGTGCATTTGGACTTGGACATCTTACACCTTTTATAGTCATTTGTGACTTTGATTTACATCTTTATTACATCTGAAAGTTTTAATTGATTTAACCTATTAGACTATAGAGATTGGTTGTAATTTTCATGCTTCCTCAACTATGCATTGAACCATAGGAGTACCGTCATCCTCTTTATCATTTTCATATCTATCATTGCATCATTTCCAACACTGGCTTGGTCTATCTCATTCTTATCTCTATTTTAATTTGGTTATTGGTTTTCCATCTTCCATTAATGAGCCCTCTTCACAATAAATATTTGTATTGGGAATCATAGAGATGGATTATTATTTTTGGATAATGATTCATTTAAGAATCTTTAAGGATGCTTTCTATTTAGGAATTTGTAATGGATGTATTTGTAAGGAAGAAAATCATGTTGTTATGGGTTTTGATGTTGATGTGACCATTAGTCGAAATGAGTTTTAGCTATGAAACTCATTAACTTCATCTATTTCCTCCATAAGATGCATATCTAATCATTTTCTTGAATAAAGTTTGAAAGTCCTCTTGGCATTCTACTATAGCATATTTAGACTTATAGTTATGAGCTATAACTACCAGGAAAAATCTAATCTTAATTTCTACCAATTCTGACACCAAATTTTGCAATTTTGCATTGTAATAATTGCATGCTATTTCATATATCATTATGTTGTAAGCCCCAATCCATCCTCCTTGTGACTTGAGATTTGGTGTATTTTTAATAGAAGCAACAACATGATCATTCAATGCTATAACTTTTCTTTATACTATTTTCAATAATTTCAAAATCTCTATAGAATTTAGTTCCAGCAATAAGTGCATCCATATCTACTAAGAAAAATTTTCAGTTTATAAGTAGTTTAGGAACAACTCCTTTTATAATATGTTAAGAAAGTCCTTCAAAAATTGAAATTTTTCCAACACCAGGCTCACCAGTAATAATGAATTTATTTATGTTCTTTTTGAAAGAATCTTTCCAAAGCTCCATATTCTTTCTCAAGATTGTGGACAGTATTTATTTATGAGATCAAGTGACATCAATGATTGCCCATTTTCAACTTTCCAACATCATAAATGGAGGACCTAACTTTTGAAAAAATAACTAGGGCTCCATCTTGCCTTAGATTATTCCATTGAATCATAAGCAAACTGATGAATGTATCTTCCCACTCATTGTGGAAGATGAATAGTCTCTTCCCAAGTTTCTCATATCACTTCCCTCCATTATTACTCTGACTTGACAGATTCCTTATTGCACATTCATAACGTTTAGACAAAAATTATAATCATGTTTTTTGTTAAGATAAAAGGTAATCATACATCTCATTCGATAAAAAAAGTTAGAAATAAGAGTAGGCTGTATATAATTTATCAAATCATTAACGATAGTGTAAAGGTAACTACTACTTTCCATCATCAACATAGAGATTACAAAGAAAGAACCATCAAATTCCATATCCATTCATGATGCTTGGTGCTTCCTATCATTAACATCTATGCCTTCCAACATTCATTTTCTTACTTGTTTGACTTTCCTCCATGATTCCTTTTTAATGATTACAATATTTTTGTTCCTAAATTTTCATTTGAGAGTAAATTTAGTTAAATGAGGTGATTAAATTGCATGTGCAAATGTATGTATGTGTATATATATGCATGTATGTATATATGTATGTATTTATATATGTATGTATGTATATACATATATATGTAAATGTCATGGTGGGATGAAGACTGAATCAACAAGAGTAAGGAAAAAGCAAAAATCCATAAGTTTTAATAACCTTTAATGCCTCTAGCACCTAAATGATTATTGAAGAACTATACTATCATCCAAGGTCGTTTGAATGGTCTTAAAATATCAAATATAAGGTGATTCAATTGGTTCTTCCCTTCTACAAACTCACTATGGTCATTAACTAGAAAATGCACAAGATAGGCCTAGTAGCCCTACTAATTAGGTCTCTAGCAAGCTTCTAAAATGCATAACTTTTAAGACTTCCAAAACCCTAAGAAAACATATAACCTATTTGGATACCTTTTATTGAATAATTCAACATGCCAAAAAGGTTAGATAGGGTTAATTTGGAAAATAGTCTTTTTTTTAATGCTTGATCAATAATTTAGGCCCCCTAGATGATGGATTTGCAAAGCAACTATGACTAAAACTTACCCCCAAACTTCAAGATTCTCCACAATCCAATAAAATGAGTTTAATTAAAGGAACAATAAAATGAATGATCAGTTGTTCCCAACTATCTTTAACTTGACTGCTCTATTTAGACCCACTGATTATAGTTACAACCTTTAAAACATAACTATATAAGGAGTGAGTTAGCATGTATTTAGGTTAATCTTACATTAACTATAAAATACAACACAAAGGTTTCACTAGGGTATTTTAGGATTGTAATTATAGAAAATTTCCTAATTCTCCCTAGTGGGTGTATGACGGTGAAGAGCTGTATTAGCTGAGTAAAGCTCACCAATAGTTATAGGAATACAACTACATCAAAATAGAAACTAGAAGTACATATTCATTAGAGTGAGTAGTTCAAGGGTCTTGATCCTATGTATATGGTTATGTAGGAAGCTTGGTAGGTAGAGTATGCCTCTAATATGTAGACACCTTGGAGAAAGTTAGGTAGCATGGATCATCACAATGTGGTATGCACTTTCTCCCTTACTTTGTGGATGTAATAGTTCAAAAGCTTTCTACCAAGTTGAATGATGTCTAGAATCAATGCTAATGCTATATTATTCAAAATCAATGCCAATATTTATATTGTATAATTTATTTTATTTTTTAGATGCCATATGTACTGAAGAGATAGTAACATTTAATTATTATTGATTATATACAACATACTACTAATGCTTGTATATTTATATATGTTATAATTTTATATCATGAATATTTTCTTTTGAAGAAAGTCCATGCCTAAAAATATGGACCAAGAACAAAATAAGTTAACAATTACTAGACTATGGTCTCATTTCAGAAGAAATAGTGATGGAAGATGTTATTGTCCTTGCAAAAAATGCAAGGGCTTAAAGAATCAAATAATTATAATCATAAGAGCTCAAAGACATTGTAGGAAACATGATCACATTGAAAAGGAAAACGATATTTTTCTTTTGGTGAATGTGAATTTTGAATTGGTGGAACATGGAGGTGTGAATATCAAAGTAGAAGATAATGCTCCCATGGAAGAAGATGATCATGAGGTAGAGACCACAATTGAAGATGTTAGTATTTGTGCAGCTGACAATGTGCTAGAGAATAGTATTGAAGAAGATGTTCCTAGAAAAACTAACGAAGATGATGAAGAAAATGATAGTTGTGCATCTAATAATGATGATGAAGAGAACCTTGATATACCTATAATTGAAAAGGCATACGAGCCCCTATACCAAGGCTCAGAAACAACACTTCTCTCTACTGTATTTGTTTTGGTAAACTTCAAGGTTATGAATGGTATATCCAATGTAGTAGCCTTACATATCCTTAGGTATATTATCATTTTTTTCATCTTCTATGTTAGTGTACCAATGATGTTCTTTATATTAAAAATGTTATTCCATAGGTTGGTAGGTAAGTTTTTGTTACTACCATAAAAAATTATACCTCTCTCTTACCGAGAATTATAGACCATTATGAAAGATATTGGAATGGAGTATCAAACAATACATGCATGTCCCAATGATCATATTATATATCATAAACAACATAAATTTGCAACAAAATACCTTGATTGTCACATTAGTAGATATTGATAGATCAAATCATGAAAAAGGTTCCTCGCAAGTTTCTTTGGTACATTCCCATTATTCCACATTTGCAATGATTATTCAAGTGTACTAGCTTGGCACAATTTATGGATTATCATACATGCAATAGAAGTCAAGATTCCATTATGTGAATTCCTATGGATGGTTCTTCATTTAAAAACATAGAAGATAGGTGGCCAGTATTTAAAGAACCTTGTAATATGTAGCTTTCATTGGTAGCAGATGGTGTCAATCCATTTGGAGAGATGAGATTTGTTTACTTGGTCTGACCTATTTTTGTTATCAACAATAAAATTCCTCCTTCCATGTTCATAAAGAGAGAGCACATAATGTTGGCAATGATTGTATTGGGCATTTTTCCATATAATACTCATCTAAATTAATTTATGAACACAGTATTGAAATGAATGTATTAATTATTTTTTGTTTATAATCATTCATCTAGATAAGTACCAAGTGAAATATATAAATGTATATATTGAGCCCTTGACTGATGAGTTTTTGGAGCTATGGAATGGGCTCACTATGCATGACATCTATAGACCAATTGGTGAAAGGCATTTTTAATTCCGTGTAATGCTTGTATGGAAAATACATGATGCCCTTAGACTAACACATTTTTTTGGTATGTAAAATTGTTAATGCATATTTTTCATTGTATGTGTAAGTTGCACATGATAATTGTAAATATAAATCTTATAGTACACATGTCATCCAATTATACAAAATCTTGTAGGTCTTTAGAAAAAGGAAAAACTTGCATGTCAAATTTGTTGTCCAAAGATGAAATCTCACCATTTAAAAGTTTAGCAAAGCAGGTATTTGATAAGAATAGACACTTCGTCCACAAAAATATAAGTATCAAATTTCTAAAAAAAAATTTTCAATGTTAAAGAAGAGATAACATCAAAGCCATGAAGAATGACACCTCACATGTGGAAGTTAGAATACAATAGAATGAATCGTTGAGGTAATGTAATTCCATCTGATATAGGTTTTCATATGAAATTTAAATTTGGATACTATCTTTTTTTTACTAATGATATAATTGATGTTCATGAAGGTCATCAAGGCATAGATGAACAAATTTCAAAAGCATATAAAAGCTATCCTAGACAATTTAGCAGGTTTTTGTACTACGAGAACCTCCCAATCATGTATTTGTTTGATGCTATGCATAATGGAAAGAATGAAATAGAGACACTATGAAAAAATATCAGATGGAAGGTGTGACAAAGAAAAATTGGTCAAAATTTGCAATGGCATTGATGAATCCAATCACACATTGAAGTTTTTCTTTGAATCAAATAGCAATGGAAACTAGATTAATATGAGCACCATTCCCTGGTTATTAATGCAGCAAAAAATTGATCCCATATGTGAAGCCATAAGAAAAAACTAAATTTCCCATAGGATTTTCTTTAAAAATTAGCAGTCTCATATCAAAGAAAGGTGATTTTGGGTCAGGGTTAAAAATGCATGATTGGCATACCTTCATCAAGGTAAGTCATGTTCTTCTCTATTTACAACAAATTTGTAAAACATAATGTACTTTTGATTGTTTTATTTTATAATATATTGAAAAGATCATTTTATTATTACTGCAGTACATTCTACCTCTATCTCTCCCACACAACTTTGACAACATGAGTGTCAAACATGTTATATATGATCTTGGGAAATACAAGAGGTTAGAAGTATTATTTGTTAGATTTTTTTGTATAGAAGTATTATTAGTCTCCTTAATATGTTTTTTCTTGATAAATATCTTCTAGTTGGTTGTCATCTAAAGAAATTGATAAAAAATACATAAATAAATGGAAGAGAAAAATTCCTCAGCTTTTGTGTGAGATGCAAAAGTGTCTACCTTGTATTTTTTTGATGCACAAGAACACTACCTCATACATTTAGTTTAGGAGATCGAATTGTAGGGACCTATACAAACTAGGTCATTGTAGATGGTTGAGAGGCACTTGAAACTTTTGAAGGGCTTGGTTTAATAGAGAGCACATCTTGAGGCTTCCATGGTCAAGGGATATATGGTCTACTAGACCATGGTGTACATTAGTGAATATCTTCCCAAGTTTGCATCAAAGATCCATGTAGATCATATTTGGGATCCTAAGTCCAGTAATAGATTCAAAGGGTAGTACTTAATTGAGAAAGGTAGATTGAGGAAAGTGAGAGGTAATTATAGTGTTATTATAGTTAATTAATTCGTATCCATCATCAATATAATTTGTTTCTAACTAGTCTATTTATTTTATACAGTTGCTCATGAGTGGGACACACTTCATTTGTACATTGTAAAAAATCTTGATTGGATGATTGTATGGATTGAATGATCTCAACAAAATGGTCACTCATTAACGTGGGAAGGTGTTGCTTCATTGATCAAAGAAGCTCATCCTAATGGAGATTACAATTTTACGCCAATAGTATATGATCTAGCAAATAGTTTAAGAGGTAGAAAGGCATGTATAAGTTAATCTACCATGAACCATTTTTTTAATATCAATTCACCTATGGATGCATAATTATGACATGTTTGAAAAATAATAGGTCAAGCACCAGAAAGCTATGTGCTACAATGTTTGTAAATTTTGCATTAAAAAGATGTATGTTACTAAGAGAACTTGTGATTCTGGGATTACTATAATCTTTGAGGTCAAAAATATTTCATATAGAAATGAAATGCATCCTCAACAATATAAAAATAAATATTATGGAATTTTGGATGATATAATTGAGTGTGACTTGAATTACTTCAAACAAGTTCTATTCAGTGTCAAATGGTACATGATGCAACTAAATCAAAATGATCCTAATAGAACTATTATTGAACATGATAATAGATTTATGATTATTAATACAAGGTCATTTGAGCCAGTTCAAAATGAGCCCTATGTTCTTCCAAGCCAATGTGAGAAAGTGTTTTACTTTGTGTTCCACATTAACTAGGTTGATCATTTGTTGTTAGACATGATCCAAGAGGAAGACTAGTAAAGTATAATGTAATTGAAGAAGAAGATACCAAATAAGTGGAAGATGGAGTAGATGATGATGATGATAAAGATGAAGAAGGAGATAATGATGGTGATGATAATAATGGTGAATATGTTCATGATGATGGTCATGGCATTGATGATGGTGGTGGTGGAGGTGGCAAAGATGATGATAGTTGTGATGGTGATGGTGATGGTGGTGATGATGATGATGGTCATAGCAACGATGATGATGTTGATGATGGTAATTCTAACAATTTTGATGATGATGGTGACGATGATGATGTTCATGATGATGAGATGGATGATGAAGATGATCAATGGAAATGTATTAGGTGTTGATTAGGTTGAAATATTTGTTATGATGCTCCATTCTTGGTGTTGATTACTTATAATATGTTTTTTGTAGAGGTAACCAATTAAATAATTTACAATGTTATGTTTTTTGAAATGTATGCATATTGGTCATGTTATGTTCTATGCAATTTGTATCTTAAGTATCATTTAATTTGTAACTAATTCAAGATAAATGATTTACATATGCAGGACACTATACCCCTATAATGAGGATCATATAAAGTGACATGGATTGGGAGGTATATGTTTATTACATGTTTTCTTTCTCCTCACCTTGAACATTAACTTTAGGGAACTTCATCAATATTAGCCTCATTTTATAGAAAAATATTTTGCTCCAACTATATCTCTCATTTGATGGGCTATAGGCACCACCAAATAGGTATCTATTAGATTTTTCTTCCTTGAGTGAGGGAAATGCGGGAATAGAAGAGGATAGTGAGAAATTTAGTGGGTCTACAAAAGAGAGACAAATTATAGGTCAAAAGATTAGAAGAAAATTCAATAAACACATGCAATTTTTCCTTGCTCAAGGGGGGTCATGTTCTTATGATGATGACACAAAGGGAAAAAGCAATGTTCCCTTTAGGTACACACATCTTGAGAAAGAATGGTTACCGAAGGAATTACCTCTAATTAACACTAATTTTTGTGTTAACAAGAGGATATATCGCATAACTCCATCATCATTAAATGGTTTGGGCCTATTTTCCATGGATGGCATAAATTTTAGTTATAAAAAAGTTGTTGAATTGATGGAGTATGTAGGACCTTCTAACAATTATGATACCTAGATGAGGATCGTTCAACATTAAAAAAAAAAGTGTAGGTATGCACTGTCAAAAAATTATCTAAACTGGAAAGAAAATGATCAAAGTAAAAGACTTTCTATGTACATTGCTTGAAGACCAAAAGAAATAGGGAAAATTATAGGTTTTATAAATAGTACATATCATGGGTCAACTAATAAGTGACCCAATTGCATTTTTTAGGCACATGAGAGAAATCATGTTTTTGTATGTGTGATAAAATCAATATGTTCAGGGGAAGAGTTGCTAATAGATTACAATTTTAATCACATTGCTACAAAGAAAGTTACTATCATGAGACTTGTAAGTACTATATATGTCAAATTTAAACTAACTACTTCCAATGAGAACTCTACTATACAATATACCATTTTATTAATAAGTTTTTTTGCTAAGTGGACTATTCCTTTCATTATGCTAATATTTTTATAAATATTCTTTGTCATCGAGTGACATAGCCAATCCATCGGATGACAGAGGTGGGGATGTTTCTCTCACCCCTTCTCTAGCGTAGGTAAACCTTTTGTATAAAATTTAATGTAATTGTAATTTTAGAAAATGTCATATTGTTATGTTACTACTGTGAAGATTTTCAACTTGTTTTGATTATTTTTTGATATTTTTTTTTCACAATTTGATTCATAGTGAAAGGAAAAAGAACATATTGTTCAAGAGAAATTACTTTTTGATATGGCAGATGTAATATTATGAAATGATTGCATCAAAAATCCTATGTAAAAAGACCCTCAAGACCATCTATCTACAAATTATTGGGCTTATGATGGATGTAAATCCAACATAAGATAAAAAGGCCACAAGAAATGAATTGTGTTGTAGAGAACATTGTTTGGAAGTAAGTAGTAATGAGTCTTTTGATAGGGAAATTGTTCAATGAAGCTTTATGTTTTATACTATTAATTTACGGATCATGAACCACAATATGTATATTTTGTTATAGGATAATTTTAGACCACACTGAGTTGTTCCACCTGATGAGGGTACCGATATAGGTCCTATAGATATGTAATTTTAATTCTCAATCATTAGAAGGGATAGTAGATTTTGCAAAACCTTGTCATAGTGAGGGTTTCATGGTTATCTTAAGAAACCAATCTCAAACCTCCAACATCACCAATACTTCCAATGGATTCTCAAACATCCATGCAAAATTTAGACCAACCTTTATCACTTTTTTCCAAAGATGTTGATTCACTCTTATTACATGCAATCAATAGATAATATGCTGATTCTCAACCAACTCCACCAAAAGGAATAGTGTTATACTATAAACCAACAAGATGGTAGTCTAAAACACCATAGAAAACTCTCATCCTCCCTAACTCCATATAATGAAATATGCGACCAAAAAAATGGTATTGTACACTGACAATATGCAATATTTACTATCTAAACCAGGAAGTCATGATATTTTCTCAATAACACAATGGTACTGGGTGCATTAGCATTCATGCTAGACTTCCTTCCATTATAAAAGAAACTTAAGAATCACCAATTCCATGTCCATGAGTGATAAATACAAAATATACATACACACCCTTACCATAGTCTAGGGTAATCAACAAATAAAGAAAAATACAAAACTAACTATTGCCTTATAAAATTTGAACAAAACAATAATTTCCTTCATTTAAGAGAAAAGATAAAACTTTCTAAGAATGGATTTTCCACTTACTATCACCCTACAATAAAATAAGGAAAGACACATGTTGACTATGCATAAATTCACTCCAAAAGATATATACTATTCACTTAAAATCCGTACATAGCACATTAACCTCTTCTAGGTGGAAGATAATATATATATATATATATATATATATATATATATGTATGTATGTATGTATGTATGTATGTATGTATGTATGTATGTATGTGTGTATATATGTATGTATATACATATATATATATATACATATATACATATATATATATGTATATATATATATATATGTATATATGCATATATATATATATATACATATATCTATATGTATATATGTATATATATATATATATATATGTATATATATATATATGTATATATATATCTATATGTATATATGTATATATATATATATATACATATATACATATAGATATATATATACATATATATATATATATGCATATATACATATATATATATATATATATCCTTCCCTTTCACCTTATAACTTCACCTATTCATGTTTGATCCAAATAGAGCTCTGACTATTGGACTTCAAGATTTTTGCAAGAAAAGTTGCAAAAAAAAGTTGCATGACAACTTTTATTGCAATTTTTGCAATTTTACAATTTTTACATGATCTTAACACAAAAACTTCACAATGCCTACCAAACAACATTAAAACATGTAAAATGTTTATGAAACTTGGAAATGATGATTTTTGGTCAACTCATAATGTTTGACAAATTGTTGACCACCCTTTGACTTTGCTTCTAACCTTATTATAACATGAAATCAACTTGTTTACATGCATGATAATAATGCCTAAACTATCTTGTGTTATTACAAACTTTCAAACTTTCATCTATAACTTTAGTCCGTGACTCAATCTTAGTGCCAAGTTTGATCTAATAATTAAATCTCCATACATGTGATTGTATTTTTGTGTGTTGAAGATGATGACGACAAATATGTATCCAAAGATCATGGGTGGAGAGTTTCTCCTAATAGCGATGCCATTGTAATTTATTATTTATTATTAAATTCTATCAGAAAAAAATAGAGGACATGACAAATAAATTATGTGTGTGTGTGTGTGTGTGTGTGTAATATATGTGATTATTTTTTAGGTGTTGATGATTTTAATACACCTACTTCCATGAGGTCGGCCACCACTCTAAGATTGCTAACTACAAAATCAACAACAAGGAATATGCAAACATCCACATTTGATACAACTAGAGTTAGTAAATCCTTGTTTCACTACATTTTTTTATGTGTTAAATATGATCATATTTGTATTTTCTTGTTCATTTGAGTATAGTATGACATTGATAATCTTTGTGTAGGCATAGGTACATCTTCTCATGGTGATATAACTGATACTAGTACTACTAATAATTTACTAACCTTTCCTAGAGTAGCTCATGTTACTTCTATTGGATCGTTGGAGCCATCATTGTTGATGGCCAAGAAAGATATGATTCCCTTAAATTTGATTAAGATTTCATGTACTTTAAAATTGTAATTATTAAGAGTGTAATTGTAGTTTACTTATTCATAACTCATTTTTGGCTAATGATCTCATGATGATTTTGTAGGAAACCATCTTTTTTATGACACTTTTATGATTTGGCATTGAATATATTTGGGCCCACATTACGTAAAAGGTACGTAGATTGATATAATTGGTTGCTACATTTTTCCATTCATCCATTTGTTGAAATATATTCAATGTACATAGCTTGAACTAATTTTTTAATCTAACAATTTTTTTTTTGTTAAAAGATGGACTGAGAAAACTCCTAAATTAAAAGATTATCTCATAAAAACTATGGAGGAGTTCTTTCGTCAAAATATATTTAATAGTGCCTAACTTCTAAAAATAGTCTGCAAACATCTAAAGAATGTAAGAGACCAGTTTAGAAGGGCTCTAAAGCTCAACCCAAAGTATGAGCATCCTCCTATGGTGCCACAACTGCAATGGAATGAAATCATTGAATATGCAAAAGAGAAGAGACTAAGGGATAAAGGAATTAACCCACCACACGATAAAAATAGTTATGTGGTAGTATTTATATAATCTAACACATTTATAGAAGTGTGATTATGGATTTATATAATCTAACATATTTCAAAGTTTACCTACATAGGCTGCAAGACACATCAAAGGTGACAAAAGCTAGGAAAGAGAAGGTTGATCAACATCATCTTGGCTCTAGTGGACATATGAAAATTCACTCATGCCTTGTAAGTAGCAGTAAAAGAAATTTCATATCATTTTTTAAATATAAAATTAAAAATAAGAAATACATTAATTATTAATAATATTATGCAAAAAATGGAGGGCATTGAATTTAATCTAGGTCCCACAGAAGAACACACAAAAATTGTCTTTAATCAAGGCTACAAAGTAGTGGTTGCCTGCCACCACTCAAATTCTAGTGGCCAAAAAGGTGTAGAATATTTTGGTGCATTGGTTGACACATAGGTAAATAGACCTAATGACTAATAATAATAATTGAGAACTTCATGAGAAATAATTTATTTGATGTTAATTTTGAACAATATTAACAATGCATGCATGCCATTTCATTGCAGCCTACTCCTCCCGGCATAGATCTTACTCACGATGATGAAGGCACAGATTTTACACATGACAAAGACCTCTACGTGCATCAAAATGATATAGGTACATATTCAATTTCTATTGAAAATGAATAATGTAATTATTAATAAATTTTAACATCTTAAATGTAATTGGTGTAACATTTATGTGATAATTTTTGAGTATG
The DNA here is from genome assembly GCA_028749045.1 of Cupressus sempervirens. Taxonomy (NCBI): domain Eukaryota; kingdom Viridiplantae; phylum Streptophyta; class Pinopsida; order Cupressales; family Cupressaceae; genus Cupressus; species Cupressus sempervirens. The sequence goes on along the minus strand of CM053791.1, from coordinate 788,516,993 downwards.
CAGAGTGTGATGTTAGTGTTGAGCATGTTGAGGTTCTGTTTGAACAAAATGTGATAGTAGATGATGTCGCACTATTAGATAAAGAAAAATCCTTGTTATGTTCTTTAGATTAATTAAATACTTGTAACATTGAGTTTTTTAAGAATTAAACCCTTTTATTTCTTATTGCAAGGGCACATCAGCCTTGTCCTCCAAAAAAGAAGAGGAAGCGTCATGTTGTAAGATCATAACTAAAAGAGTCACAGGATGCCAACACTAGTCACAATTTGCCTATTAGCCTTTATCTTGAAAAAAAGGAAAAATAAAATAATAAATGAATGTTAAAAACCTTTATTTGATGATGAATGTGTTGATGGATTTTTATTGAATGTTGCTTATTAATGAATTTTATGTCATGTTATTGAATATTGTTATGTGATTATAATGATTGATGTGTTCATGAATTATTGATGAATGTTTATAGGTATTAATGAATTATATGTCATGTAAATGATTGTTATGTAAATATAATGATTTATGTGTTCACAAATTATTGATGAATGTTTATACATATTAATTAATTGTATGTTGTGTTAATGAATGTATGTGATTATAATGATTCAATGATATGCTTCTAAAATGAATGAATGGAATATTTACTTAGTTTTTCATGGGGAATTTAGAGTGATTATATTTGTTGGGGGGGGGGGGGGGGGGGGTGGATGAGAAGCCAAATGGGATTCCACCTTCACGTGGTTGGCTTTTTAAAGTAGAGAATATGAAAAGATTCTCAAAATCAAGTGAAGCTCAAACTAAACAACAATATATGGTCCCATCAATTCTTACCAAATTCCTTACCAAATTGACACTTGAATAAACCTTGAATAAGTCTCATCTTAACACCTTCTAAATATATGGATCAAACTCATTTTATGATTTCAAAAGCTTTATGAACAAACTCCCAATGGACAACCTTTTGTTGCTTCGACAACCCCATCTTCCTCTCCATAGCATCAAGCCTCATTATTTATCTCTTTCTCGATAGTATAGTTGTACCTCATTTTCTCACATAATTTTTTCCTCTTCTCATCTTGCTCTAATTTCTTCTTTCCAATATTACTCAATGATCCCTTTGATGCATTGTTATATTAGTCAAAACATATAAATATGCTTAAAATTCCCGATGATAAGTGTAATTTCCTATATAATAGAATTCATTAGTGTTTTAAATGCAAAAATTTAGGAATGAAATTTATGATTTAAATACATTTATGGTGTAATTTCCTTTATATATATTTTGGGTGGGGGTGGAATATTGTAGTTTCTTTGGCTTAGATCTCACCCTTCGACTACCCTTCCAAATTCCTTAGTAATTTATCTTACAATAATGAAAGTATTCTTCTAAGATTTGGGTTAAATTTGTATTTTGGATTAATTTTTTTCATTTATCTTTGTTTCAGGCAATGCATAAGGAGATCATAGTTCAATATGCAATCTGAATCAATTATGGGACAACAGGTGGAGTTGAAAAATACATGTTTATATTTTTATACAGGTCATAAATATAAACATGTTGCATCTTTTCAGCTCCACATGCTATCCATTGATATGGAATGTTGTTGTACACACATTCTCAATTCAGAGTAGTTATTGAATCTTATTTTGGATTAGAGGGAGAGAAACCAAAAACATATGGATGCTTAACTAGCTACAAATAGTGATTCTTCACTATTTAAATTCTATCACTGAGTTCTTTTGTTTACTATTGCTACATTCTACATTTTGATGTTATTAAAAGAAATGTTTTGTTTCCTTTGTTGAAATGTGTCATGTATTGCTATTTGATTATAATTTCATTATATTTGGTTGTAGGGTACCGAGTAGTAGAACTAAAAAAATTAAACTAGAGTGCCTAAGTTTGACAATGGTACTTGAGGTTTTTTAATTTATGATCTAGTTAAAACATTAATGATTTTAATTTTCTTGTTAAAAGCATTTTAGTTACAAATTATTTTTGTATCATGTCATTATTGTCTCTCACATGCATTATTGTCATTATTGTAAATGGGGATGCTTGAACTTTGAAGTCTCCAAAATGGTACTTACTTTTAGTGGGTGAACATAGTAGGTTCCAAGTGAATATCTTAAAATGGCCTTAACATAAGTACTATGAATTACAACACGTTACTTTCTCTATAAGTTGTATGCAAATTATGACTTATTGCTGATCACTATTGCTTCTTTGGTAGAAATGGACATGTTGCTTTCTTTATAATTTGTATATAGAGACATAGCTACTCTCACAAGAGATTGTGTATCACACTTGTCCACCAAGGAGGAGAAAGTATTTGATTGTCAATATACATATATCATGAGAAGTTATCTTCTTTGTGTCATTTGAGAATGAGTCTATTATGTCATGGGTTTACAATTTATAAGGCCTGGGAAGAGGTGGGTATAATCAAACATATTCATACTTGTTCTTGCATTGTCTTTTTGAAATTGCAAAATTGATTTGGTTGACATTATTACTTTTTGGATATGTACAACAAAAGTTATGCAATCATATGTTGACGTTATATATGGGCGTTTGGACTGTACATGTTGAGAAGTAAATCACATTATGTTTTATCCTTTTTTTGTAGTATTTTATCTTAAGCTTGTGTGTTATCATGGTATGATATTGTTGTCATTGAGATAAATAGATATTGTTGGCAAGCTTTGGCCTTGTTCAGATTTGTACATGATATTATATTATTCTCATGGAGATAAATAGATATTGTTTCAAATGTTTGGCACATAGATTTTTAGAGTATAGAGATAATAATTTGATGATTTGAATTTTTTTTGAAATGAAATTGTTTGATGGTGAGCTAGGGTTTCACTTTAAACACCATATCATTGGCATCTTAATTGTTTTCTAAACAACCATAATGAATATCTTTAGAGGAATTTAAGGTTTTTAATCTAGAAGTGGATAGCATTCATAGACTGTCAACACCTTATCTAGGTAACCTAAGAATATCATCTCAAATTGTAGGTGTAGAAATCACAATTTAATTGCTTGATAATAAGAATTTCAATCCAATTAAGGTGTTACTTAAATGGTTGGTCCTAAAATAGTATTTTAAACTCACATTATTTTGTATACATTTTGGAGAGTAGCATGTTCATATTATTACCTCTCTAATGAATAATTTTCATCAAGAAAATTTACATCTAGTTATAAAGAAGAAAATGTATATGAAGATTGAAACAAGCCACAACTTCTCTCCAGGAAATTGCCTCAAAATTTCTTCATCATGCTTATGGAACCAACCAAATTCCAATCTATAATAATGATCTTTATCTCAAGCCACAAACTATTTTTAAATTTTTTTTTGACAACCATCTATATTTTGATGCTTCCTTCCATCGATAGTATGACTTACCTATAGAACCATCTTTAGAAGTTGTTGATACTTCAATGCCTCCTTGCCATTAATGGTTTGACTAACCTATCAAATCATCTGTACAAGTCATTGATATTATGATGCCTCCCTTCTATCCATGGTATCATAGACCTGTCGAATCATTTGTAATAGTAGTCGATAGTTTGACACTCTGAACTAGTTGTCTAGTATCACCATGTACCATAGATGGTGGTAATTTTTAATGAAAATTTCCGTTGAAAGTTTGAAAGCCATGGTTTTCATTGAGAAATAGTCCCAAATTTACTATTGCAACAATTGGTATTAGAGCATTAGTTTCTTGTGAGGGATAGTTTGGAGTTACCATAATTTAAATATTAGGATTAACCTCAGACATAAATAACAGTTACATGCAAATATAATTAATACCAGAAAATAGTAGATTGCATAAAAGAGAATGTAAGACACCAAGATTTAATGTGGTTCACCCAATCCCTGAGCTACGTCTACCAACAACAAGTCCAATATTATTATTATCCAGTGATTAAAACTTGATTAAAATCTGTAATCCCTTATAGCTCAATACCAACACAAGAAGCTACAATATCACCATTCATTATGAAATCCCTATCCCTAAGCCTTTTTATATAAGATTTTTTTTCTTACAAAATTAGGGCTAGAATAATAGAAAAAATAGTAGCCGATGTGTTTTACAATATAAGGAAATTTTTGGCTACAGGGGTGCTATCCCCAAAAAACCCCATGGGGTGTTGTCCCTTGACCCCACCCTATACTGAAATAGGGACCACACTTGAGGTGCTGCCATAGGACCCCACAGGGGTGCTACCCCTTGAACCTGTCTTGGGAGAACTACTACCAAACTCCCATAGAAATAATCTAGAGGGAAATCATGGTGAATAAAACATTGAGTCTAATTAGGTTCCACATCACAACAATCTCCCACTTGGAGACTGATCATAGCATTGCTAAACCAAGAGCTCCCTCTAGAATATCAAACGACCCTAGACTCTGATGTTCTTTTATTCTGGTTAGTTTGGAAGACCAACCAAAGCTGAAGAGGAATTAAACTTCTCCCTTGTCACTACCTTTGTAAACATATCTACTAGACTGTCATTCGTATGTATCTTATCCAGCTTTAACTATCCATCATCAAAAAATGATCAAATGAAATGGTACCACAACTAAATGTTTTTTGTCTTTGAATGTAGAGATGAATTCTTTGCAAGATGATTGGCACTCTAGCTATCTATGAAAAATAATTATCCCTCTATGGGTGTTCCAATTCTTCCATGAAGAAATAAAGCCATATCATCTCCTTGGCTATCTCTATAGCAACAACATAATCTATTTGTGTATTAGATAAAGCAACAACCTTCTATAACCTAGAAACCTAGCTCACTACTACTCCACCAACAGTAAAGACACAACTTGTAGTACTCCACCTAGTATCAATATCTCCTACCAAATCCAAGTCAACATAGCCCTATAAATTAGTAGTAGAGCCCAGAAAGTGTAAACACTTACTGGATGTTCCTCTCAAATATCTGAGAATCAATTTAATTGCATTTCAATGCTCAATTCTTGGATGACTCATATACCTGCTAACAACTCCCACTGCATGTGCAATATCTAGCCTAGTACATACCATAACATACATCAAGCTTACTATAGCTGAAGCATAAGGTACCTTAGACATCTTGTCCTCTTCTTGTGTCTTGGGACACATCTCCCTAGTCAACTTCAAATGACTAGGTAAAGGTGTGCTGTCAGCTTTAGTATTCCCCGTGGAGAAATGTTATAACACCTTCGCAATATAATTAGCCTGAGATAATGTCAATTTTCTATTCTTCCTATCTATGCAAATATTCATACTAGTGATTTTTTTTTTTCTGCCCCCAAATCCTTCATAGTAAATGCATATGCCAACTAGTATTTCAGCCCCTTAATATGATCCATATTAGACCTAGCTACAAGCATATAATTACCATATAAACATAAAATAATGTAGTTATCATCATCCAACCTCTTAAAATAAAACACAATGATCTAAATGAAACTTAATATATCCATGCTCATGCATAAATATTTCAAGTTTCAAATACCATTGCCAAGGTGCTTTCTTCAAGCCATATAAATTTTTTTTCAATCTGCACACTAAGTTCTCCTTAATTTTGACCTCAAATCCCTATGGCTATGCCATATATATATCTTCATCCAAATCACCATGAAGGAAGGTAGTTTTAACATCAAGCTACTCCAAATGCAAATCTTTAGTAGCCACAATACTTAAAACAGTGCAAATAGAAGTCATCTTAACAACATGAGAGAATATCACATCAAAATCAATGCCCTTTTTCTATGTAAATCCTTTTACCACTAACCTAGCTTTAAATATTTTCTTAACTATATCCTCTTCTTTTAACCTGTAAACCCATTTATTTTGTAAATCCTTTTTACTTGCAGACAACTTGCACAAATCCCATGTCTTATTTTTTAGCAAAGAGTCCATTTCTTCTTTCATTGCAGACTCCTACTAAATCTTTGTATCCACCTAAAAAGCTTCATCATAACATTCAAGTCCACTAGCATTAGTAAGTAAAATAGAATACAAGGAAGGAGAAAATGTTTCTAGAGGTTTACTTGGCCTTATTGACCATCTAACATTTAATGGAGTGTGTGGTATTTGTTGTTGTAGATCATGAGGAATTGTTGGAACATTAGCTTTTGGAGTATCATCTAGCACTACATAATCATCTTCTTTCATCTCATGTTGCCGCAATAGATCTTTGTACAACACTTTCTCATTGAATATGACATCCCCGCTTCTTACAATTTTATGATTTTCAAAATCTCAAAGCCTATAACCAACTTCATTAATGCCATATCAAAAAAATACATATTTCTTTGACTTAGCTTCTAGCTTGGTTCTATTTTCAGAATCTATATGAGAAAATGCTTCACAATTGAAGGTTTTGAGAAAAGAATAACTCACCTTCTTACCGGTCCATGCTTCTATTAGAATACCACAACCAAAGGAGTAGAGGGACCTCTATTAATCAAATATATAGTAGTATTAATATCCTCAACCTATATATTTAAGGGAAATCCTATATAAAAAACACTCCATTATTGTCTTGTTCATGCATTCAACCACTCCATTTTCCTGTGGAGTCCTCGGAATAGTTTTTTGTCTATGAATACCATTAGTGGAGCAATAATCTTCAAATTCATGATTGCAATACTCACCACCATTATCAGATCTATAGTGCCTCTCCCAGTTGACTCCCATAAGTTAGCCTAATGGATGCAACCTCGTTAATCTTTTGTTTTGTTGGATCTTGATTGTGACCATGAGTGGTCTACACTATAGAGGTGATTTGTTGTATCTTTATATATTAGTTGCTTTGATTATGCTTTTGACTGATTTATGAGATTATGATATGATTTATGGCTCACTGAGGTTTGTGCTAGTGCTTACCAGGATCGATGTGGTATCATGAGGTTGTTTCATGATTACCCTGAGATGTGTGCAGATATTGCACTATGTACTATTACCATGCTACACTAGACTAGGTTCCTGTATCAGTGGATAGTCATGTTTATGACTATGTTTGCTTATGTGTTTTTAAGTTCTTTCTAAATGTTGTTTAAACAACCATTATTAAATTCTTAGATGATTAGAAATGGATTGTCCATGTTGGATTCATTGGTTATGTGCTACAAACATTTACCTTGTTATATTTTGATCTAAGAGATATTTGTTACTTATGTTATGTTTTAAATTTGAGAGGACCTGAGGGTCAGATGTTATACCTTGATTTTAGTATCATAGATTTTAGACTGCTATGCTGTTTAGTTGATCATTTTGCATGATGATGCCATTTTGAGATACCAGTGTGTTTTATGATGAGATCTAGTTATCTGGTATTTGGACATACCTCTGATTATGTTAGGTGATGGATTTAATGTTATGGTTATTTACTTCATTCCTGTGTTGCTATGCTTTATGCGAATGTGAGTGATGTAAATAGATTATTTTAATATAATTAAATAAATGGTTAAATTAGGTGATTAAATGCATTTATTGCTTTGGCTATGTTATTATATGCAATTGCACTTGATTGTATTGTTTAGTGTGTGGGATTTATATCCTTGATAGTGGCACATGGAGTTAGTGATTCAACCATTCATATTTTACCAATGTCGTCCCTGTATGGTCAACGTATCCTTAATTAAATGTTTAAATTAAACCTTTTAGTGATTATTAAATCTAAACTCATTTACATTATGTGATTAGACTAGTGAGCGTGTCTGTGCATTTAGAGTTTCGCATTGTCACAAAAGTTGTTAAGGAAATTTCTATGTTTTTGGGCTTTCAAACTTTTTAATTGATTTATTTTAATTCATGGCAGCTTTTCCATAGATGAATTCCTATTTATAGGAATAACCTATTTTTGTTTGGGTCGATTTGGGGTTTAACTAGGTTGGCTGGTTATTTGACCTAATCTATTATTCACTCGAAAAGTGAATAAATAACCAAAAAGGAATTTAATTACTCACTTCTCGCTTTTGAATTAGAAAGTTGGAGAGTAAAACCCAAAATCCTCTTCATGAGGATTTGTTGTTTTGTTCATTGTGGGAGCTATGGGCATGGGATCATTGCAAGGTTGAGCTCATTAGATCCAACTCGGGGAAACCTTGGATTGTCACAATTTTTAGTTGCTTCTGCAGGCTATTTAATTTATGGTTCAGATCCTTGTTTTGCCCTTTTAGCTATAAGGTAGGGATTTTCTGTTTAATTGTTTCTACTCTATTTCAACTTCTATTTTTGGTAGTTGTTTGTTTGGAGGCCGAGAACTAGTGTTCCCCTTTGTTTCTGTATGCTGTTTTTGCCCAGTTGGTCAGGTATGAGCATTTACCTATTTTTTGGGATGAGGGTTTGGGGTTTTGCACCGTTATCCTAGCCATTTTTGCATACGGTGTTTGAACTTTTTTATTTTTTTATTTTTGGAGTTTTTGTACCCAAAGGTCAAATGGGTTTTAATTTCAAAGTTTTTCCAAATTTTGGAGTTTTTACCTCATTTTGTGTGCCACCCTATTTTCTTAATTTTTCTTGGCACAATGTGGGTCATGGACCTTGATGATCCATTTGGATATTATTCTGACCACTATTGCACTTTTATGTTGCATTGGGATGCATGTCACACTCGTACTTCCAACTTTGTGTTTGGTTGAGTAATTTTATACTTGGTGTTATGGTTTCTTTTGGACCTTTGCATTTATTTTGTGGACACTAGGATTCGTGTAGAATCCATGCTCCCAGATTGAGGCTAGTTGAGTGAGTTCATGATGTTTGCTCTTGTTGCATCATTGGGATTCATGTAGAATCCATATTCCTAGATTGAAGCCAGTAGAGTGATTTCATGATGTATGGTTTTATTGGCTTTGGGATTCATGTAGAATACATCCTTCTGAGTTGTGTTTGGTTGGGTGTTTTGTTTTGCATTGTGTTCTCATCCTATCCTTGTGTTTTGATCTTCATGATGGTGGTGTGCCACACACAAGTACGTGCATGTACATTTATCGGGTGACTTGCGAGGCCTAATCTTCCGTGGTACTTCCAAAAGTTATGATCATTGGGGTTGGGATGGGAGTATGCATGCCCACATGCACTTGTCATAGGATGAGCATATGGAGGGGGCTTCTATCTTGTAGCCTAGTGATCATTGTACCCAAAGGGCTAGCAAAAGAAGTTTTTAACTAAGTGATAACTAAATAAAATGTGTGTTTGGTAATAAAAACTTAAGATAATAAAAATGTGGGGTGCTAGAGCCTTTTTGTTGAGGGATGTTGAATCTGCACAAGTTCAAGCTTGGGATTTTTGATGCCAAGTGACTCTTCATGATGTCAGTCCCTACTTAGTAGCCTTTTGAGTGTCTAACCAAGACCTGTACTCTTTGCATTGTCTTAGGTTCTTGGTTTCAGCCATCATACTATTTGGCATGAGTGTTAGCCATGGATGTTGTTTTGTGTGTTTTGTGGTTGAATCTTTATCTCCATCAGCGTAGCAAGTGTGGACCTATGGGTGCCAAATTTTTGGAAGGCATAGCTACCTTCACCATTGATAGGGACCAGTGTATAGAGATGGTCTTATATCCTAGTGCAACTATGGCTGGATGTGTTCACTTGATACTTCAGTTTATGGAGTATGCTTCTTGTGATTTATGCTTTCATTGGGATGTTTTTTATCATGTTTAGATGATCTTATTTTTAACACATTCCTTATTATGATTATTAGCATGTGATAGGTGATGTTATCTACTTGCAAGGTTATCTTCTATTGTACTACTAGCATGTTAGATTTCCTTATGGTTTTGGTTATTAGCATGTTTAGTAGTGACGTCCCTATTATGATAGTACTAAAAATTTGATCGATGGCTTGGGATGTTATGCACAGGGCATAGCTAGGGCCCATGATGGTCTTATGATGCCATTGACGGTTGGGAGAAACTGCATACTTAGTTTGGTTGTTCAGTCATTGCGATGTTGTTTATGTTCACTGCGATGTTGTTTTCAGTACGTTCTATTATTTCTATGATTTAGATGGATAGATGTTCCTCTTTCTTGTTCCTTAGCATATTGTTGATTATGCACTCAAGTGTTCACTCCTCTATCTATGTGGATCTGATACTCCCTGGTGTGGAGGTTTTGAACTAAATTTTTCTCTATTTTTCCCCTTTTTTGTTTTTATTAAGTGTTTTTGTGTTTCTATGGGTGACATTTTATCAGCATGGTGTGACAAAAATGTATCAGATACCCATTAAAACTCTATCATGCATCCCTTGATTCTATTGCACACCTCTTGGAGAAATATCGCGCGATACTGGAAAGTATTGCACCTCCTTGGAAGATATGTCATACAACACCCTTAAAGTGTTGCACACCTTAAGGAGAAGTATTGCCTAGTCCTTGAAAGTATCACCCTCCTCCTTTAGAAATGTCATGTGATACTTTTCTATGTTGTATTAAAGTATCACCTAGTTTTTGTAAAACCCTATGTGGGTGAGCAATGGGCACTTTTTGGTCTAGTTCAAACTTTTTGAGAGTTGATTTGGATACCCTCTTTGGTGCTCTTCAACCCTATGGTGCTAGTTTTTGATTTTAGTTGTGCGTGTTTTAGTAGTTAGTCTCTTGGGGTTTAAAATATATCATTTAAGTATAAGTTGATGCATATTGACATATTTAATTCCTTATACTTAAGATATATTCTAATATATGTGAAAAATCTTTTGAGATAGGTTTCAAACCTCTCAGAGATAAGATAAATATTCTAGGAAATTTTAGGGCTTCAAAAATCTAGACTTAGCCAATTTTCAAGGCTTTAGGATTTCAAACTTAGCCAAATTTTAGGATTCTACATCCTACCCCATCTTGGTGTTTTGTTGATGAGTGGTCATTTCTTTGAGCCCTCATCTTGTGTGTGGTCATTGTTGGCTTTTGTTTGCATGTGTCAGTTTGGTAGTGGCATTCGAAGATCCGTTGGTTGTCGAGATTGTGGTGTAAGTCTTCTATTACGATCTTTGTGATCCCTGTATGATGTTATCATGTGAATTCATACTTGTAAAAAAAAATATCTTGGCTTGTATTGAATCATTGTTCCAAGGATCTCTAGGCAGGGCATTACAAGATCTAAGATATTTTAGTTTCTTTCTAGTCTCATTTTCAACCAAGCATTTCCATTTCATAAAAGTTTGAAATACATAAAATTTTTGTCTAAGGAAGTAAACGCATACTTTTCAAGTTGCATCATTAATAAATGTAACATAATAATGAGAACCACCAAGGGAAGATATCTAAGTTGGTCCCCATACATCTATATGCACAAGCTCTAATTTCTCACTTTTATTTTCCTTCCTAGTCTTAACAAAATTCACTCTCTTTTGTTTTTCATACACACAACTTTCACAAAAATCCATATTAACAAATTTTAGATCTGGTAAAACTTACTTTGAATAAAGTACTTTCATACCTTTCTCACTCATGTGCCCAAGTTTTTTGTTTCACATCACTATATTAGAATCTATAATAGCTATTTGTTCTCCTTGCTCAACTATAGCAACTACTTTTGAACATTCATTTTATCTAAAACAATTAAAGTAGAAGGAACAATATGACCTATACAAAGATAAAAGGTGCCTACTTTCACACCTCTTTCTACTACAAGGGAACCTTTTGAAACCTTCCAATTTTTATCATTAAAAGTTAATGCACAACCCTCATCACTGAGTTTCTCTATTGAAATTAAGTTCCTACTTAGCCTTAGAACATGTCTCACCTTATGTAGTAGCCAATGATTCCCGTTCTACAACTTAATCTTAACTTTTCCCTTTCCAACAATCTACCAGAGTTCATTATCCCCCAAATCAATTTGATAATCTCTATGAGATGTAGCATGAAATGAAGCACTAGAATATAAAACCCATGAATCATCAACACTTTCTAAAGACAAAAGCAAATCATCCTCTTTAGATTTGTTACTTACCATATTTGCTTCCTTGTTCTCTTCTAGTTTATCTCCTCCATTTTTCTTTCGATTCTAGCAATCCTTCTTCTTATGGCCTAATTTTCCATAGTACCAATAATCTCTTGGTCCTTTGGATTGGGACCTCTTCCCCTTTGACTTTTCTCTTGATTTCCCACGATTTCTAAAATTATTTCATCTCTTAGTCATTCTGCCTCTACTTTGTGTGTTCAAAGCACTTTATGATATAGATGCACCTAAGGTTTTCCTATGAGTTTCCTCACTCAAATTAACACCGATCACATCATCATATTTTAGGGTACTAGATCAAGAAATATAATTACTCAGAGCCATTAACAAGCCATTCTAGCTTTCAGCCAAAGAACATAAAATCAAGAGAGCCCTAATTTCTTCATCAAAGTTGATATCCATAGAAGATAATTGACTAGTAATAGTATTAAACTCATTTAAATGATCCACAATAGATCCACCTTCTATCATTTTCATATTAAATAAATGCTTCATGAGAAATACCTTGTTTGAAGCGGATGTTTTTTCATACAGTTTTGCTAGGGTTTGCATCAACTCTTTTGTCATCTTTTCTTTTTTAATATTAAATGCTACCAATGGTGCCAGCCATAATTGAATCCTTCCAAGTACCTTTTTGTCTAAAATATCCTATTCATCATTTATCATAGATTCCTAATTTTTGGTTTTTTCTCCAACAGCTTCTGTAAATCCTTTTGATAAAGATAGTCCTCCATTTGCATTTTCCATAACTAAAAGTTCTGCCCATTAAACTTGTCAACCCTCAACTTACCTTCATCTGCCATCGCTCCCACTCAACCATGAGACTCCCACTCAATCATGAGACCTTGTTGCAGAGGATCACTAAAAAAAATGATGATCTAGCTATAAATAAATAAAAATGATGACAACTTGGATCTGATACCACTTGTTAAGATTAACCTCAGATAGAAATAATAGTTACATTCAAATATAACCAATACTAGAAAATAGTAAATCACATAAAAGAGAACATAAGACACCAAGATTTAATATGGTTCACCCAATCCTTGGGATACATCCACCAACAACAAGTCCAATATTATTATTATCTAGTGATTACAACCTGATTACAATCTGTAATCCCTTACAACTCAATACTATTGCAAGAAACTACAATATCACCATTCATCATGAAATCCCTAACCCTGAGCCATTTTATACAAGATTTTTTTTATTACAAAATTAGGGCTAGAATAATAGAAAAAATAGTAGTTGATGCCTTTTAAATAATGAGGGAACTTTTGTCTTTGCCCTACGGGGTCGTTGCCCCTCGAACCCACCTTATAGTGCTACCCTAAGACCTCACAATGACCCTGTCTTGGGGGTGCTACCCCCAAATCCCCATAGAAATAATTTGGAGAAAAATCACACCAAATAAACCTCTGAGTCTAATTAGGCTCCACATCACAATACTAAAGATCAAAATGCCTAAGAGAGATGTACCCAAGCTTAACAAAGAAAAATTTCATGCATGGAAAAGTTTGATGAGACTATATCTAGGAAGACTTGGAGACTATGCAAAAACTACCATTTCTATTGAACATGTTAACCCTACTGGAGTTGTTATTGCTGAGAATCTAAAAAAGAAGAAAGAGCACAATCATGCAATGTTAGAGATTACATCTTCCCTAAGCTACACTAATTTTGATGATATCAAGGAATGTGATACTATTAAGAAGATGTGGGATACCATAGAAAAAATATATGGAGAAGAAAAAAATGTGCTAAGAGGTAAATTTGAAAGTCTTAGAGGTAAGATTGATGATATGAGAATGCAATAAAGTAAGAATATTGTTCAATATTGTGCCAGAGTAAAAGTTGTAAATTCTATAAGAGGAGCAACTCATAAGATTGAAGAGGGGACCATGATAAGAAAAGTACTGAGAACACAACTATTATATATGTTATTAGAATATCTTCCATACAAGAGTTGAGATGCACACATGGTAATGATCTAACCCTTGAAGGATTGATAGGTAGATTGGCTACCTTTGAACTCTCTAATTTTGATAATTTTAGAACTGAAAATGTTGAATCTACTTTCAAACCTAAGTTTTCACTAAAAGAACCTAGAGAAAAGAAAAATAAAAAGAGCAAACATGTTTCTAGTGATAGTGATATAGATGAAGATAATGTTGAAGAGCTTGAAGCATTGTTGGCTAGGAAATTTTGCAAAGGCAAAGGAGAATACAAAGGTAAGATGCCTATATGATTCAATTGTAATGGAGTTGGTCATATTGCTACAAAGTGTCCTGAGAAGAAGAACAATAGAAGTGGATATAAATTCAGAAGCAAAAGAGATGAGAACAATAAAGATTACAAAAACAAAGGAAAGAAATCCTACTACATTGCTAAAGAGGAATCCAATTAAGATATTGATGATCATGAGGATGAAGTTGTCTATGTTTTAATAAGGGATGATTCTAATGAAGATGAGGCAGCTACACTAGTGTCCTATGTGAACAAGAGTGATAGATGAAATATTGATAGCGGTTGTTCCAATCACATGACTAGAGATAAAAGTAATTTCAACTCCCTTGTGCATTATGATGGTAATAGTGTTATCTTTGGAAATGATGCACAATGTCTTATCGAAGGAAAATGATCAATTAAGTTGATAGATAAGATCATATATGACAATTCTTATGATGTAGAAGGATTGAACTATAATTTGTTAAGTGTTTCACAATTGAATAGTGTTGGATGTAAGGTTGAATTTGGAAATAGAAAAGCCAAGATCTATGATGCCAATGGAGAACCAATTGGTAAAGGTGATCAAACTAGAGTAATATGTTCTACCTTGAAATGAATGATGCTACTTGTCTAGTTGTACACTTTGATGGTGTGTGGTTATGTCACAAAAGAAAATGTCATGTTAATTTTGATAATTTGGTTAGTATCAGTAAGATGAAGAGAGTCATAGGTTTTCCAAAGCTAAAGAAACTAGGTAATGTAATATGTAAATGATTTCAGTTAGGAAAGATGGATAAATAAAGTTTTGAAAATAAGATTCAATCTTCAAGAAAAATTCTTGAATCAATTCATAATGATTTATGGGGACCAATAAATGTGTAAAGATACAAAGGTGACAAGTACATTATCCTATTTGTTGATGATTATTCTAGGATGATGAAAGTTATAGTTTTGAAGCAAAAATATGATGCATTTAAAATGTTTAAATGGTACTTGGCTAGAGTGGAAAAGAAAACTAACATGAGATTGAAATGTCTAAGATCTAATAGAGGTGGAGAATTTGCATCAAATAAGTTTGAGATGTTCTGTAATGATAGAGGAATCAAAAGATGAACTTTTGCACCTAGAGCCCCTCCAAAAAATGGGATTTTTAAAAGAATAAATAGATCTATGATGGATTTTTCTAGAACACTCATGATGGAAAAGAATGCTACTCTGAAATACTAGAGAGAAGATGTAAGTACAACTGTCTATACCCTAAACCAAGTACAAGTAAAGAAAGGTATAAATTCCACACCTTTTGAATTATGGTATGGATACTCACCCAATGTAAAATATTTTAAGGTATTTGGAAGAAATTGCTACATTCTTAAGAATAATAGGAATGGAAAATTTGATTCTAAAAGTGAAGAAGGTATATTCTTAGGCTATACCACAAGAAGTAAACCTAAAAAATTGTATATGTGAAGTTTGATGAATATATAGAGGTACATGAAGCTAAACCTAAAAAATAACCTAAAGGTTATAAATATTTGGTGTATTTATATGATGACACAATTGATGATGAAGTTGTAAACCAAGTTGCAAATCAATAAAAACAAGTTTTAGTGGCTACCAAGTCACATAAAATGAATGTCAAGCTATATTCAGGAACCAAGTTACATTCAAGTGGGCCAAGTTACAAAAAGAAGCTAAGGCACATTCTGATAATGAGATTAGTCCACTTAAAATAAATGTTGAATTAACTAATAGAGAAGAACATAGTGATTCTAAAGTTGAGAGACCCATTGAATAAAATAGAGCATAATCAAGATTGTCAAAGTATGTGAAAAGACATCACCCTGCTACATATATTATTGGTGATAAAGAGGCAAGGCCTATGACAAGAAACAAGTTGATAAGTGATACATATCTTCTAAGAATGCATGCAACTAAATTAGTTAGGGATGTATTGGAAAATGATGACTGGAGTCAAGCCATGAGAGAAGAGATTGATAAAATTGAGAAGAACAAAACCTAGTCACTTGCACCCAAGCTAGAGAACAACAATATTATTAGAACCAAGTGGATTTATAGAAATAAACTATATGAGAATGGTGGTCACAATAAATAAGGAAAGATATGTTTTCAAGGGGTATGCTCAAAAAGAAGGAATAGACTATGGAGAAACATTTTCCCCTATTGCAAGATTGGAAGGATTAAGAACTCTACTTTCTTAGTCTACATAAAAATGTTTCAAAGTTTATTAAATGAATGTGAAATATACATTTATTAATGGTATATTAGAAGGAGAGGTTCATAATTTTAGTGGATTTTGAACAACACAGTGTGTGCTGAGCATCAAAAATTAGTTAATGCCAAGTGACAAGATTATGAGTTAGATTGTACATTCATTGAATCTGAGTGACAACATTGATTTCTTGGATTGTGTGAAGCATGTGGAAGATAAGCTTGATGATTTTGAGGCACATAATTCAAGATAAATTATTTTGATTCAAATTCATAGAGGATTGAGAAGGAATTTTCTAGAGGGGGAAAAATGGAAAAGAGGGAAGATTTAATGAATCTGACCTAACCTTAGAATGGATGATTGTTATTGAGTGGAAAAAGACCTAAATTATCTTTATAAGGGAATACTATTGGAAATATACAAGAAGTAACTGAGAGGGGAGGGGTGAATCAGTTACTAATTTTTTTTCTTAGATCCCTTAGATGTTAGCAAAATAATTCTGTCAAAACTTAATTTTGCTGATGCTCAACAAACAAAGAAATGTTGCAACTCGGTAAGCACTAAGAATGATTGATAATGAATTAACATGAAGATGTTAAGATGTTATCTATGACTATCATTACTTTAACTTGGTTGAAAAAATAGAAAAGAAATAGCATGAACACATTTGACACCAAGATTTAATGTGGAAACCTAATTTGGGAAAAACCACCAATTGCACCTAGTTATTGTTTTCAATCTTCTGAAGTGAGCCCTGTTAGGAGCCAAACCTATTAAAGGTACTAAAATACATTATTAGGTGTGACCTTGTTAGAGGATTTAATCACTCTGTTAGGAGTGGCTTTATTAGAAGTCTTTAGACAATTCAATAGAACTACCACCTTGTTAGAGGATTTTCAAATGTCTATATAACCAACTCTATTAAGAGATTTAGGTCACTACTACAATGGTTGGAGGTTAAAAATAAAAAGACCTGATTTGGATGCAACTAAATTGCTGATTATAGATCTCTATTCTGGCCAGTACTTGATCTTTCCTGATCAAATGTATCCTTTTAGCTCCATAAGAATATTCTTCTTATCCTTCTGATTTGCTTCCTCTTATAATTTATCAAATCTAAAATGAATTCACATAACACTTTGCACATTCTATCTCACAACTTGACCTTCTACTTATATCATTCACACTATCACTATCAAGTCAGCTAGAATATAACTTAGAATAACTAATATTCATTTTTTGAGTCGGCTAGAACCAATATATAAATCAATTAAACTTAATATGTCAAAATAAGAAAATCCTTTGATAGCCAACCCTGCTCAATAGATACTAACTCAGAAGTGATTTTCTTGTGTTAACCAAGTGAATCTTGATCAACACTACATACTGCAAAATTCCTTTGGTAACCAAGTGAGCTCAGTTAGTATTGATTCCATCCAATATTTCCTTCATTAACCAAGTGAGTTTAGTTAAAACTCATCATCTGTAGAATTCTCTTTGACACCCAATTGAATTTAGTAGATACTGCTTTTTATACTAGGAAATTGGATTGCTCAGTAACCATAGAAAACTATCTTCAATGCCTAAATGAGCTCAAAATACATTGATTGATAAAGATATGACATTTTTGTAACATCAAAGACAATACACAATTAATCAATTGTATCCAATAATCTCCCTCTTCGGCATTGATGGCAACACAAAATGTCATAACACAATAAAAATTTTGGAAATAGAAAAAAGTAAGGAACATCTCCTTAGTTTCATTTAGATTCATGTCCATGAGAATTTCTTTTATTTGTGTGAACTCTTTCTATCTTCAATTTCTCCCTTAGTTGGAATATATCTATCTATAGCAACTTCTTTAGATAGCAGATTTCTCTCTCTTACAACAAGCTTTAAAAAATCAATAAATTCTATGAGATATTATAGTAAACTTCTTCCTCCTTGACAACACATGCTAAAGACAATGTTTAATGAATGTTAGTGTACCTTAAGTACTAATTCATTTGTAATATGCCCATATCAATACTGCACCAACTAATTGATTTTTAGCGTGCTTTGGTTGATACATCACTAATATTTATTTAGTGAGATTTAGATAGGGGAATGACCCCTAGCTTACCTCTTAGATACATAAATTCATCCTTAGGTAATGGCTTGGTGAATATGTCTGCAATTTGTTCTTTTGTATTCACATATTCCAATCCAACTTCTTTATCTTGCACCAATTCTCTTAAAAAGTGATATTTTATAGCAACATGCTTTGTTTTGATATGCATTACTAGATTCTTTGATATATTGATTGCACTGGTGTTATCATAGTATATGACTATTGGATCCTTGATTTCTATCTTCTTTCCTATCATTAGTTGTTTGAATAATTGACTATTGCTGCCACATATTCTACCTCTACTATGGATTGAGAGATCCAATTTTGTTTCTTGCTTGTCCAATACACTATTCTTTTACTAAGAAAGAATGCTCCACCACTAATGTTTTTTTTTTTATTAATACTTTTTTCCCAATCAGCATCAGTAAATACTTTTAAGTCCAAATTGCCTCCTTTTTTGTACCATAGGACATATTCTTCAATACCTTTTAGATATCTCATGATTCTTTTGATTGCCATCATGTGATTTTCTTCAGGATTTGTTGAGAATCTTTCCACCATACCAACTACTAATGCAATATCAGGCCTTGTATGTACTACATACTGTAGTTTTCCAATCATTGGTCTATATGTGGTTTGATCCACCTCTTTGGAATCATCAATTTTGGAAAGCTTATGTCCTGTAGACATAGGAGTTCCAACTAGTCTCGAGCCTTCCATTCCAAACTTCTTTAGTATCTCCTTAATATATTTGGATTGAGTAATGTAGATACTATCTTTCTTCTACTAAATCTATAATCCAACAAAGAATTCTATCTCTCCAAACATAGACATCTCAAATTCCTTTCTCATTTCTTCTAAAAATACCTTGCACAAGTCATCATTTCCTATGAATAATGTGTCATCAACAAATATTTTAGCCAACATAATCTTCTTATCTAGTCCTTCTTTGATATATAGACTACTGTTATTTTTTTTTTTTTGAAAACCAAATTGTACCAAGTAATTATGAAGTCTTTCATACCAATCTTTGGGAGCTTGATTGAGACCATATAATGCCTTGTGTAATTTGTAGACCATCTCTCTTTTGGTAGGATCTACAAAACCTTCTGGCTATTCAATGTAGACTTCCTCAACAAAAATTCCATTAAAGAATGCATATTTAACATCCATTTGATAAACTTTAAATCCTCTGTGAGTTGCATATGCAAGTAAAGTTCTAACACCTTCTAATCGTGTAATAAGGGCAAAATTTCACCATAATCAATACCTTCTTCTTGAGAATAACCTTTACATACCAACCTTTCTTTTTATAGATACATTTCCATCTTCATTTAGCATGTTTCTAAACACCCATTTTGTGCCAATTACATTTTAATCCTTGGGTCTAGAAACTAGAGTGCAAGTTTTGTACTTCTTTATTTGTTCTATTTCTTCATTCATTGCTTCAACCCAACTTTGATTATCCAATGCATCTCTAATATTTCTAGGTTCAAATTTAGCAAGTAAACATGTACCTTTCAATTTGGTTCTTGTCATTGTTCCATCAGATTTATCTCCAATGATCTAATCATGTGTATGATGCCTTCTAACATATCTTTCTAACACAAGTTCTTTGGATTTAGAATGAGTTTCACTGATTTCATCAAGCTTGGGTCCCATTGTTTGTGACCTGGGTCTATTAGACTTAGTTTTCTCTCGAGGTAGCTCGGTAGCCTCTGACTGTGACTTGGGTCCTTCAGACTATGACTCAGGTTGCACTATTTGCAACTCAGTAACTATTGGAGATTTTAGGGACTTAGGAGGTGAAACCTCCTTTCTTTTAAATAGATTTGGTAGGGTATTAGGTTCATAGTAAACAAATCTTCTGTAATCCTTTGGCTCTTTGTTGCTTTCTCCTTCACTCTTTTTTTGCAAACTCATCAATTCTCACATGTACACTTTCTATGATTTTATGAATAGACAAATTCAAACATTTGTATGCTTTACTTTTGTAGGAGTATCTTTGAAATATGCCTTCAACACCTTTGACATCAAATTGGACTTTTCTAGACTCTTTCAAGATATAACATTTACTACCAAATACTTTCAAGTAACTTACATTAGGTTTGTAGCCATACCATAACTCATAAGGAGTTTGATTGGAGTCTCTCTTCAGTTGTACTCTATTTAAGGTATGAATTGTAGTGCTAATAGCTTCTTTCTAGTATTGGATTGCAAAATTTTTTTCTATCATCAATGTTCTTGCACAATCCATGATGGATATGTTTCTTCTTTCAACTATACCATTTTTCTCTAGTGTACCAAGGGCTGATACTTGTCTTTTGATTCCTTTTTTAATGCAAAATTAATTGAATTCATTTGAGATGAATTCACCACCTCTATCTGATCTTAAGAATTTTAAATTCTTTCTAGTTTCTTTCTCTATTCTTGCCAATAGTACTGGAATTTTTGAAAAGCTTGAGATTTTTCTTTGAGATACATTATAGTCATCATTCTAGAATAATCATCAATGAAAAGAATGGAATTTTTTTCTCCACTATAACTTTTTATTCCAATAAGTCCACATAAATCTGTATGCACAAGCTCTAAGGCTTCTTCAAAATGATAGTTTTTTCTTTTGAAACTAGTCTTTCCCATCTTACCAACTTGGCAATTTTTGCATAGACCCATATCAGGTTTCTTCAAACTAGGTATACCTCTTAACTTTTTGTGTTTTCTTATCTTAACCAAATTATCAAAGTTTACATGACATAACTTTTTGTGCCTTAGCCAACTTTCTTGTATATGAGAAATCAAACATGAACTTTCACTGAGATCAAGATAAAATGGGTTACCTTTTGTTTTCTTTCTAGATCCAACTAGATTTCCTTTTTCATCCAGTAGTTTGGCCTTCCATCCATGAATTATACCTTGAATCTAATGTTATTCAACTCTATCAAACTCAGTAGATTATGCTTCAATCCTTCAACCCAATAAACATTATCAATATAAGTTCATTGGTTAATGAGATACAACCTTTTCCTTTTATGCAAAAAGGTTTATTGTTTCCAAATCTTACACTACCTCCATCATAATGTTCCAATTGTTCAAACTTTGTTTTATCTCCAGTCATATGATGTGAACATCCAATGTCAATAATTCATGTATCATTTTTGCTAACATGAAAGATAAGTGCCATCTTATCTCCTTCATCATCGAATTCATCTTTTACAATAATATACACCATTTCATCTTTACTATTATCAGAATCATTAGCCATAAAACAAGATTTCTTACCTTTTTCCTTGTAGTTCTTGTAGTTTTTGAATTCCTTCTTTCCTTTGTACTTATGACTTTTATTTTCATCCTTTCTTTCTCTATTTGCGCACCTAGTAGAAATATGACCAACTTCTTCATAAGAAAAGAAGATTAGAAGAATTTTACCTTTGTACTTTCCTCTGCTTTTGGAGTATTTCTTTGCAAGTAGGTCTTCAATAATTTCAAGGTAACTGTTAGAACTTTTTTCAATTTCTTCTTCACTTCTTGATTGATTAGCCTTTGGTTTCTTTCTTTTTTCCTTGGGTGAGAGTTTGGCTTCAAATGAAGACTCAATATTTCTAGAATTAGGAATATAGTTATCATAGTTGTCTAATTCAAAATCTGTCAATCTTCCAATTAGAGCATCCAAGTTTATTCTATTATTTGGATCACATCTTATTTCTTGAATAGAAGACACTCTAATTGCATAAATATGAAAAAAATTTCTAAGTACCTTGCTTAGAATACTCGTGTCATCAATGTCTCCTCCAGATGCTTTCATTGTATATACACTAGCTTGGATTCTTAACACATATTTTGCAATGTTTTCATCTTCTCTCATTTTCATTTGATCAAATTATTCTCTAAGAATTTCTACTTTGGCTCTTGTTACATTGTCATCTCCTCCATAGATGTCTTTTAGTTTGGTCCAAATTTCATGAGTAGTTTTATAGTCTTTTACCTCATCAAATTCAACATAACTGAGAGAAAATACAATATCAATCATCATAATTTTATGATTCTTCTTTTTAACAATACCTTCAACTGATAATGTTTCAGTGGGAGTCTTGTACTCAGTATCAAGATATTTACAACCTAAATCACTAATAGTATCTAGATGTAACCTCATAAGTCCTTGCCATGCTACAAAATTGTCTTTGTTCAACTTGGGAATCTCTCTTTTGTAAGACATCCTGATCTTTAGCTTGGGTCCTTGAAACCTTTTCTGCAAGAACCAAAAGCTCTAATACCAAGTGTTAGAAATATAAGAAGAGTAACTAAGAGGGGAGGGGTGAATTAGTTACTAAAAAATATTTCTCAGATCCCTTAGATGCCAATAAAATAATTTTGTCTAAACTTAATTCCATTGATGCTTGACAAACAAAGAAATGTTGTAACTCGGTAAGCATTGAGAATGCTTGGTAATTAATTAACATGTAGATGATAAAATGTTATTTTTGATTATCATTACTCTTACTTAGTTACAAACATACAAGAGAAATAGCATGAACACATTTGAAACCAACATTTAACATGGAAACCCAATTTGAGAAAAACCACAAATTGCAACTAGTTACTATTTTCACTCTTCTAAAGTGAGCCCTATTAGGAGCCAACCCTATTAAAGGTTACAAAACACATTGTTAGGTGTGACCCTATTAGAGGATTTAATAACCCTGTTAGGAGTGGACTTGTTAGAGGTCTTTAGACAATTCAATAAAATTGCCACCTTGTTAGAGGATTTACAAATGGATGTTAAACCAACTCTATTAAGAGATTTAGATTACTGCTACATTGGTTAGAAAGTAACAATGAGATGATATAATTTGGATGCAATTGAATTGCTGATAATAGATCTCTATTTTAGCTAGTATTTGACCCTTCCTAATCAAATGTATCCTTTCAATTGCATAAGAATATTCTTATTATCCTTCTAATTCACTTCCTCTTAGCATTTATCAAATCTTCAATGAATTCACATAACACTTCGCACATTCTATCTCACAACTTGACCTTCTACTTATATCATTGACATTGTCAAGTTGGAAAGAATATAACTTAGAGTAACTAATATTCATTTTCTAAGTCATCTAGAACCAATATATAAATTAATTAAACTTAATATGTCCAAATAAGAAAATCCTTTGATAGCTGACCCTACTTGGTAGATACTAACTCAAAAGTGATTTTCATGTGTTAACCAAGTGAATCTCAATCAACACTAAATATTGGAAAATTCCTTTGGTAATCAAGTGAGCTTGGTTAACACTGGTTCCATCCAACATTTCCTTCATTAACCAAGTGAGCTCAATTAACACATCATTCACAAACTTACCTTTGGCACCCAAGTGAATTCAGTAGATACTACCTTCTAGACTAGGCAAAATCTAGATTTCTCGGTAGCCACAAAATACTATCTTCAATGCCCAAATGATCTTGGCATGCACTAACTGATAATGATATGACATTTGTGTAACATCAAATACAATACACAATTAATCAATTTTAAACAACAAATACAAGGCTTGAAGCAATAGTTGGCATGTGCAAGAACCCAAGAAAGACAAGGAGTCCAAGGCACTGCTTCATATAGTGGCCAAATTATAGAATCTACAATTGGCATTGAAAGAAAGAAGGCTTAAGTGGATGAATTATTGAAGGGTGAACAAGCTATTAGATTTGAAGTGTGAAAACCAAGCAAAATGGAGAACTAAATAGAGATCTATAATCTGTAAGTGTGTTGTGATTTGTTATTAGATCAAGTCCTACTATTAATTTCTAATTATTGTATTAGTTTAGGTTAAATCCTTTAGATTAAGGTTGACCTAATAGTCATTTGTAAATCCTATAATATGGTGACATTCTAATAGAATTTTCTAAATTCCTCTTAGAAGGTGATTGAAATCCTTTATCTAGATCACATTTAACATTGTGTATTGTAACCTTTATCAGGGTTGGCCTTTTATAGGGCATCACTTTAGAAGAGTGAGAATTAGTAGCATGTTATTGGTGTTTTTTTCCAAATTGGGTTTCCATGTAAAATACCTGTGTCATATATGTGAATGATTCTATTATGTTTCATGTTTACATCTTTGCAAAGTGATTTTGACTTAGGACAATAATCTACATGTTTAAGTTTTGAATGATCTAATGGATACATGCAAGATACATGATAAGGAGATATATGTATGAGTTTTGCTAAGTATTAAATTTTTTTATGGGGACATTTGGACCTTGGATAACTAATTCACCCCCCCCCCCCCCCCCCCCCTCGCAATTATTCTAAAATATTCCAACATTTTATTCATGCAAGTAGATGTTAGATCTAGTATTAGATGCTATTACATGATATTGAATGATTACGGTTGAGGTGAATGGTGAATTAAGTTTAATAAGGTTTCTATTTGAAGTGGTAATTTTTTTTGAGATTATAATTGACCCCATTTTAGCATCTCACTTTCCCATTAGATTTGCAATAAAAAATATGTTTCAACCCATCCTTCATTAGAGTTTAGTTATTTACATGGACATCATGTATAACATGTCTATCAAACTGCCATAACCTACCCAAAAACATATGACATATGTCCATATTTCATTAGAGTTTAGTTATTTGCATGCCTATCATGTACAACATGTCTGTCAAACTACCACAACCTACCCAACAATGTATGACATATGTCCATAGGTATGATATCACAAGGCACCTCATCCTAGTCACTTCCAAATCTTCAACCTCACTAGGTACTACTCTTTGACCATGACCTTGTGGTCATTGTAGACCCAAGAAATATTGTATTGACACATGTTATTCTACCTCTTGAGATTTAAATTTTTGACTATATATTTTGACACCAAATTTTTAGTACTTCCACCATCAATGATCACATCACAACACTTATCTTCACATTTTCACCTTGTGTGAAATAAACTCCTCCTTTGATTAGGATCATTCTCACTAGTCAACAAGAATCTTCTATTAACTAGGACTTCTCTTCTTTCAACATCTTCAGAATGTGAGGATTCAACATCTTCATTAACATGCACAACTATTTCTCAGCCTTTAGTTGTTCTATCAATCCTCACTTGGCACTAATGAAACTTAAACGCCCTATGCTCTTCTTCTCCATAGTGAAAAAGATACCACAAAAACCTCCTCTACTGGATCCTTTCCCTTTTTTGATTCCTCTATGATCTCTATTATTCTAATAATATAAATTTTTGTTTCCCCTCTAATTCTAACTTCTACTACTAGCCTCATCCTTCTTCTTTTGATAATCAATTTGGCCTCCATAAGGACTGCAACCACAATATCTACCACTAATTTTTTAACAAACATTTTATTCTTCTTTTCCTTAAATCTTAGGTAAAAATGGTATGCCTCCTCAATACTAGTCATTCGAACTAGACTCAAATCCTCTTGAATGGTTGGCTTCAACATATTAAGATAACATACAATCTTCTCCTTATTAGCTTCTGCATGTCCATTCTAATGAGAACTTGATAGAACTCTTCGATATACTCTTGAAAAGATCTTCCCACTTGCTTCAAATCTTTCATTTTCTTCTATAGATCAAGCTCATAATCTATAGGGATTCAATTTTATCTATCATCCAATCCCATTTAGTGATTTTATCTTTCCCTCTCCTATTTCTCTCTAACTGAATCTCTTGCCACCAGATCTTTCTGTGAGCCTTTAGTTTGGCCTTCATGAATTTGACCCTATCTAGATCTTCAATGTCCTCATACTCAAAGAATTTTTCTAATTTACTAATCAAATCAATCAATCCCTTTGAATTAAGATTTTTCAAAAATGTGAGAACCTCAAATTTAGGTCTTTCCCAAGCTCGAAAATGGATCTAAAAAGATTTTCTTCTTTTGTCTTCAAAAATTCCTCTTCTCCCTAATCAATTTATCCTTCTCCTTACCTTTCATCCTCACTCTCATCTCTAATGTAGAGATTCATCTGTGTATACATCTGTTCTTGAAATGCTTGAGTTTTCCTCTAGGGACCTTGAACCTCAGCTATAACACCTCTGACACCATGCTTTCATCATGGAGGAATTTTCATGATTCTACTGAAACCCTAGTACAATTTGCCTCATAATAAACAAGGTTTCCACAACTCATCCCAAACTATGGTCCTGGTGCAAACTATCTCCTACTCGACAATCTATTTACACACTCAGGAACACCTCTACTACCACTTGATGAAGGGTGCTCCCCTTAATACTACAAAAAATAATAGAAATAGAGAAAAAATAAAAATTGAAAGAATAAAATATGGGATTTTTATTATTACCACGAGTGCAAAATTACAATATGAAAACCCACATGGGTGCCTTCCTTACAACGGTCTACAAGATAGAGCTATGACTATCATGTATCAATTCCCTAGGAAACCTATGTGCCTTCCTTATATATAGACTTTTACCACCCAGGAAAGTTCTAGATACCAAGCTCTAACCCTTAAGGGTGACCAACCTCATATTATATAATTTCATGACACATTATTAAACAAGATTGACTCAAGAAAATTTACAAATAAGATTTTTAGATAAGTCCACTTCTAGAGATCATAACTAGTAAATTATTGACTTGATGGGTTATTATAAACCCATTTCAAAATCCTTGACTAGAAATCTATAATGATTAATTGTAC
The DNA here is from genome assembly GCA_028749045.1 of Cupressus sempervirens. Lineage (NCBI taxonomy): Eukaryota > Viridiplantae > Streptophyta > Pinopsida > Cupressales > Cupressaceae > Cupressus > Cupressus sempervirens. Next base: position 788,489,774 of record CM053791.1, on the reverse strand, counting down.
AAGTCTCCATCAACCAAGGTTTCACCTCATTTTGGAGCCATTTAGGCCTTCATTATTGAACTTGATGTTTGGATGGCCAAAATTCATACCAAAAATCTACAATAACTACACTAATACATATGATATGACAATGAAACTCATCTATAAGGTTGATATGTATAAGATGAGCCTCTACATATAAGATCAGAATAATCTGAGCACATACTATCAACTTACTAAATTTAGAAAGCTCCCTCAAATAGAAAAATTTCTATAGGATTAACACTTACTAAAACACAAAATTAGAAAACTGGAAATAAAATATTTTTGGGTGATGTAAGATTTCCCTTACACCCAAGATGCTCCTGCATAAAAAATTGTCCATAATTTCCAAAAAAACAACTAGCTATTTGTTGATGTGGTGGTGTTCTACTGACAATGTGTGGTCATGTATGAAAATAATGGTATAGATATCACCCACTAGTACATTTGAGGTCATTTTGACCCAATTTTCGACCAAATCTCAACCAAGTTTGGTCAAAAATTTTCTAGTCAAAATTTTGACCAACTTATTGGTTGGTTGAAATTTTGACCAACACATTGGTCAAAACCTTTCAAAAATATTGGCACAAGTTTTGCCTAGCATTGGTCAAAATTTTGACCAATGCTTGGTCAAAAATTGCCAAGTATTGGTCAAAAACAGCCATGCATTGGTCAAAATTTTGACCAATGCTTGGTAGAAAATAGCTAGGCATTGTTCAAAATTTTGACTAATGCTTGGTTGAAATTTTTTTGAGGCTCACACTTGTTGAGGTCCACTTCAGAAATGGCCCTTCCTGTGAAATTGTTTTGTAAAACCTTTCTAATGAGATAATGTGTTATGAGCTCTTGATCAGTGGGATGGAACGTGAATCTAGGAGGCAGTGGTGCATCACCCATATCATGACTGTAACTAAAGTTAAGAGCCTCTATTATTGAATTCTCTTAACTTTAGTTACAGTCATGATATGGGTGATGCACAACTGCCTCCTGGATTCACATTCCATCCAACTGATGAAGAGCTCATAACACATTATCTCATTAGAAAGGTTTTACACAACAATTTTATAGGAAGGGCCATTGCTGAAGTGGACCTCAACAAGTGTGAGCCTCAGGGAGGGTTCAATTCCCTCCTTTATTATTCACTATGCATATAATCCCACACACCCATTTGATCTCGAATGATTATATGTACTGAATGCTAAGTGTTTATGCTGAGTGCTCCAAAATGATCCATTTCATGCCTTCATCTATACACAATGTCTTTCTAGTTTCTTTCTACTCACATGCCCATTTCATTTCATATGATCATCTAAAAATTGTGTCACTCTAAGCTCTCAACTATTTCCTCTTGATTAATCATCTCATAACTATTGAATGAGAGCTTTGGGATAAGCTATAGGCATCTATCAAAGCATAAAGGATTTTCTCAGATGATGTAGATGAAGTAGTAGCATTTGCCTTGGGAGATATGCTTGCAAAATGGAAGAATAGATAAGTCATGTGAACTGTTTGACAGGATGCCTGGACGTAAGGTGGTCATCAAAAGCCATGGTTGTTAGCTATGCAAAAAATAGATATATTGAGAGAATATATTTGTTTAAGTTGCAACTGCCCTGGTAGACATGCATGCAAAATGTGGAATCATAGGTAAGGCATTTGAACTATTTTATTGACTACCTCTATGAAATGTCATCTAAGGCAAGATCTCCATGTTCTCTACACCCCACAAGTAAATCTACTCTAATAAAAGAGGTAATCAAAAACTAGTTCACTTTGCATTTGTATCCTTGGGTAGGCTCTTAGCAACATGCTTGCATTGAACCTTTGATGTAAAGGAGAAATAGACAAGCTCACAACCCTCAGGAAGGCTTTCTTAGATAAGAAGTTTCTGAGTAAACAAAAATCCTCACTAATAATGCTGCTGCAATTTTCTTGTTTAAATCCAAACAAAGTTGTATTATCTTAGGTAGAGGAGACTACTATTGTTTGTGGTTAAGAATCCTTTAGTTTAGTAGAATCACATGCAAACTAGATATGACATTGTAGTAAGAAAACTGTAATAAGAGCTAGGAGCTTGCCTAGTGATTAGGGCTTGAGACTGGACACTGCATGAAGCATTTGTAGGCATTTGAGTCTGAAGCATCACCAACACAAAATCAAATTGAAAAGGAAACTTGGCAAATAAAACTAAATAAAAATAGTCCTCTTGAGTAAATATCAACATTGTATGAACAATACCATTACACTGCACTATACTTGCTACAAATATATTGTTGGCCGAGTCCCATGACATAATGCCAGTTCCTAGGTACATCAATATGCCTACTCATCCAGGTATATCACTTTTTTATGGATAAAGGACAATCTATGAAAAAAAGGAAAGACCACTTTTTAAAAATTCACATAGGTATAAACCCATTCATCTATGAAGATAATTCTCTTACTATTGTTTCACCCCAAGTAAATTTGTTGTAAGTTCCCAAGTGATGATAGCTGTAGCATTAGCAGGGAAAGCTCTCACCAATGTAGGCCCCAAGCCAACATATAATCCTCTACAACCAATTTCTCTATAAAATTGTCAAACATAGCATTGGGAAATGGTTTCATGTTCATTAATATGAGCACTTCTTGCTTTTAAATTCATCTATTGGTTATCTAAGACTACTTAGTAGAATAGATCCTAGATGAAAAGGTAGAAGCTAAGTCCCATGGTATTTGAATATTTAAATTTTAATCTTTGTTGGTAAACAGATTTGTCACAGTAGAATTTTCCCAATGAAGTGTGTGGCAAACCATTCATAATAGTTGGATAGGCCCTTGGTATGTGGCCTTCCTCTACATTTAGAGGGGCAACTCCCTCATATGATATAATTTTGAAGTTTTACAAATAAAAATGAAATCAAAATTAAAAGGCAAGAAAACTCATGATGAAAAATGCACCACATGACTTCAAAGCTTTCCCAAACTACTAACTTAAAACTGCTAATAACAACAATCAAGATCTACACTTGAAAACTATTACTAGCATAATGTTGATCCACAGATTCATAAACATCTACACCATACTGTGAGAATGCTCATAGAAAGAGAATCAACATTCCTAACAATTTAGATTTGGAAGAAGAGAACTCAAATTGCACATTCCTTTATTTTCTTGCACCAAGAATTTCAAGAGGAATTTTTGATTACAAAGACAAAATTTGTACGTACTTTCCAACTATCATCTCTTAATCAAAATTTTAGCATAGTGCTCCCTTTTTCCAAAGCCAAAAGGTCCCTTTACAAAGCCAATAGGATCCCTTATATAGACATAGAGGTTAATAACTAACTCTTTGTGGTTAATAACCACCCCCCAAATATGTGATTTGGGTGAGGTTAATTAACCTCTACAATATTAACCCAAAAACAAAAATTGTGATTTATAATACATGACTTGAGATTTGTCTTTAGATGGTCGAGTCCTTGATTTTAGTAAATTATTTAATGTCAAGAATTCTTATGATCTTCACCAACACCTTGACATGGGATTATTGACATAAAAATAATCATTTACTTGAAAGATTCCATTATCCTAGACCAAGATGGAGCCACTTTGAGGGTACATTGCTAGTGTATACTATTATTGCTGCTAATAATGAAGGTGGGTATTCCAACATGGTGTACTTCCCTAGGCACAATTTCATGAGAAAGGAGGATACCATCTCCTAATGTTTATCTGATCCAGCTGCCTTGAGACATCTCTTCATAAACACATAAGGAGTTGGAAGGCTAACATAAAATTTCAACTTATTGAGCATGGATTTCTCCATGTGGACAAGTTCAACTCTTGTGTAAGCATTATCTATTATGTAAATGGAATCATCAACAAGAGGAGCATGTGTCTCCTCATATTTACATGACACAAGCATGGTAGTGACTGCAAGGACTTTTTTTTTTTTTGCTACTATTTGTCTTGACAGATATCTATCAAAGATGTTGATTATCAGGAACAAGGTCTTAGGCATGAGCTTGAATTCCAAATGAACCTTAATGATGCAATCCACCAAAATTTCTCTCATTTTCTCATTTATGTCAAGTTGATGAGACATGTAATCTGAGGGAACATAGCTAAGGACCTCCCTTGCATGGTAGAATTTATGGATATCATAAATGGATTGCCTGTGTCTTCCTCATCAATATTATTTATTATATCTTCTACCCAATCTATTTCCATTTCATGACATTCATCATCATCCTGCCACTCAGTCTGACATGTTAAATCTATCATTTCAGCCTCAATTTCTTTCCTAAGGAATGTCAATTGATAAACATTGATGTTCCCCATGCATGGCATAGATTCCAAGGCATTACAATGTTTCATAGGCAAAGAACAAATCTCCATGCCATGCTGCATGTTGTTTCTTCTTGGTTGATCTGCTTGATGCATTCAAATATGTAATTGTAGCTTTCACTACTTGATGAACCTTTAAGGAATTCCATAGAATCAATATCATTTCATGTGTAGGTTATACACCTTGCATTTAGGATTGGGAATTTAGTCAAATAGTTTGTGAGATGCCTCACTATGAATTTCCTTGTCTTGTGGGTACCAAGTGACTTTCCCAATATCCATATTCTTGTTTGAGTACTTCTTGGCATGATATGAAGTGACATCTCTTTGTAGCACTCTATCAAACATTTGAAGTGTCACCAATACACCATACGAATCTGATGCAAGCTTCTTTGTAGAGTTTAGACAAAAATTGAACTCTACATATAATCAGGGCATAATTTGTCCACTTTTCATCACCACGTGCACTCAATGCCACTGCCTACCTGGGTCTATATGGAATTCTATTAGAAATATGTTTATGTGTCTTCATGTAGCACACGGGAAGGATGATTTTCCTATGGCTCATTTTGCTCTTGACTATGAATTGGGTTCTTGTATGTGAACTGCCGACTCTTAGTGCTTCATTTGCCATTTCAAAGTCTGTAAAACTCCAATTAGATTGATCTATGCCATCATTTCTAAATTTCATGTTTTCTCCAAAAATTTTCTTATTTCATGTGAAGCACATAAATTGCAGATTACTGCTATTGTCAAATTCTATAGTGCAAGGTATCCAGTCTCAAGAGTATGTACCTGCATCTTGAGAAATTGGGAGAATACATCACAATTCTTTAGCCAAGGGTGATCTAGAGATGTTGTGAATTGCCCTAGATGCAATTTCCCTAGCATGAATAGACTTTGCTATTTCCAATAACCGAAACAAGTATTCAAATCCTCTTTTATTCTTGATTAACTTCATCACTTTTTCATTTTCAGAAGCCACAAATCTATGCATCTCACTGCAAATTCCTATATGGGGAGTGCCTCTGTGTTGGTAAATAGATTTCAAGGATTCGTCAGTATGTTTCTTCTTAACCTTCAATATGTGTCCTATCACAACACTTGCTCTTTAGATGATCTTAATTCCAGCTCTTGACCTTAATCGACTAAACAAAAGAGGTTAATAACTGCCTCATAGAGGTTAAGAAAAATGTGTTTTTGGACGTTATCATTAACCTTTTGAGAGGTTAAGAAAAATGTGTTTTTGGACATTATTATTAACCTTTTGAGAGGTTAAGAAAAATGTGTTTTTGGATGTTATCATTAACCTTTTGATAGGTTAATGGTTAATGATAGACTTGAAAACATGTATTTTGAGTATTTTCATTAACCTATGATAAGTTGGAGCTCAAAAGGTAGATTTTAAAAATTCCAAGTGCTGTGTGGAGCTGAGAATGAGTTGGAGACATGAAGATTCAAAAACACACAAAAACTTAGAGATAAAATGGTCAATTTAAAGTTTAAAACCAGGCAAGTTTCAAAAATTAACCGAGGCTTATAAAATTGAAACAATTTTATAACCGAGCAACAATCTTTTAACCCAATTCAATAATCCACTTGTCAATCCTAACAGATATCCTAATTTTTGTCATAAGAATGCAATAGCCTTGTAAAAGCCTAATCAAAATATTTATTAAAAATTAATTTAAAAACATTTTTTCTAGAGTGGAGTCCATGTAAAAATGAAATTTTATGTCCTACCATCCTGATTATGTGTATAGGATTTATGCTAGCATTAATATTTGGAGCTATTTGAATATGGGTTTTTGCAACATCAAGAGGAAAAATAGCTAAGAAAAGGGAATTGTTACATTAAGTACCATGGTAGATTCAAAAAGAAAAACAACATCAAACATACCTTTCTTCTTGTGGCATTCTAGAATGAATGCAGATTGATGGAAGATTGCACTCCACAAGAAGCTTGTTCAACTCTGTAGCTCTGTTAATACTCTTGAAAAATATCACAACTTGATTGAAGTCCAGTGCATCAAGCAGATCATTCAACTTCCAGTTCTTCTCCAGGTCACTCAGTTTGATGTAGTGCTGGAAGAATCTCAAGACATAAATACCAAACACAACAAAAGAGAGAATTGTTACTATTTTATCAGACATTATTAAAATCAAATAAATTCAACATATATCTCCATAGGCTATAAACGAAAACAAATGTGTGTAACATTAGGTGGTGTGATCTCCATCAAGACCCAACAGTGATACAATAATCCACCTCATATTTGTACCACAAAAAAGAACTAAACATAGCTAGTGCAATTATCATCAAAATGTCCAAAGGTCAAGACATGATTTGTGCAACTTGATGTTTTATTGTTTCAAATTGTATTTATGTGCTACCCTACATCCTTAGTAATGGAGTTTTCATTTTAATTTATGAATAAGATTAGGATGAGACTTATTAAGATCTTTGAGTAATTTCATAGTAGATATCAATATAACTATAGATGAATTCTATTCTTGATTAGTGTAAGAAATTGTTTTAGATTGTTCATTATAGTTTGTGTTTTCTATTGCTATGGTTACTCATTGATGTGTGAATGTTCATATTCTTTTTGTCATGGTCTGTATTAATTGCTCAAAGAATGAGCATTGTGAATTGTCCAAAACTAATTTAGCATTAATTCATAATAGAATGCTCCATGTGTAGGGAAGTCTAGTTTTTGCTTCAGTTATGGTTACATTGGGACTACAGATCATGTTAGAGTCTATTCGACAACTTGTTTCAAAGGTAAATTCCCCATTCAAGGATATACCTTTAAGAACAAGATATATATTTCCCCCCTAATGGTTCTCATGATGACTTGAACTTTTCATGAACATGGAAGATATATTATATGCTTTTTTGGTCACTTGTTTAGCTTTGTATCCTATTACTACAAATACAGTATATTTTATTGGACATAATTATAACCATAGATACAATTTTGTGCTCATGATTTAAATCCTTTAAACAACATGGTTTTGCTAAGTTAAAATAATATTCAAGTGTTGGAGGCCATATGTATGTTCTTAAATACAACATCATCGGGTGAGTGTTAATATTTTGGATTAGTAAACCCCCTTCACCATTTTTGAAGGAATTACATGGTATAAGTGGCTTAAGCTCTAGCTTTCTATTTTTGTCAAAATTCTATAAGTGGATACAAATGAAAATACTCATAGAAATCCTTGATGTTGAGTTTTACTTGGCCTGATTTACATGGTTTTCCAATGATGCAAAAGTGAACAAAATTAAGGCATACTTCCTTGTCCTAAAAGTTGAGTTTTATACTTGTTTATTCTAATCATTATTTTGGAGTTGTAAAATATTGAGCTTAAATGTGATATGGAGTATGCTTTTGTTCTGCACCAAATATTCTACTTTTTTCTACTCTTTTCCATCTATTCCATCATTAGTATATTATCTTTTAAATGAGCTACTTTTTCATATTACATATAAGTAATACTCTTACACCAACTTCATTCCTAAATTATGCAGAACTGAGGTGTATTGTTTGAAGGAGATAGGTGGTTCTAGGTTGTTGGAATTATGGTTTCAGTTACTGTTGTGAAGTTGGTCCTTGTAATCTATTGTTGGACTTTTACAAATGAGATAGTAAAGGCATATGCCCAAGATCATTTCTTTGATGTCATCACCAATTCAATTGGTCTCACCGCTGTAGTTCTTGGAAGTAAATTTTACTGGTGGATTGAGCTAGCTAGAGCAATAGTGGTAAGCACTTCTCTGACCTTTTACTTTACATTGCAACATAGGATACTTCACATTTTGATTTTCTACAATAATGCCTACATAGTTAATAAAGCCAAATAATGTCTATATATGTGCTCCTAGCTAACTCGTATAACCCACATCAAACATAGAATATGTTTCCACTTTCCACTAATTAGTAGTTTTTTTAAAGAGTCCAAGTAGATGTGACCATTTGCATTACTCAATTCTAGATATCTTATTTGTTTAGAACAGTATTGGGGTTTCATTTCCTCGGAGATGATAGTAACGACTATTGCAAGGCATATGTATGTATACAATGTATTTAGAACACATGACTGCAGATAATACCAGTTGGCTCCTTTAGGATTACCATATCTAACCTCTCTTTGTATGTACATATAGGGATAATGACTTTTGTCTTTATAGATGGTAACACTGATAACAATCATTTAGAATTCTAGTGAGTAATAACAGCTGCAGGCATGCACAATAACGAAGAGTATGTATTCTTTCTTATTTAAACTTGATCATTATTGTCTATCAAGTTATTTGTATGGTGGTGGTAGCAGGAAGGATGTATAATCTTGTGATCACTAAAGCCAAAATACAGATTACCAGGCTTCCTTTGAGCAGATGCCAAGTATGCTTCAAGTTTATATTAATGTGTATAATTTGAAATACTAAAGTTGATAGTGGGTCTTTTGTGCGGTTAGCACTTTGTACAATCAGGACATGGTCAAGCATAGTTTTGGAGAATGTAAATTCTTTGGTGGGGAAAATAGCATCACCTGATTATTTGCAAAAATTGACATATCTTTTTTGGAATCATCACAAAGACATATATTGATACTATCAGAGCTTACATATTTGTGTCTCATTTCTTTGTTGAAGTTGACATTGTGCTACCCAGTGATATGCCCTTGCAGGATGCTCATGACATCGGAGAAGCACTTCAAGAAAAATTGGAATCTCTTCCTAACATAGAACAAGCTTTTGTGCATCTAGACTATGAATATTCTCACAGACTTGAGCATGGGAATAGAAATTCCTAGATGTCTATGATAGGTTGTATACTTTAACTAACTTTCCTAGCATCTTCTGCCCTTTTTATAAACCTATTATGGTCAACTAGTACATTTCTTGCAACATTATATGTAACCACTATCAATGCTATGTATGAAGCACATGCCATCAAAAAGATCTAAATGATTGTTGACCAAGGCATAGACTTATTTAAGGTAGTTCTCAAAACTTTTCCCTATATGGGGAAAAGTAGTAAAATATTAACACATAAGGCTTTCTTACTATGAAATTATATCAAATGAATACAAAATTATTATTTGCCTACCTACCCATAATAGAGGTATTCCCAACCTTAACATAATAGAGCTGATTCTTCAGACAGACAAGAAAAACTTATTTAGTCTGAAAGGAAGAGCATAAAATCCTATTGCAATTTTCTCATATCCTTACCATTTTGGCCATTACGGTAAGGAACTTTAATCATAGGAAGGAGGATAAGGGTGGTTATGGAAGAGGGGAATGGCTATGGATTCCTCACTAGGTACACCCACTCAAATGGATGGTAAAAGGCCACATGAGGCCACAAGGGATGGTATCCACTCTTGGGCCTTAGGTAGAGGAATGATTGGATATTGATTTTTCACTAGGTACACCCACTTGTATGGATGGCAATGGCCACAGGAAACCAAGAGTGATGGAATTTTCTCTTGGACCTAGGGTAGACAATTGACTAAGGCACGCTAATATGCCCCTTATCCTACCTCTCCTATAGTTGAACTCCATTAAAAAATTCAGTATTCCATATGATTAAATTAACCGTCCTAATCCTATTTGGAATGATATATGCTTTAATATTGCAAATAAGGAAGATCTATTTGTGGATTATGTGTCAAAGATTTCCTAAAATGTTGCAGGACCAAGTACGTGATGTTATGCATTCTATTCTACTTCTTGTTCGACTTGGAATCTTTGATTCAGAGAAAATACTCAAGCATTTACAAAAAGGGGACATTACATACAACAACCATATAAATCAAAGTCTTCTCAAGAAAGTAGCAGTATGAAAAGTATATGAAAGCTTTTTGTATAACATCAACTACATGTGTAGTATAACATATTTTAATTAGTCGTTACAATAAATGTAAACAAGAAAAGATCATTTTTCATAAGGATTTGATACCTCTCAAAACATATCAGATCCAGAAGATGGATATGTGCAAGTTACTTGTTTTGTGACTAGCAATCATACAAAATTTGAAAGCCTAGCAAACAACCCAATCATAATATATCTACACACCACTACAAAAAGCACATTTATAACAAAATAAATGCAACATATATGATTCATAAAAATGTACCACACCTATTCCTTAAAGTAGACAACAACATGTTCTGTGCACATTTCAAGGCTTTCACCATTTGGCAGAGGAATGTCATAACTGCAACACCATTCATGAACTTTCTCCTTTCCATATATATCCATTGTTTCTTGTTTGTTGAGGCCTTACAATTCTCCATACCTGCATTGTAGTAAACATTTATGGAGTAATTCTTATAAACTTATATTATACATAGTTTGAAACTATTAATATCCAAGAATTTTTAGCACTAAGCTTTTACATGCACTCATTGAGTTGCCAAGCTGTTATGATTGGAATAGAGTGTTTTTGAGTATCTTCACTGAATATCCTGCTCCATGCCTTGGCCTGCTCACTCTCATTATCTATTATTATTAGTACCTGCATCACATAGAATTCAACTTCAAGCTTTAGTCTTGTTTAACAAGTCATTATATAAATGTTGACATCCAAACCTAATCACTCATATTATAAATGTGCTACTGAAACCACAACAATAAATTTGAATTTAAGAACTAGAATGACATCCTAAACACCTTAACCTACTTGGGATAGTCATTTCACAACTGCCTCCGAAGAAATGAATCTAATATTTTATTCTTGTTTTCATTAAAAGGACCTTTAAATATATACAAATTGTATGATCATCATTTTTTAAAACAATAAATACACAGCTTTGAGATGATACTCAAGTTCAAGTCTATCATGACAATTGACCAAAAAATTGTGAACACAGGGTGATTATAGAAGGATGTAATTATATTAATCCAATGCATATTCCAAATAAAATGGGAAAATCTTAACATTATTCAAGAAATTTTAAGAGGCACAAATCACATTGAACCAGGTGTTCGATGAATCCCATGTAAGAACATAGTTTTCTAGCTTTAACCAAAGGTAAGAGGTTTGATACTAGCCTCTATAGCTCTAAACATTCAAAAAATTGCTCACAATGTTAGAAACTCAGAAGTCAACTATTGAGCAGTGGCTTAGAAATTGGTTGATGTGCAATGGCCACAATAACCTTTTAGGAATATGAAGGCCTCAGAAAAAATGATAATTGGAAATTCAGAAGGCTACTACCAAATGCAATTTATCTAATAAAATCACCTCCCTCATTTTTCTCAATGAATAAAACTCCATCTATGCATTTGTCAACTCTTGCTGGATACAGAATTTAAATTTCCTAAGAATTGATACTGAACTCAAGTAATAACCATTTAAACACCTGCCCTTGCATGTATAGAGAAGCAAAGTAGTTAATGTTGGCATAAACATAAAGTAAAGATTTGACTAAAAAACGTTTTTCCTATGGTGTTGATTCATTGCAAGCATAACAATCATCTGAGCCTGAACCAATGCAGAAGTAAATATCAAATCAACTAGAATGTTGCTAATCCTTTTTCTAGCATCAACAACCTCTTCTACTCCTTTTTGAGGCAAGGGTACATCCACGCACCCAGTGAATAAATTTTTCTCATTCCATAATGACTCCTTGTGATGGATCAAAATGAAGGCTACTTTAGCTGCAACATAAAAGATGACAAAAAATTGCATTATAGATAATAATGTATTTGCCTTATAGGTCAATTCCTAATCTTTTTGAACCATCATGCATTCACCTTAGTGTGTTGCTTTCTAATCTGAACCCTAAAATAAGGATCCAAACACATTTATTGAAGCTATAGCTATGAATTTTTTAATTAACAATAGAAATTAATTGAAATAGCCTAATAAAATTTCCTAGACTTAGATGTTATGAGCTTGTCTTCCACAAAAATATGCCCAACTATTTTATTTTACCACTGAGCTGAACTTTATCATGAAAAGTTCAAAATCCAAAGGAGGAAGCTCTAACCTTTCTAGAGAGATTTAAATTGCAAAAAAATAAATATCAAGTTAGAGAGCTATTTACCTTTGGTGAAACAAACTCCATTTCATTTGTGCTTGTTTTTAGGCATTGGAATTCGCAAGCAAGCATACTTTCTTAGGTTCAAAAAATAAATATAATCAACCAACAAGGTTTGTTCTTAATTTTTTACAAAATGTAATTAAATCTGGGGTTACCAGGTAGCTTCCATAAGAGCATATATAGATCAGTGCCTTGATAAAATTGATAAAATTAATAGAACTAAATAGACACGAATAAGTAGAGGTACTAAATAGACATGAATAAGTATGCTAAATGAGATTGAGTAAGCCCTACAAAAGGCTAAATAAATGACCAATACATAAGGAATAAATACTATGTGAAGATCATTAAAGCCTAATTTGTTGTTGAATGCAAAACACAAGCTGCTAGGGCCGTCCTTGAAATAGAAAGTGGCTAACTTGATATTTATTTTAGAAATGCTGTTAGGACCAACAATTTTCACAATCTAGGGACAACGGTTCTCATGGCTCCTTGATTCAAGGTTAGACAAGTAGGAGGTTGTGATTTGTCCAACAACTCACAATAAGATTTAAGGTAATATTATAATTTATTAACTATAAACTAACACTATGGATCATAAACAAACAAAAGACTAGTAGACTGAAAATGTGTTCTTAGCAACAATAGTTGTCTATTCATTTAATGTGACAAGAATGTATTCAAAACCATGCATGAGAATCTCAAAAGAAGTTCAGCCTTCACTATTTGACTGTCATGGCTATACTAGGATAATTGTGGTACAAGGGGTGAATTGATAAATCTGTCCCTACAATTGGGATCGACAATAGCAACAAATAAATAAGAAATGTTTGAGAGAGATTTAAACAACATAGATCACCTGCAAGGCTCTTAAGATTGGTGTTAGATGACAAAATCAGAGGTTTGAAAAGCATAGTTGAATTACTTGTCACAATGGGAAATAGAGGCTTTCTGCCTACCGCTTGGAGAGCTAATTGTGATTTGCCACATTTATTCATTTGTCTATGATTTTTAGAATTAGAATAGATCTCTGTGCTTAGATCTCTATTGTTGCTTTCCAAACTATTGTCTGTCTCTATCACTGGCATGCCTTTTTGCTTGGATATAGGATGTAGAACTTTTGAGTTTTTCCTTACTTGTGTAGCAATCCTTGAAACCTCTTCTGCATTTATTCGAGCCAGTGCCCAAGGGCTAATCTTTATAGATCCTTTATTCTTTTGCACTATTTGTTCATTGGGTGTCCTCTTTATATTTTGATTATCTACCTTGATGGATGGCATGACACTATCTCTTTGCAACAAAGAGAACTGCAAATCACCAAACTAGTGTAGTAAGTTATATAGATCTATTGACATAAAATATGAATAACATGTGCATATTGCATTTGTCTCAAAGATTGTAGATTCAGACTTGGTCCTCTACAAAAAGGCGTGGTGGAGTGCACTAGGACCCATGGTGTAATGCACTCATAGAACTTGAATGACTCAATCCTAACATTGAACTTGTCATTGACATTTGTGGGCTTTGTGCTCCTCCCATATTTTGCTGCTCTTGCTCCCTCATTGCAACAATGTAATCATATGTGTTGACACCCTATTATTGGCATTTCAACCAAAGGAAATAAGCATAAAATACATTCATCATATAATAGAAGGAATATCAAAAAGTTGAATACAGAAAATATCAATATTTCAAATCAAACTTTTGACAAGATTATCAACCTTTCTTATGAGTAAAACATGGAAGAAGAAAAGTTTTCCAAGAGGAAGCATTGCAATCATAAAAAAAATAGTGCATGAACCCTGTAAAATGACCCAATTGAAAAGCTGAACACTACATGATAAAAGGATTGTTTTACATAACTCATTATCACTTCAATGAGAAATATTATAATTCTTATTTAAGCATAAATTTGAAAATGAGAGGAAATATATGCAAAGATTTTTGCACAACTCACCAAGACAACAACAAATGGTCCTAATGAGATACTACTACCCAGCTTAGATACAATCTCCACATCAAAGTGAATCCGAGTAAGGAAACATTGCACTATTACAAAGAGTCCATTTGACCACTAAAGTATAAGCTGCAATCCAAGCCCAAGATGTACAACCCATGTACATGTCAGTAATAAGTGAGAGCCAAATGGGCTAAATGATTGTTTTCTATAAGATAGAATAAAAATTTTAGACCTTAAGGTGGGTTTAAACCAAGCAAAAGGAAGGCTCAATCAAAATGCTCCTAGATCTGGAGCATGATGGTTTAAGCACCATGTTGTAATCAGCTAAAAATTAACGCAAATATGTTGGCCACCTATTCTTAGCTTAGGTGCAATGTATAAGGATCAATCATGTTAGTGTTTTATTGATAGGACTACTTATAGGATTGATATTATCATCATCGACTCTTACAATGCATAACAAAAAATGTAAGCCATTGTCATCCACAGTGCCCATGGACATTGAGTGTATTTGTTTTAGTACCACCTATTAAGTGCAAAAAAATTTAGAGCTTGACATTCAAACATGAACAACCAAAATAAAATTGTACAGTTCTCTGAAGACTAGTTTCTTTTGATTGAATATATGATAATCAATTGCTACAAACTATAAGAAATGAACTATTAGATAAAAATAGGCTCTCATAATGCCATCCAACTTTTATTAACACAAGACACTCCAGGATAGCCAAGATACTATCTCTACATCTTTTGAGTCAGTAGGCAATATTGAACTCAATTTGGCACATTGTAAAATTAGAAAAGACTCATATGAAGCCAAAACTTAGATTTTTAAAAAAATTATAATACAAGAAACTAGTACATTATTGTAAGAAAGCTGATCTTTATACAATGGCAGCTAATGAAAATGCATTGACAACTCTTTTAGTTTCCTATACTTTTCTCACCAACACCTTCCATTTCACTTCATCCTTCTTTTTCACTTCATCCTTCTTGCTTTGCTATTTCACTTTTTCTTTAAAATGCCTGCATGAAGATATACTCTGATCATCTATAACAAAAAGAAGTATGCTTCTAGAAAATGTAGTAATACCAATTGTACATTTAATAACAAAAGCCCCATCTGTACCTGAATAGAGGAACCTTGTAGACATCTGTCTCATAACACATTCTTGAATGAAGTTCAAGAAGTTTCCACATTCTTTTATAGTGAACACATCTTCCAGGGACTTGTGTCTTGCATCCAGCAAAATGTCTAACTAAAGATTCAAGGCCTTTGCATGCTGGGAAATTGTAGGGTCCCATAGTATCATCTAGGTCTTTTTTGTGGGGTCCTATTGTGCGATAGCCATCTCTGCAGATGTGAACAAGTGTTTCCATGGCATCATATAATTGTAAATATATTCTTTTCTCCTCTATCTTGTGAAGCCTTTCTTATTTTTTCCATGAATACAAAGAAAACAAAGGATCGCAGATTAAAATTATATCAATATCAACAAAACTAAGAAACTACATTGGCATCAATACCAGCTACTTGTGAGAGATTTAGCTTCAAACCCAGTTCTCTACTTTAGTTTACTCCAAACATCTTTACCTTATTGGATGACTTAGTATTGATTCAACTCTACGACAGTTTTTAATTTCTCAAACCTCCTTGCATTTGCATGATAACTGGAAATCTATGCTAATATAAACCCTCTTTTAATCTATAGATATCCAGTGACAAGAGTAATCTTTTGCCCTTGATATATCTAAGAAATTGCAACAAGGACTAGAACCATTGAATACTCAATGTAGTAACATAGTACATATCCAATAGTAACATTCATAAATCAAAATAGAAATAGAAATTCAAGTACCTATCCCAATAGTGGCTTGGTTGCAGAATGGCATAGGTGGGGCTACTCAAATACTCCAAGTACTTGGTGCAGGGATGTCTCTAGGACAACTTCTTTGAGGTTTAGGAGGGGTTGCGAGTCCCCGTGTTACACTATGTGCCATAGAATATCTCAAGAAATTTCAGATCTGCAGTAGACCTATAATGGTATGTTTGTTGGCATTTTTATGTATATAAAAATTCATTGAATTGACGCTTTGCTGTACATTTCATCTATACTTGCATTTTAACTTCATATTTCTTTCTATTTCATTTATACATTGCAAACAACTAGGAAAACCAAAAAAATACAAAAGAACAAAATATTGGAAATCCTTAAAAAAAATCAGAAAATTCAAAGAAACACAAAAAAATCAAAACTTGTAGTTGTCATATCAGAGGGGATCTTTTAGTATAAAGAGGCAATAGGAATTTTTGTCCTCATAAGGTAAGTGTATGTTGAGCTAGAGCAATAAATGAAATGCTATGAGTATCATTACTAGGTCTACACAGAGCAATAGCCTAGCACATATCTTATGTCAAGTGAAATTCTTGTCTTGATAGCTTCTGGATTTGACTGTGTGGTCAATTTCTTCATCATAGTTCATTGGAAATTGTGCATGGTCCTATGGCAAGAGAAATATAGTGGCAGACTTTGGCAAAGGATGGAATAATGTGTGCATCACTACACCTTTATTGAATGCAATATTAGCTAGCTTCTTGGAGAGCTTGGTTCTTAACTTTTCAAGCTGTTTGGATTTGAAGCAGATTTCCCTCCCACGAAGGGTTTCAATTGAATTCATGAAAGAAAATGGAAACCTATAATGTGCATCTTGTATGCACCAATTTCTTTTGCACTCCCTTTCTCTTTTCAATGTTATAGTATTCAGGCATATTTTCAAACAGTTTGCTTGCAATATTGAATGCTTAGTTTCATGTTTGAAAAGATGATGATGTTTGTTCATTTTTGTTTAGAGAATAATTTGAATTTAAAATTGTTATCACAGTTCCTTGTAAGTTTTCCACTTTGCTCAAATAATGGAAACTTCAACACATACAATTTGAAAGATAATAAATGATTAACAGATTGCTGATTGTACAATAGCAAGACTGGAAATAATGTCAGTTGTTTTAGGTTGGAAATTTTTTAATAAGCCTATAAACAAGACCAAACAAATTGATTTCTCTTTGCTATACCCATCCCATAGAGATGTTAATATTGACTAGTAGCCAGAGGAATGTTATTACAGTTTGAATTTACCTCCAGTTTTTTTTTAAAAAAGACTTGAGCAGTCTCTTCCTTAATTGCCATTTCTTTCCTAACCTCGACATCTATCCATTATCTCATTAAACCTGCCCTTTTATACCTTCAAATTCCAAATCTTTGTCTTTCTTCTTCATGCTAGCAAGGAGGGAACTAAATTCCCACATCCTAGCAGAAGTTAGGGTACAATCTGGGTATGTCAATGCAAGACATAGATATTATATAGATATATATATACGAAGCCTAAAACTTCTATATCCATAAAAACCTAGAACCATATTAATCTTTTAAAACTATATTAATAAAATACTATGTCATTATTCATATTAAAATGGTAATGTAACTTTAAAACAAAATTTAGTGCCATGAATCCTAAGGTTGAATACAGATGGTAGAATGAAGAGTTTAGCTTGAAGCTTTGAACTGGATATATTGACTAAATATATGGCATATATATAATATACACTCAAGGTCCTTAGTCTTGTCATATTAGGGCCTACACTGGACATACTGGGGATAGGGTCTTTGTTATTAATGAAGCCCTCTAATTCAGCAGATTTGTAGAATATTCATAGAAAATTCACAATTTGATCTACTTTGTATTATGCTATAACTTATTGACCTAAATATTACCATAAATTCTTAAACTTTGATAAAGCTAATATCATATTCTAAATAAATACTATTGTTGATGTCAAGGGCAATTGAAACACAAGAAGTTCATGATCAACACATTTAACAAATGAGTTAAAACAAACTCTCTACATTGCATCCACAATAGTTTAACATTTTCAACTAGTTATCCAAAATATAACCAAGGGAAACAATCTCATGAGTAGGAAAATTCTAATCAAAGATTTTAAATAGACCTGGCCTATAAACACAATTCACCTCAACAACTGAGCTAACATCAAGAGGAAAAACAAGAGACATATAGCTATAGAACCTAGTTCACTCACAAGCAAGCATGTGCCCTCGTCAGCAATCCTGTCAACATTCTTACCTAAAGATGGAGATGAATATTTGATCAACCATTTCTATTAGAATGATATTGTAGTATTTACCCATAATGGTCATTTAAGTCACCTAATGCATAGTTCAGAATATCATTATTGACAACTATTGCTAAGGGAAAAAAAAAAAGGTAAATATATAAAGGGAACAAAATGATCAAATATCAAACATTGTAGGTAGCAACACATAAATCCCATATCACATTTGCATTTTATGTTATGGGCAGCAGTAGTTGTGGATCATTTTAGACCTACAACATGCAAAGTGTCCATTTTATGTTAGTTTGAGCTTCACTTGGTTTCAAGAATACTATAATATTCTCTACTTAACAAGGCCAACCATGTGAAGGTGGAAGCTCATCTGGCCTCACCCCCTCCCCCTAACATCAATCTAAATTACCCATTATCATCTAATTACATACTTCATTCATTCATTCGTCCATTTATGAACTATAACATTCAATCAATACAATCACATAACATTCATTAATATGATATAAAATTCATTAATACACAATACTAATCAAAATTTCATTAACACATAACAATATTCATTAACATAAAATAAAAATCTGTATTAATACGCATCATTCATACATAATTACTTAAAACAAAGTTCTTTCATTATCCAACAAGGTTTATCAAAGAAGATTTTTAAAACATCATTTCTTTTTTTTGTTTTTCTGAGCTCTCTTAAGAAAAGTGCTCATAGGAGCATCCATATCAGCATCATTCTCCTCCTCTTCTAGCACGTGTAATGTCAAATTATGATGGCTCCTTCTCTTTGGAGGAGCAGGAGGTTGCTACACTAAAGTGGGCTCTATTGCAAGAACAAGTGAATGGGATAAATTGGCATACTCTTTTTCTTTTTCTAATTGTTACAAGTTTGTAATTAAGTATGAGTACAACATAAAATGCATTTTTCTTACGTGACTATGCCACATCATGTACATTAACATTTTGATCTACCATCACGTCAACATGTTGAACACTTGGAACATGGTCCACTCCTTCAACATGATGTTCAAAATGCTCTGAAATATTCAAAAAAAGGATACACATCAAATTCCAATTGAAGATGTTAAATTGTATTCATAATTGCATAATTAATTTCTAATAGAAAATTAATACCTCCACCACTATAATGCACATCATGGCCTTTGTCACGAGCAAGTTCTGTGGTAGGATATGAAGGCTATAGTAAAATGTTATGCACATTGTTATGTAGTCAATTCACATTTAAAACTAATACCAAAAAAGAATCTTCTCAACTATTTAATTTCATTTACTTTTCATCTGACCAATTTACCTATGAGATATCATTTGGTGCACTAGATTCTAGGGCAAGGCTTACAGATTCTTCACGTAGGCATGCAACCACAACTTTATAGCCTTCCTTCAAGGTAATTTTTCTATCTTCATCTGTGACCTCTGCATTGAAATCTATGCCCTGTGTTTTTTGCTTGATAACGTTAGTTTTCCATATATGGTTTCATTTAACAAAACTGTTTGCAACATTATATTAAAAAAGAAAAGAAATTCATTGCTCTACTTACAAGTCGAGACTGGAGATTCGTATAGCCACTAGAGCCAAGTTTGTGTTGGCCAACCTTTTCTACTCTCGCTTTTGTAGCCATGGATGTGTCCTGCAATCTATGAACAATTTCAAACATCTTAGATTATATATTTACAAATATTAATAATTAGTGCATGATTAAAATGTACTTAGTACTATAATGACATACCTCTTTTTTCCCTATGCTACTTCATTATCTCTATCTTTACATAGCCTTTTCTCCTTTGCATCTTCTATTATTTCATTCCACTCCATTGGTGGAATCATAAGAGGACGGTAGTACTTTGGGTTATCCTTAAGAGCCCTTCTATATTGATCCCTCACAGTCTTTATATGCTTTGCTTCTCTTTTCAAAAGTAGGCTAGTGTCAGAAATATTTTTCCCAAATTTCTCCTCAATAGATGCAATCAGCTGATTTTTGAATTCCACAACTTGTAAATTCCACCTTTTTAAAAACAAATATATTGTTAGATCAATAACTTTAATATATTACAATAAATAGAAGAAAATAAAAATTATGTAGCAATGATATGAAACTACATACCTTTTACGTATGGTAGGTCGAAATAGTCTCAATGTCATATGAAAAAGATGTTCAAAGAAAGCATTATTATCTACAAAAACATAAAGGATTTATCAGTCCAAAATGAGTAATGTAAAAGTAAACTAAATTTACACTTTAAATAATATCAATTTTAAAGAACTTGGAAGCTTTCGTTCTTTTAATAGAAACATAGTTTTCTTATTTAGCAACAATTTCCCTTCATACAAACTAGTACTAATCACACGAACTACTCCAGAAAATGGATCAGCTTCAGTAGTACTGCTCTCTGTTGGTATATCAACTGAAACATCATAACAATTAAATAAAATTTTTAGTACTACTCTATGTTGGTCTACCTCCCTGCCTATGTCCATGTCTCTCTATGTGTGGGTATATATATGTGTGTGTGTGTGTGTGTGTGTGTGTGTGTGTGTGTGTGTGTGTGTGTGTGTGTGTGTGTGTGTGTGTGTGTGTGTGTGTGTGTGTGTGTGTGTGTGTGTGTGTGTGTTTGTGTGGTGTGTGTATGCATGTGTTTGTTTGTATGTAGGCTTCTGTAGACATCATTTAAGCACTGATATGCTACTTCATTGTTCATCAACTTGTAAAAAGACATTACAAAATATAGCACATTACAAAATATAGCAAAACAAGGTTTTACCAGTTCTAGTGGGCATAGACGATGATGTTTGCATGGTCCTTGTTGCTGACAATGCAACAGACAATAGTGGACTGCCAACCAAAGGAGGAGTCTAGCGAGAAAAATCCACAAAAAATATTGTTAGCAAAGACATTTGCAATGGATAAAGATCAAATGGGATACTAGCAAGAAACATCCACAAAAAAAAAGGGTAAGTGTTATAATGTTGATCAAAACAAACAAAGTGTTACTTACACGAAGGTACTGCACAACAACCCTGACCATGTTCACCATGTGATGTCGCAACTAGCACATATGTCTATACAAGAACACATAAAATTAGAGATCATGATCCATAAGATACTATAAAATATTAATATCTATTGAACTTCTATTACTACTTTAGTTGAATTACTGCTTACCTTCAAAGATTGGATTCTACAGTCCAATTCTATTCTCAATGCCTCTTTCTCCTCACTTCTGTCACCCTGATGATAATGTTAACAAGTTCATCAATGTATCTTTATGTAATTTTTTGGGTGATGAATACATAGTCAATACTAAGGCTAATGTCATGTAGATATGACACTTGTATTTCAGATTGCATTTGATCAGCGATTACTGTAGCTTTTTCCTATCATTTGTGACATCAAATATTCATATACTTTCATCAAAATAACTCCAAAGACATAAAGAAAATAACATAATAATATGACATTTTTTTCTATATTAACATTAAAATTTACAATAATTAATGTTTACCTCTATTGGAGGTGTTTGAGATGGTGCATCCATATCACCCTGTGAAAAAAATTAGCAAGTCTTAGAAATCAGTAGCGAAATTAAAGTAATAGAATTACCAAAAAAAATATTAATAATAAAGTAGATTGTATATGTAAATCATTTTTCTTAAGTTAAAAATTTAGAATAACTAATGTTTAGATCTAAAAAAATATTGGACATGTTTTACATAATGTTTATATGTGCACATATGGTTTGGAAAGAAACATTTGGTCATACAAGACCCCATCATAGTTGACACTGATCCTACCTGAACATTTCATTGATCATCATGATATTCATCCATGTCATCATCATCATCATCATCATCATCATCACCATCATCGTACTTGTCACTTTGATCATCGTCGTCACCACCACCATCTTCATCACCATCATCATCCTCTTGATCACTATCATCATCATGACCATCATCACCATGATCATGATTTTCATCAGCATCATCATCATCATTATCACCATTATCATTAGCATGACCAAAATCATCACCATCTTCTTCTTCTTCATCACTGGGTAACTATCGTTCCTGATAATCATTTACTTCCTCTTGCGCTTCTTTGATATCTTCTTCTTCGATCATATTATACTTTACCGGCCTTCCTCTTGGGTCATGTCTAACAACAAATGATCAACCTAGTTTGTGTGAAACACCAAAGTAAAACACTTTCTCACATTGTCTTTGAAGAACATAGGGCTCATCTCCAACTAGCTCAAATGACCTTGTATTAATCATAGTAAATCCACTATTGTGTTCAATAACAGTACTATCGGGATCATTTTGATTCAGTCATAACCTAAACCATTTGATGACAAATAGAACTATTTTGAATGAATTACGCATTCAAGTATATCATCCAAAATTCCATATTATCAATTTTTAGATTACTGAGGATGTATGTCAGTTCTAGATGATATATTGGTGATTGTGAAGACAACACTTATCCCAAAATCACACCTTGTCTTCATTTCATCTAACTTTTTTGTGCAAAATTTATAGCCATGGTAGTACATAGCTTTGTGGTGTTTGATATGCAATTATTCAAACATGTCAAGACTCTTCTCATTGATTTGTGAGTTGATATTAAACTTATGTCTCATGATTAGTAATCTTGTGCATACCTTTGTATCTCTTAAGCCATATATTAGATCAAGTACCATTGGTGTAACATTGGGATCTCCATTACAATGAGCTTCTTTGACCAACGATGCAACACCATCCCATGTTAATGAGCGACCATTTTCTTGAGACTGTTCAATCCATACTGTCATCCAATCAAGATTGTTTGCAATATACAAGTGTAGTGCATCCTACTCACGACCAACTATAAAGAAGACAATTACACCAGTTAGAAACAACTTATATATATTGATGATGGATAAGAAGTGTTAAATTACAAAAAAAAAACTTATAATTACCTCTCACCCTCCTCAATCTACCTTTCCCTATCAGGTACTCCCCTTTGAATTTGTCATTACAGTTGGGATCCCAAATGCGATCTACATGGATACCTGTTGCAAACTTTGGAAGATATTCACTAATATACACCATGGTCTGGTATATCATGTATCCCTCTATCATAGAACCCTCAGGATGTGCTATTTGTCAAACCAAGCCCTTCATAAATTTCAAGTGCCGCTCAACCATCCACATTGATCTAGCTTGTACAGGTCCACACAATTCAATCTCCTCAACTTGATGTATGAGGTAGTGTTCTTGAGCATTGAAAAATGTTGAAGGTAAACACTTTTACATTTCACACATAAGCTGTGGAATTTTTCTCTTCCAATATTTTATATCTTTTTTATTAATTTTTTTAGATGATAACCACCTAAAAGAGATTCAATATGCAAAAACACATAAAGGAGTTTTCAAATAAAATTATACAATAGATTTCAGATAAAAAGCTACAAATCTAAGAAAAAAACTTCTAACCTCATGTATTTTCCAAGATCATATATAACTTTTTTAATACTATTGTCAAACTATTGTGGAAGGGATAGAGATAGGATGAACTGCAATCATTAAAAAATGATCATTTCAATATAGTATTAAATAATGCAATTGGTACTACATTCAATCTTACAAATATACTATAAATACAAAACATGACTTACCTTGAGGAAGGTATGCCAATCATGTGTTTTAAACCTTGGCCCAAAATCACCTTTGTTTGATAGAAGAGTGCTTATATTTACAACAAATCCTGTTGGGAATTTTGTTTTTTTTATGACTTCTTTTAATGCATCACTTTGTTGCTCTGTTAATAACCAAGGAAGGGCACTTGTATTTATGCAGTCTCCATTGCTATTTGATTCAATGAAAAATTTTAGTGCATGATTGGATTCATGAATGTCAGTACAAATTTTAGCAATTTGTTCTCTATCACACCTTCCATCCAACATTTTCCATAGTGTCTCTGTTACATTCTTTCCAATATGCATAGCATCAAACAAATGCTTGATTGGAAGATCCTTGTAGTATGGTAACCTACTAAATTGGGTAGGATAACTTTCCATTCCTCTAGGAAGTTGGTCATTGATGCCTTGATGACCTTCATGAGTATCAATTACAACATTAATAAATATAAGACAATATCAAAATACAAATTGTAAACTTTAGATGAAAAATTGGACATTACCTTGATGATTTAGTCAATCGTATTCCAACTTTCATAAATGAGGTGTCATTCTTTGTGGCCTTAATGATGTCTCTTCTTTCTCATTGAAAAGATGTTTTTCAAAAATTCGATACCTATGATTATTGTGGAGAAAGTGGCTAAACTCATCAAACACCTACTTTCCTAAACTTCTCGAATGATGACATTTCATCTTCAGACCACAAACTAGACATGCAAATTTTCCCTTTGTCTGAAGACCTAAAAGATCATGTATAATTGGATCATGTACAATTATCATGTGCAACTTAAGCATTCAATAGTAAAGTGTAAGCACTATAACAGACCAAAAATATGTGATCTTAACAATATAACATGCCACAAAAATGAGTTAGCCCAGGGGCATCATGTATTATCCATACAAGCATTGCATGAAATTGAAATTGTCGATGTCCTATTGGCTTAGAGATGTCATACATAGTGATTTCATTCCATAACTTCAACAACTTGTCAATTAGGGGCTCAATATACATGTTCATATCTTTAACTTGGTATTTACCTAGCAATTGAATTAACATAAACATTACGTAATTATTATAACCATTTTTATGCACTATTTATAAATTAATTTAGATAACTATAAAATAAAAAAATACTTGGCACAATTATTGACAAGATTATGTACTCCCTCTTTATGGACATCCAAGGAGGAATGTTATTGTTAATAACAAAAATAGGCCATATTGAGTAAACAAATCTCATATCTCCATATGGATTGACACCGTCTGCCGCCAATGGAAGTTTCAAATTATGAGGTTCTTCTTTAAAGTGTGACCATGTTTCTTCTATCTCTTTAAATGCAAAACCATCGGTAGGCATTCACTTAATGTCATCCTAACTTCTATTGCATGCATGGTAATCCATAAATTGTGCCAAGCTAGCACACTTGAATAATCGTTCAAGACGTGGAATAATGAGAATGTACCAAATAATATTGTGAGGTACATTTTTTTTTATTTGATCTGAGTGATATCTACTAACATGACAATCAGGGAATTCTATTGAAAATTCATGTTGTTTATGATATAGAATGTGATCATTGGGACATGCATGTATTGTCTGATACTTCATTCCTATCTGATCCATAATGTTAGATAATTCTCGGTATGAACGAGGAAAAATATTTGATGGTGGTAACAAAAACTCACTAATCAACCTACAACAAAAAATATGCATTGTTAATATAATGAATAGTAATTGTATGCTAACATTGAAGATGACAAAAATGACATACCTTAGCATACGTGACATTGCTACATTGGATATACTATTCATAACCTTTAAGTTCACCAACAACATTATAGCCGACAGTAGAGTTGTTTGGGAGCCTTCATATAAGGGCTCATGTGTCTTCTCAAGTAAAGGTATATCAAGACCATCTTCATTATTATTATCAGATTTGCTAGTACCATCATTGTGAGCCTCTTCATCACCTACCCCAATACCACCTTCTTCAATCATGTCCTCTGGCACATTATCATCTTCTTCCATGGGAGTGTTATCCTTAGCTTGGATATTCACACCTCCATGTTCCTCTAGTATGAAATCCACATTCAACAATGGATGAAAATTATGGCCCCCTTCAACATGACCATATTCCCTATGATGACTCTAGGCTGTTGTGATTAGAATTCTTTGATTCTTTAAGCCCTTACACTTTTTGCAAAGACAATAAAATTTATCAAGTTTTCTTTGAAATTGAGCCCACAATGTAGCCATTGTCTCATTATTTTTTTCTGGGTTCATATTGTCAGACGTGGTCTTTCATCACAAGAAAATATACCTACAAATAAATTGGACATGTTGTAGTTAATGTTTATATCTGCACATATGGAAATTGTTGATTAATGTTTTCAAATGTAACTAAAATGATCCTATAATTTCTAGAAGGCCTAGATGTTTGCAAAATGTGGATTTATAGATAATGTATCTTAGTTATTTGCAAAATGCCTCAAAGAGATGTCTCAAGCTGAAATTTACTTAGGTGCTAATAGATGCATGCCATGACTAATCCTGATAGCAATGACTACTTTGATTAATACATCAACTAATAATGATGACTAAAAGATTGAAACATATTAATGCAATCTTCAATCAAGAAAATGTGAGCTCAAAAGATGGGTCTCCCCACTCGTGTGGATGGAATCTCCCAACTCATAACTATCCCATTCACCTAGTGACCCTCAAACAACACCCTGTTACATTCAAAGATATTTGTCTCTAATCTCCCTACATATATCTACACAAAATCATATCAAATAGGTGCATAATACATTAGCAACCCCTCTTCCACTAGTTACATATACAATATAGTAGAGGCGGGGAGGGAGGGGGGGTTCAAATTCATTGAGTTTGCCTCAGACAATCAAGTTCTGTCATGTGACAATGATAGTCTCTTATTACCTGTGCAAAATCCTTTAAAAATGAATTTTCACAAATAAAATCAACTTACAAAATAACCTTCTTAATCGTTTTCATATTCAAAGAAAAGCTTTGAAGTGAAATAAAGCTTGCACCAATTAAAATCAACCAAATTGCATAGTAACTGTTCTAGGGCATTTATCCTTCCATGCCTAGGTTTTTCCTTATTTCTAGGGAGACCAAAACCAATACTTTGAATGTTAGGTAAGGAATCAAATATCTTGGGGTGAGGTCTCCAATCTTAAGAGGAGGTTTCATTTTATCAAAAGCACCTTTGAACTAGTCCAGATGTTTTTTGATGTTTTGATTAGATTCCAGATGAGTCCTCGGGGGTGCGAGTATATGAACATGATTCTTGATCCTATCCACAAAAATTCTAGGCTTAACAAAAGGGTTAAAAATAATTGGATCTTAAGGATTCATGCAAGGGGAAGGGCCAAAATCATTTTAAATCATAGGTCAATTTTAGCATTGGTGATCCTCCCTCATGCACAAAAAACATGCATGAGGGCCTCCTAGGGAATTGATAGGGCATCAAATTGTGGATTCATCAAGGTCAAACTAGATATTTTGTGGCATAGGTGAATTAGCATTTAGAGCTATCAAGACCTAGGCATCAGTGTTAGGAATCATCATTTTAGATCTATCAAGCGTCAAAACTTTTCCAAGAGGCGTGAGGGATTGTAGGATAAAGTTCCACAGGAAGGGTGGGAGATTATTAATTGTAATCCATCTAGGGAAGTAATCAAAATATTGTCTTTACTAGTAGTCTCCTTTGACCAAGGAATTGACCTAAAATTATAGTTGCCCACTCTCTAGAAGCATCTCTTTGTGATCAGTTTTTGGGATTTGGCATAAAAAAAAAAGATTGGCATAAAAAAAAAAAAGATAATAAACAAACTATTTTGTGTCATCCTAGTGTATGAAAAATAGAGTCCAAATTTTCCTTCTCATATTCTATTCAACCAATTAGTTAAGAATTATGGGATGGAGAGGAGGAGACATCATCAACATAAAATAATAGAGCACAATTACATAGTTTGATTTACTCATGTTTAATAGAAACAAACATATGGGAATTAGGGCATACAACAAAATCTACTAGCAAGGGTCCCTTACCACTATTCCCTTCTTCCATAATAATGACCAATTGAGAGCACTCCTTTTTGATGAACCAGGCTCCCTGTAAGAGTACTAGGGTCCCCTCAATAGCTTGTTTGAATGTCCTAACTATTGACACAACAATACATACTGTAAGAATATATATGTTCCAATTCCTAATAAATGATTCCACTCTTGTAGTCTTCCCTACCTCACCCACTGTGATAGTTTGAAAAGTGGTCTACAAGTTGCAATACATATAAATTTCAAGTTCTATAATGATGAATTATTTCCTCCAATACGTAGATTAACACAAAAGATTACTTTTCCAACAAAATGCATGGTAATAAAGATCCCAACAATTGTATGCTTATGGCACATTCTTAGTACTAGAAAAAAAAAAATGAAAGATGTGTCTTTTGCATGCCTCCTTTGGCTGGGCTTGTCTTTCCATCTTGCTTGGACATTCGAGCAATTAAACATACAAATTTTTATTTTGGTGTCTTTTGCACAATACGAATAGAGGGACCATGTGCCAAATTCTCCTCCATAAGTCCATTGCTCCTATTTTTGGAATGATGTCCACTAATCGGTGATGAACTTGACCCTTGACGAAGACAATTTTGCTGATGTTATCACCATCTTTGGTCATTATTTGCTGTAGAGGTCACTTGAACTCCTCTTTGAAAAATACTCTTAGATTGTATTTAGAGAACTCCCTTACCTCCATACTATCAGTGACCAATCCCTAGGCCTCTAGATGGTGGTCTTCCTCACCTCTATGGGATTGATCATCCCTTTCCACATTTTCCATTATAGCTTATCTTCCTCAGCAACTTGAGCCACTATAGTCCAATTAACTCAAATTTTATTTCACTTGATCTTGTCAAGATCCAAGATATTTTTATCCTTCCAATGACCTAAGAAATTAATCGTATTTGGGTATCACACAGAACTCAAATGTTTGTGACTTTCAAATGAACAGTAGACCTAAATTTTTCATGAACAAACATCAATAAGTGTTGATACACATTTTCCTCCATTATTAATGAGATAAAAATAAGTTTTTTGATATTATTATGTACAAAATGATATTTCTTCTTGGCCCTTCATAAGCATTGTTCAAATTTGTCTCTATATTGTTTACTGGTAAATTATAAAAACACCCTTCACAAGCTGTACTTGACTTTGTATTAGTTTTTTCAAACCTTAAACCATTTTTGTCTTAAACATCAAGGGTAGACTCCAATGAAATGCATCAACAAGTCTTAAGTTTTCGAACTCATTTATGTTGCCATGTTTTGTAGTCAGATCATTTTTTACTTGTACTTGTATTACTTGCATTAAGATTTTTTATTGTTGTTGCAGAAACTCATCCAGCTATTTCCTATCGTCCTCGTCCTGAAAACTCAGTGGGAACATAGAAAAAAATCTATGTTCTCTTTGATAATATATTATGGTTGTTAATAAATTGCATGACGAATAAATCTCACAAGCTAGCAAGATCCAAATATGATACCATCTATAATGTTTACTTTAAATTTTCCTTATTTTTCCTCAAATATCAAAAAATATGATTCGCAGTTATAGCAACACAATTAATTATAGACATAGTATCAACTTCAGGAATTGTAGGTTTACTAGCAAAATTTAATTTGAGTATAATATTCAGAATATATTTCAGAAAAGATATGACTTATCCATTGTATTTGTTGTTAAATATCTCAAATCTGCAGTGATCTTTCTTGACTAAAATGCCCTCAAATTGTCTTTATATCTGTCTAAACCAGGGGGGTTGTCTACTAACTCGACAATGGAAATTAGGAGGATTTTGTCCTTGAGGGGTTTTGTTCATAGGTTACTGAACCCCAATCCATGCTGAAAAAGGAATAATAATTTAATATAAATGATATTATCAATTGATGTCTTCTTCCCCTCACTTGAACACTAGTATATAGGATCTTCCACCAATACTTACATCTATCCTAATATCCTCTAGAAATAAATAGATAATGATGATTTCATTACATTATTTAGTCCAAACACTATCTTTTGCTTTGGCAATTTATTTCCATTCTCTATCTCCTATTCTTGATTTTATTTGTCATTGCTGATATGATTTTGGCTTATTTAGCACTTCTAATTCTTTGGTAGATATTGGAAAAAGGTGTTGATTTAGATAGTAAATCCTCCTTGTCTTGTGGCGGCTACTCTCAGTTGCATCCCTTGTCCAAACTATTTTAAAATAAAATAATATTTATATATTTATCAAAGCATATTCAAATAAATTAATAATTGGAGGGTATAATTATAGTTTAATTTTGAGGTGAGGGCATTACATCCCTACCAAGCCAGGCAAAGAGAAATAGTCAATATAGACTTAGAGCCCACCCACTTACCACCTTCTCCTACCAAATATGAAGGATTGGATTGGTGGAAAAAAAAAGGAGCAGAGTTGGGGAGGTGGGCAGAGATAAGGGATTGAGGGAAAGTGCGAAAGAAAGATGAAATGGCCGCAGTATGGAAGGAGATATGGCATATTCATAGAGCTAGGCTACTATGAGGCACATAGCTAAAGCACCCCATCCAATAGTAGGAATAGAAGGGGGTGGATGCCTGGATGAATTCATGTGGATGGAAGGTTGTGGGGCTCCAACTATCTCTAGCTCATCTCCCACCCCCATCCAATGGTGGGAACTGGTGAGCATGAAAACAAGTCAATGCCAACTATCTATAGAGAAGCCTGCACAAAAAATCCCCTATGCCCCCCTTTATATAGTTCCTATTGAGCCCTATTCACCCTATTAGAAAAGGGAAAAGAGAAACAAGACATCAACTGCCAACCAAAAATCACTTCTAAGTTAGGTTAGGCTATCAAAGCTTGAGTTCTATTCTAACCAGTTAGATTGTTTGAAACTTTGAAGGCTCAAATAGAAATGGGAACCAGGAATCATAATAAAAATTGGCTTAAACTAAGGAATGGTGATTTCATGGTGTTACGAAAAGCATTTTGGAGTTTTTACAGTTATACATCCAATTGAAAATAAACAACAAACAATGCTCATACAGGAAAACCTTAATTGCAACATCCTTTCAATTTTGACCCAAGACTTCCACTGGTTGCAGTAAAAAAATATATAATGTGCAACAACATATATGTATTTGAAGACTAGTCTAAGTGAAAGAATAGCTCGGAGTTATAGATTAAAGGGTGCTTCAACCAAGACATGTGACAACACATCAATAAGTTTAACTAGTGAAGATAGTAATAGACTTCAGTGGTTGTTTATTTCTTTACCAATTTATGCCCATTATGGATGGCCACTTATCACAAGTCAAAAATAGTGGAATGCAATTTTGAACCTAATAACTGTTGGTTGTTAACAAAAATAAAATAATCAACCAAACGTAAAAAACATAAAAAAATGTGAGGTAAATACTAGTTTAAGTGCAGAAAGTGCTAGATTTAGAGCTGGATGCAAGAGATGGAGTCTAGTGTTCTAGATGAGGAGCCATCAGCAGGAAAGAAAGTAGCACTGGTATAGGTGGACCCAAGGTTCTATAGCTCTAGCTACTTTGCACACTCAACAATGAAATTGAAAATAATTTTTCATTGTAAAGTTAAGCCCGTGTTGGTTGAAATTTCGACCAACACAGGCTTAGATTTTTAAAAACAAGAAATTTTTCCTTCTACAATGCGACCAAGCTAAACCTTTTTAATTGATGGTTGAAATTTTTGGTCAAAAAATGACCTCAAATGTACTAGTATTTAAACCATACTAAGCCACTATACAAGCATAAATCAATACAAAGTCACATTCAACAAACATTATCGGCAATAAGTATTAACTCTTGGGAAGGTAAAAGCTAATTTACATAATATAGCTTCTATTTATAAAAAAAGACATGAGCACATTTAATGATCCCCAGAGAGGTGTAATAGAAAAGGATTAGGTTTAACTAGCTCACTTAAGTTATGCACAATTCAAGAGGCAGTTACTATAATGACCCCATCAAAACAAGGTTTGATAATAAATTAACAATTGTGTAATATAACGAAGAACTATAAAATTAATAATAAGAATAAATTAAAATAAAAATAAAATTACAATTCCATAACATTAATATAACATCATCTATTTGAAATGCATTTGTTTCACTTTTGGGCTTTAAGATCATCGTCTATGTATGGTGTCTATCGATAAAATCTTTCAGTTCTTCCTATACTACACCCTTTGTTTGTTTGTTTGTGTGTGCATGTTCACATCAAGCACTTTCTTTGACAATTTGTGTGCACAATCATGGGTGAACCATTTATTTTCATGCACCCACCAAAATACCATACATTCCAGCATGTGAAAACCATCTGTTGTGCGATTGAAGTTTAAATAGAACCCATATCATAAAAGCCAATGTTGTTAATAATATGATAAAACTAGCACTAACAATATTCAGGAGGTAGTGCTAGCAAAATAATTAAATTTAAATTTCTAAGGGCAGGGATGGATGTGAATCTTTCACCAATTAGTATAAAAGAGAAATCAAGTCATTAAGAAAAGGAGCATCTATTCGAAATGAATATTATGTGACTTTGCACATAATTGTTAAAGACAAAGTGAACAAAACCCCTCCAAGGATATTCAGAGACTTAAAGATGAACAACCTTCCTCCTATCATATTATTGGAAAAAAACCTATAAATTGTCTAGGCATCAAGGACAAACATTCAAATAAAAATAATTGCAAATAGAGAAGATGATAACAGTAGAAAATCAAGATAAGTCTATTTTCAGAATTGTGTCTAAGTGAGAAAACTGAATAATATAGAAAAATTCACAATTCTTTATTATGTTATATTTATAAATAAAAATACCAAGTATCAATTTTGAGTTATAATCCAAGAGATGCATAGTAAAAAAATAATTGAGTTGTTTCATATCCAAATCTTGACAATATCATGGAACGCTTTTGAAAATATTTCAAAGCTCAGTGGCCATGCTCTAAGCAATTTCGAGAAATGCAACCCCATTAGTTGCATATGTGAAACAAAGAGTTGAAGTTCAAGGTTAATTACCTTGCACCCATCCTATAGGTGCTCCAACAATCAACAAAGGAGATATATGCTACCCAACTTCAATATGACTTCTACCTCCATGGATTCAAAATTCAAACTCATTTTTTGGGAGAATTTATTGCTCGTTGAGATATTATTATAAATGAGAAGCCCTATGCCCATTTGTAATGGAGAATCCATTTCATGCAAATGAGCTATTGAGTCTCATATATATAACACTTTTTGACTCCTTATTAATCAACAAAGGAACCTAAGTGTATGTGTCTTGCATTGTAGATGGTTGTTCTCAAAAGTCTAACTCTTAATTGTGTCTATGAATGTCTAATGCGTATGTGTTTTATCATTGTTACTTTTGTGGACTAGTGATCCATGATTCATAAAGCTCTATTTCAGTTATAAGAGGATATATGTTGAGCATGAGACTCTTCATTCTATTATTTCCTCTATTTATTTTTTCCTCCTTTTGTTTACAGTAAGGCTTATGTTGGAATAGGTGAATAACTGGCCTTGTAATCATGGATATTGACTCACAAACCTATCATGAATTTGTGTGGCTTTCCATGATTGGTGGTTAAGCAGGATGGATTTATTCTAAACAAATATTTAGACCAAAAATTCAACCCTTGATCCATTGGGAACAACCTCATTGATCTTGGTTTACCACGTATAATCTCAAAATCTAGAATATTAAAATGTAATTAAATGACACAACCACTGCATAGTTGTCAGAATCTTGTATATGATGACACACATAATAAGCCACTCCTTTTTTTGTCATCAAATCTATGTTAGTGAAATGGTTTCTCTAACAAAAATACATTGCTAGATGTTATTTCCATTTTACATTTATTTGTCATCAAAAGAAATTTTGTGAAAATGATTGTTGAATTTCTTCTAACACGTGGCCTAGAAAAATATGCAAGAAGAAAATGATGTTAGTTTGTAGTCTTGTTTCATTTGAATGAGAGAAGTTGTTGCTTCTAGCATGTATCTTGCATTGACAACAAGCAGTGGCAAGTCCCTAAGACACCAGCACATAACTGGTCCCACATTAATGGCCTTTCCTACTAAGAAATTATGTTGTAGTTGTTGTGTGATTAGTGTTAATTTTTGAAGGAAGATGATCCAACCATAATAGTGGGAACTCATCTACAGATTACTAATTTACCATAAATTTTTGTGCATAGTTGACATTATATAAGAAGTAAAATGCTCATCCAATTTTTGTGAGATATGAAAAATATGAAATACAAATCATTGTATATCAATAAATTACAAGGGAAAACAAATATAGAAACTCTCATCGCTTGTATTCAAGCAAAGTCCTTTGAATTTTTAGACATAATCTTCCCTCAATTGTTTTATTGATTAGGAATGCATCTGGATGCAACTATGTGAGAGTAATATATATCGATAGTTTGGTCATATTGTATGATGTAAACTATTCAAACACTTGCCCAGACACATTCACAATTCCTTTAGATTTGACATTATTTTGTGTCAACAGGTGGAAATTTCTTTTCAATATATAAAAACATAGAAATGTAGATGAAACATGCATGAAACATTACCATTTCGAAGTACTAACTGAAAGAAGTAGATTCAACTAATAGAATTAGATTAGTAGTCTAGTTTAGGCAGGAGATGTTTTCCATTTTTTCTGCCTGGCAGGACAAAGATGCCTCAAATCATTGATGAAAAACATGCAGTGTTTAGATGGCTATTTGTAGATGATAATAGAATGCATTGAAAGAATTTGTACATGTTGCCTTATCTATTGAAAAGAGAATGTACATGTCTACTTTAGGAGGCCAATTTAGACCATTTACTTCAAAGAATTATTTATACACAACTAATTGTTTTTGCTCTTGTTGATTTCATGCACAATTGAATATTTTCTAACTTTTTAGGCTATAGAACTTTTAACCACAAAAAAATTGATTTTTTTGTTTAAGGCTATAAACCAATTTACATCAATGTTGCTTGCTTATAATGCATATTTCAATCAAAGCATGTGCACCAGACTTTCATTCAAAACTTTAAATCACTTGATATGTAGATCTTGATTTTAATTCATTGTATCCTAATTACAATCATTTTGGCTGTTGCACAGGTCCATGCAGAAGTAGATGCTTTTTCTTATTTTGTAGAGTTGCTGAGTAATTTTTTGGACCATTTTTCCTAGAAAATAGAAAAATGCTACTATAGGCATCCATTCTACAATGGTACAAATGACAAAACTTTTGAAGATACATGATGAAGAGTTGTGGCGCCATCTTGATGCTACAATCAAGGTATGGATCCAACAAATCAAAAGAAAACTAAGAAAAATTTAACTAGTTAACATGAAAGTAGGCCTTAATGTGCTCAAATGTATACAAATGTAAGGTGCAGATACAAGTTTAAAAGCAATATGAGGGGCTTTCAAACAACAATTATATGACAGAAGAAAGTTATGCAATAACTAGGATAGCTAAAAATTCAACAAACATTTTCGCCTAAATAGAGAGGTCAAATAGATTCAAAACAACAATGTGATTTGTCACAAAAACTAATCTTCTACTTGATTTTTACCATTACAACACAATAATGTTTTGTCATAGGAAAATGAGTCTTATTTTGATTCACATTACATTTTTGTGCTGTTTTCATTGTATTTGTTCTTTAAATTCTATTTCTAGAGACTGTCCATAATTGTCCCAGATCACCATAGACTAGGACTTATACGGATCTGCATCCTTCATTTCCAACCAGTCATATGAGAGAGGCTAAAGGTGGGGTGTTATCCTGGTGGGTAGTAAGAAACCTCTCCTAACTCACAAGTGAATGAGAGCTTTGTTGACAATCATAGAATTTTTAATGTTGTACAATAATTTATCTTTGGATGCAAGTTAATGTGACTTGAAGAGAGTGATCTTTTATCCCATGGTAGAAACCTAACCTTTCATCTATGTTAAGATATCCTTTAGATGAGAAATCATTATATGTTTATCAAATACTACTTTATGGAAAAGATATAATGGAGTGTGCTTCTTCTGGCTTGTATTGTGCAAGTTACCCTTAGTTTTATGCATTCAGGTGGATAATTTTTTTAAATCAAATGTCAATCTATAAATCAAAACTTCAACTCACCTTTGTAACACTGGAAAGGAGACTCTTCAACATTTCTAGGTGTGAATTGATCCTTTCACGCTGCCTTCTTTCAACTTCACTATGACTCTTTGATGCTGCAAGAGCTTTCGCTTCTGAAATCTCTTTCAATGTCAACTTTGAAGCATTCACGAGCTCTCCTCTGCTACAATCAAGCACCAAAGAACCAAAGATATCAAACCCTATTCGTGCTGAAGCTATAAAACCCTTTTGGCACATACTCCTGGCCATAAAATGTAGTGTAGGAAATGATTAAGTACACAAGCTGTCTTCCGGTCACGTAACAATGAAATTAGGGTGAAAAACAACACTTTTTCTTATTTTGACATAGTGTAAGCCCTTGTTGGTCAAAATTTTGACCAACATGGGCTTGTTGGTTGAAATTTTGACCAACACGGGCTTGTATTTAAAAAAAAAATGTTGCCTTGCACATTTCGACCAATTTGACCCCATTTTATTAGATGGTCAAAAATTTTGGTCTAAAAATGGGGTCAAATTTACTAGTGACCTACTCCAAATAATGGCACAAATTTTGGAGGGAACACATTTCTAACTGGTATAAGGGTGCACTCAGATGATGTGGACCTAAAATTGAGGCACTTTAGAAATAGAGCATAGAGGAAGTAGCTCAAAAATGTGCCTTTTAAGGTGCTAACAAAGCTTATCTTAGGTGCCATAATTCTTAAATACATAGTCCTATCAATTAAAATGTAGGTACTATGGGTAGGACATAAGGAGCCTCATGTATATGGGCTTGTGGTACCCAAAAAATACAACAACACACAAAATATTACCATGATCACCAAAAAAATTATTCTCCCTCATGATCTTTGGAGAAAAAATCATAGGCCATTCCTATGCTACATGGGTCTGAAAGAAAATAAAGTTTGTGCTTTGTAAGAAGTGCCCAATACTGGGGAAAGGTGGGTGGGTCAAATACTAGTGCATTCTAGCTAACTACCTATGTATGGAAACTCCCCTATAGAGGGGGACAATAATGGCAAGGGACCATCATCACATTTTAATAAAAAATGCCTCAATAAAAAAAATTGCGTCCTCTAGAAAAGGCAAATGCAATGCACATGCAAAATAATTTTTTGTGTAAAATAAAGGCCAACATTTTTCAAAATGAATTTATATTTTTATAAGAAAAATATAAAATTCGTTGGTCTCAATTTTCATTCCTAGGTCATACACCTAAGGTGTAATTCTTTTTTTGCCTCAGAAGCAAATTTATCCAAAATGGATAAATTTTAAATGGAAACATGGGCTTTTGGATGCTTTGAGCTCAATACTGATGTTCATTTGGCCTCAAAGTGTTCAAAAATAAATTCCCCTTAAATCCAATAAAATAATTCTATGCAAAACCACATACAAAAACTAGGCTTAAATCTCTCATGAAGTTAACATGGGCATTACAGTCTGGACATCTGATAACCCCATAGCTCCCAAGAATCACTGTGTGCAAACACCTATCATAGAAAGAGAGGAGAAAAGATATGGAGAATGGAATTCATAGATCCATGAGAGAGGAAACATTGCAATTGAAACAAATTATAAAAATATATCAAGTGAATAAAATATTAAAAAGAGATCAATCCTTGTAAAGAAGATAAAAACCCTAAAAGGTAAAACCTAGGTTGAAAGATAATAATTAATAAAAGAATTAATTATTATATGCCTAAATTTTAGCTTAAATATCTAATAGAATTAATAAGAAAATATCTTATTACTCTAACATATTTCACCATTTTCTTCTCATTTAGAATAGTTGAAATAGAGTGTTCTTTGATTTTTCAAAATCCTTCTACAATTCAATCATACTTGCCTCAATATGATCTAACAACATTGGGAAACTTACCAAAGACTTAATCAACCTAGTAGTTTGTGTGATTTTAGAAGACCTTTGAATATGAAACTTTGAAGTTAACTCAATGGTTTTAAATTTACTTATCCCATGAACCCAATTCTCATATAAAGGATCTCCGACTAATTTATCTTTGTCAAATTTACTTATGGCCTAGTGAAAAAGAGAGTAACATTTACCTTTTCATGCAAGAGAAATTAGTGATTACACAATACTTCTCTTATCTATGTTAAAATTTATCGTGCTCTATTTTGCCTCTCATTTCATTTCAAAAACCTTATGATGCTGCAATATTTATAGAGACTTTTCAGTATTATCATCTACAATTATATGTATAGTTAATGTGACATTACTCTATATTGCAAACATTATTATTAATTGTTCAAGATCTACTTCCATATCTCCACCTTAAGGCCTAGATGCCTATAACCTTGCAACTCTCTTTCTAAGTAGATCCATCTAGGTCTCTAAATTGTTACATAGTTTAGAATTAATCTCATATTGCCTATAAACATGTTTGTACTTTGGGTCAAGTCATCATAATCTTTCTCTACATGATATATAGGGGCTTGAACAAATAAGACATGATAAAACATTCCCCCTTGAAACTTCACTAATGAAATTTTCTCTCACCCTCTATAAAATAAAATTTCCCTTGAAACCATTATTACTAAATATTTCTTTTCTTGCTTGCAAGGTAGACAAGGACCAAATGGAAAGGGTGGAATATTTAGTGTTGTAGTAGATTCCCTTTTTTGCCTATTCAACATTCTCAAGCTTAGAGCCATTTAGCTTTATGCTATTCCTTATTGAATCAAAATCCATAACATCAACTAGATCTTAGCCTAGAAGGACCAATGTAAATCCATAACATCAACTAAGTCTTAGCCTAGAAGGAACAATGCAATTTCCTTCTTGACAAGTTCTCTCCCCTCCTTTGCTGAAATGGCCTAGAATCTATGATTTAGATAATATTTAACTTCATTTACAATGACTTACTGTAGGATTTTGATCTTTTATTTCTTTAATCCTCTGAGTACACTCTTGAATATGTTTCTACCACAAATTTTTTTGAAAGGGGATAGAGGTTATAAAAATATCATCAAACATGAATTCCTAACATGCCTCCACCCTTAATCTCTAGGTAACTTGCACTTTTTTCTTGCACTATTAAGTCTTGAACCTAGGAAAATGGAGTGGGAGGAATTCCTCCTCATTATTTTATCTAGGATGACTATTGTATCCTCATCCTCTTCATATTTAGGAACAAAACTGACTTGAGAAAATATTTTTTTTCCCTTATCTTTACATACCTTTTCACTTGGTCTAGCCTCTTCATGTGATGGTATGGTGACCACCTCTTTGGTTAAAAATCCCTCTTCTTTTGATGGAGAGAAAACCACATCTTTGGCTGCAAATTTCTCTTTGAGATCAAGTCATGATGTTCTTTTCTAGGAGAGGGAACATATGGGGGAGGTGGAGAAGGAGGAGATAGGCGACCTTCTTGGTAGGTCAAGTGCTTCCTAACCCTCAACATTTTCTTTAGTGAACCATCTTCTCTTAGGGTCTCTCTTCTAATAAACCATGAGTTATTTTCCCTTCCTCTTTGTCAAGTTGTTAACACAAGCTCTACACCTTCATTTCTAGCTTCACCCTCAAGAACTGCTTTCTCCCAAATTTTGTGTGGCTATCAAGATCTTCCCAAAATTTCCTCAACATAGCATAGATCTCAACAAAATTATTAAAATGAGTCCTCATCTTCAGGGCCATTGAGTTGCAATAGAAGTAAGAAGATCATAGCTTGGATCAAGAAGATGAATATCATCAAGAATCTTCTTGTATATAGTCCAATACCTCATATTCTCATCCTCCACTTCAATATTTTCTAATTACATCTTCAATGAAGTAAAAAATAAAATTTGTATTAGCTTTCAACTTTATTCTCTTCATGAGCATCTCATAGAAGCCTTCAACATCATTCATCCAAGAAATATTGAATCTCATTCTGCATGGCTCCAATGTTTCACCTATCTTCTTCCAACCACATTTAAGTATAGAGAAATGATATCTCAGGGAAGAGGTTTCCTTTTTAATCTTTTGGTGGTAGATTTTCTCTTGGATCTCTCCCAATCATCTCATAATCCCTAAAAATCCTAGTCTAAGTGGCACATGGAAAGGCATAACCATGGGAGCACCATGGAAACCATACAATCCAAACACAATATTAACATGATAAGGGATGATGTCTAATCAATTGTGATAAATATATGGAACACATTTTAACTCAATAGGTCTCAAGAATTAAACCAAAGGAAAATGAATTATCTCATAAAATCATTATTGTTAGCCTTAATGCCTAGGAGCACTGATTGTCAAACAAGGCATATCTTCTTTTCCCCAATTGGGATATATAATTATTGACCAAAACTGGATTGGGATCTTTTTACCCTCTTTTTCTATACTCAAATCAATAAAATCCCTAAAATAGAACATGTTTCTATAAAAGATCAAATACATCATCAAAGAATATTGATTGAATTTTGTAGGGAATCCATTATGTAGAAATGCTAACTACTCATTTATCTTTCTCTCTAAATATGTAGGGAACTCATAATTCACAACATTATTTGGGGTCTAAATATGGATACACATTCATAGAAGTTCCTTTGTGAAATAGCCATTTTTGGGTAGCCCCAATATTTGATACAAGGAGGTATGATTGTCTACAATTTCCTTCTTGAGGTAATTTATCTTCTAAGGCTCTTTTCCCAGATCTTGGAGATTATACTTTATTCCTCCCACTGTTACCAAATTTTCATCAACAACCTTCTTCAACACCTTAATAGGGGTATGTTTATAAGTGTTATCAAAATTCTCTAAGTCAATTTTGTTGAAATCAGATTGAAAAGATCATTGTTGAGAAAGAGAGATTGTTGAAGAAGAATTTTTTTAATCACTGTTTTATCATTGATGTCAAACCTGCTATTTGCTAGAGAGATAATTACTTACAAGATCCAAGTACTATCACTTAGTTGATTAATGAAGAGGATTTAATCAATAAGATGTAACAACAACACCTAAGGGAAAGGTTGAGTTATGATTAAGTAATGAAGTACAAGGATTAGTTAAGACAATGGTGAAATAATGCATTGATAATATACTTGAAGACAAAAAGGTTAGCTACACTTAGAAACTTTAGAAGAACAGGTTATACTAAGATTGTCTATAAAGCTTGACCAAAGTTGATAGTGGGTGTCAAGAAAAGTTAGTTCATACCGAGTAGATTAACAAATAGTGCCAAGTAAAAATAAGTTCTAGTGTGTGCTGAGTAACATATTTGGTGCCAAGAAAAAAGTAATAGGTGTCGAGCATTAGTAAATTATAGTTGATGCCAAGTGAAAATGCAATAGGTGTCAAGCAATAGAGTATATGCTAAGAATTAGAAGGATAATAGTGCCAAGCTATTGCATTATTTGAAAAGTCAAAGATTTTCCAAATCTGAGCCAATAAGTTTGTTATCTTGAATTTTGTGAACCAAGTGGAAGGTAAGGATGATGAGCTGGTGGTACAAAATTT
Source organism: Cupressus sempervirens (assembly GCA_028749045.1). Lineage (NCBI taxonomy): Eukaryota > Viridiplantae > Streptophyta > Pinopsida > Cupressales > Cupressaceae > Cupressus > Cupressus sempervirens. Next base: position 788,447,827 of record CM053791.1, on the reverse strand, counting down.
GAGGTTAACCATTTTTAGGCAATTTCAAGTGGATTCTACACAAAGTTTCTAGAAGAAACAAGATAAGGGGTAGAGACATTCTATTCTACCTAATCCATTCAAACCCTAATTTGGACAAGGGAAAATAGAGTGAGAAAAGTATTCTAAATTCCTACTTAAGGAATGTTAGGTCATGAAGAAAAGTGTCAAGGAGTGTGTGGTGTCAAGGAGTGTGTGGTGTCAAGGAGAAGATATTGAGAAGGAAGAATAGAGTATAAAGACTCTATTTTGTCAAGTGACCATAGGAGTGACTGCATTGGCACAACAAGCAAGAAGAATTAAGGAGACAAAAGCTTGAAGGGAGAATAAGCTGTTAGAGCTGCAGAGACCGAAAGCCAAGAAGAATAGAGAACTGAATTGAGATATGAAATCTGCAAGATATATTGTAAGTTGTATCAAATCAAAAGCCCTTATTGTTACTCTATAGAAATTGTATCTGTTAGGGAAAAATCCTTTGGACTAATGTTGACTTAATAGTCATTAGAAAATCGTTTAACAAGGTGGCATTCCAAATTCCTTTAACTAGGCTGACTTCTAATAGGGTGATTAAAATCCCTTAACCAGGTCACACTTAATAGTGTGTGTTGTAACCTTTAACAGGGTTGGCCACTTCATAGGGCATCACTTCAAAAGAGTGAGAAAGAGGTAGCATGTTACTAGTGGTTTTTCCCAAATTGGGTTTCCACGTAAATCATTGTATTATGTGTGTTGATCTTTCATGTCTTATTGCTACATGTTGATTTATCAGTAACTTGCTAGTTAGCATGAATAGTTAAAAGGGTTCACTAAGCTGAGTGAATAAGTTTTTGTTGGGATATCTGGACCTTGAATAATTGATTCACCCCCCCTCTCAATTATTCTAAAGAATTTCTAACAAATTTCCTCTAGAATAACTAATGCATAATTTAAATCAAAGATGACCTTGATCTCATTAGAAGTGATCTTTACCAGAGTTTCACCCTCTAAATCCCTAATTTCCTTAGTTATGGGATCATATTACTTTGTGAATCGAATCATATTACTCTACTAATCTAAGTGTCATATCTACATCTAAGAAGATAATGGGTACAACTAGCTTCTTCAAATTATATTGCCTATAATTCCATAAAGGTTTTCCCTTGTTAGTGTTAAGTTTTAGGATTTGCACCCTTTACTGAACTGGAAAAATGTTCAGTAACCCTTACTTAACATGGGATTCACTTCACTATATGGGATTGGACAGTGAGATGAAACCTTCAGATTCTAGGCTGGCTCCTATTGAATCTCTTAGTGATAACCTCTTAAAACTTAAAGAAAACTTGAGGGAAAAGGGGAAAAAGTTACTAAAAACAAAAACCTAAACCTTAAGTCTAAACTAAGGAAGTGATACACCAAAGAGGGATATGGAAATGTAACCCACATGTAACAGAGAGGATAACATAGCTTTATGCAACACAGATGAAGCACAACTTCCTGTAAAGGCTTGCACAAATGATTTCTAATAAGGTTTCCAATGAAACCACAAAGATAAAGATGAACTAATACCTCCCTTTGACCAATTCCACCTAAAAACACATGTTATAACCTAAAAAAAAACTTACTATTCTACACAAAGGTGCTGAAATGAGACAGAAAAAAAAAGGAATAATGAAACATTCACAAGTTAATCTATCTAATCATTCAAAATGCACACAGAAATTGTAGAAAGGAAAGAGGGCTCACTGATAACTTCACCAAGCATAATCACACTGTTGCAACCTATATTATATCTCCAGAAATGAATTACAGACTCTATAGAATGAAGTCCAGGACTCAGAGAAAAGCCACAAAACCTCCATCCACACAAATCAGAACCTCTACAAATGAGCCTTCAAGTCATACTTATGCACAAAAAATACCCAACTGCATTTAGAAAGTCATAAATGTTGGGTTGGATTCAACCCCAAAGGCCAACTTGAGTCCTTGAAAATACTTCAAAAAGGGTACAAAATAGCCCAAAGGGCATGGTCTAATAATATCACCAATTTCCCCTCATAAATGTAGCCCCAAAACTCTTGCCAGACTCCAAAAGTCCTCCAAAAGCAATAATTTCCTACCCTCAAGTCTTATCATACATGGCTCAACACTTAATCATAATGATCTGCAAAATATTTGTCTCTCAACCCTTTTATAGGAAAATAAATATTTATTTCCTATTATGATACTTATTAAATGATTTATATTTTAAAATAAAATAAGATATAAAGCATCTAATATCTATTATTTAATAACTTTTATAATATGATTTACCCTTTCTTATCTTAATAAATATTAGTTGTTTTTTATTTATATAAAATATTAAGTAATAAAAATCAATTACTTAATACTTCAATAGAAAAACTAATATTTATTAAAATAACAAAAATGAATGAATCATATTATAAAAGGAAACCAATGAAGGAAATATATTTAAATTTAAAACCTTTTTAAAAGAATTAAACCAAACAAAACTTTGCAAAAGAAAAATAATAAAATGTTGACCTCGAGTAAGAAAAGACTTGGCGAAAAGCTTGCAACTATTGGGAAATGAAAACAATGTAAAAAACTCCTCTTCCTTATCCCGGACTTCAAATATTATGCAAAAGAACAAAGGGCAGAAGATATTATTCAACCATCCTAGAAGGTTTTCATTTTGTCATTTCTTACTTTGCTGGTTTGGAGTTTTGGAAGGTTGGACGATGAGGGTTTCAGGGTTGAATGCATCGTCATTTGGAAGAATTTGATTGCCTTTGCATAGGTGCCATGTTTGAGCTTGGATTTTCTTTACATTTTGGTTGGCTTTGAAGGTGTGGTCGTTGCTATTATGATCTCTCTCCTCTTGAATCTGCTGTGCTGAAGAGTTGAAGTGTATCTCACTTGCTATCATGGATATGGATTTTGCTGGTGTTCGAAGCCGTCATGAGTGTTGAGGTTGCCCTATGTTTGAGAAACTTGTCAATTTTCTTCACATTTTATTTGTTGTCCTTCATGCATAGAGATTTATTGGAAAAATCTGGAGGTATGCTTTCACTTTTGCAATGAAATTTTAATTCACCATTACTTTGAAACCCGAGTAGGGTTTATTGTTGTGCTGAAAAGAGTCCAAACCATTATAATCTGCCATTGTTTGGGAGAATGTTTTCCATGTTATACACCTGTAGGTTGCATTTTGAGAAACTGAATGGTTTGATTTTTCCTGAATTCACCATGATATTTGCTGGAAGTTTCTTGAATGCCATACATTCTCACTAGGATGGCCCATGAGTCTCAGACCTGCACGACCCTCTTTCATCGTAGATGCCACGTTTGCCTTTACTCATGCAAATTTGTGGACATTTCTTTGCTTTTGTCTTTGAAATATGGACTTACTGCTATTACATGCAGGTTTCATTTTTAAAAAAATGAAATTCAGAAGTTGCATTTTAAAGAACCCGAATGGGCTTTCTTTGCTTTTGCAAAGGCATTAACCTGTACTTTCTTCATATCAACTTCTTTAGACCTGCACCTTTTCACTTCTTTCTTTAGAATATATTTTCTTTCCCAGTTCGTTCCTTTATCAAAAAAAGAAGAGAACCAACCACCATGTGGAGATGCAGTTGCAAAATATATTGTTTCATTTGCTGATCCTCTTTACAAGGTTTTACTAGTTTTTATAGTGACTGGTTCTTTGTATTGCTTGCTATTGTAACATTTTTCTAGTTAAAATGTTCTCACAGAGCCATCAACCATAGATATGTGGCTTTGGTATGAAACCCTTGCTGTGATTTGGCTTCCTTTACTGCTGTTGCCGCCATTGGTAGTACTGGAGTCTGTATTGTGTGTGCTCCACACATGCTATTGTAGGTGCATGTTTCAACATTTATCATTTTTATAAAGGTTGTGCTAGAAGATGTATTCTAGAAGTTATATTTGTTTCCATATTCAAAGACAAAAACAAAATGGGGTTTCTCCTATAGCATCAGCTTCTGTTTGATAGCAATCTTGAGAGTATCCTACTACCTTCAAAGCATGAGATGGATATTTGGAAACCACACTTCCTTTTCTCAATTTCATTTAATCCTGCTAATGAAATTATAGGAGAAGATTCTTTTTCTTTTACAAAAATTGGTGTTCTAGCTCCTATGCCCTATTCATACCAAGGCTTCATGACTTTGTAGCTCTACATTGACAATGCTCATGAAGGCGAATCTTATGCTGAAAAATCTAAAACCTCAAGTCAGCCACCTCATGATGTAGAAATGTCAGCACTAGTGAAAGCAATTGTATTTTCCTTTCTCAATGAATTCAGCCACCTCTTCTATTCCATTTTTTAGATCTAAAGGTCTAATGTTGCTTTCTTAAAAAAAAAAAAACAAATTTGTATGTGGGAGTTGGACTAAAAAGCATATGGAGACCTCTAGATTGTTGAAATGCTGAGTTTGATTGATATAGATTTTTATAACATTTTTTTTTTTTCATGAGGCCATTTTCCAATAGCAAACATTGAATCTTGCCTTTGACAACCGAGATACCTCCAGAGTTAGAAGCACGATGTCACCAATATAAAGGATGTGTAGGAATAGAGACAATGTGTGATGTCATTCCCAGAGTTAACTTGTAGAATCAGTAATGATGTGACAAGATCATATACATTTCTCCTAGTCATGTTTGGCATATAAAAGCAATCTCTCGGCATGCCCCACCTATATTTTATGTTGAAGGCATGTCATCATTTTTTTGCTTAGCTTCTATTACCCTTTTAAATGCCAAACATTTTGTTTTGATATAGATAATAACTGTGTATGCTCTCAGTGTCCATTTCTATCTACAAAACAGTCATTCTTGCCATTATATCACTGCTTTGTCCTTTGATATGCATGTTTAAAAGATGCAAACAACATTCCTTGGTATCCTTGTTTTCTTGTTGCACATGTTCATAAATAACTTCATAATATAGATTTGTTAGTCTATTCATCTTCTCTATCTCGTAGCATATCTTATGAGGTTCGAGCACAGGCTCGTGACACTCATGAATGGTTTTATTTCTTTTTGGCATTAAATGCCAATATCACTGCTTGTTTTCTTTCATGATGGAATGCATTGAGAGATAGAAAATATAGTCGTAGAGGTAGGTAGTCATTGCTTAGATCCCTCGGGATCTAACATCAGTTGCCTTATGTTTTTTGTAGCTACTGGGAACCATAGAGCCCGAAGATGGACAAGTGCGGCAAGAAAAGAAACCATAACCAGTCAAAGCAATAGGCAATAACTGGTTATCTCTGTTCCTATTTCTTTCATGTATATATTTATCTGTTAGTGTATTTCTCGATGAAAGAAAAATTAATCAGTTATCCTCATGGCTTGTGTGAGATTTTCTCCATTCAGCACATTAATTCATTTCATTTTCATTTTGTAAAAAAAATGAAAATTTTTTACATATCAGATGATGATCTATACAATAAACATTGTATTTCTTTTGCTTATGATTTCATAAATGATTGCAAAAAGATGGAATAGTAATGAATAGAAAATGTACACTTCTTTTTGCAATGTTCTTTCAGTTATGTTACTTAAAGTAAAATTTAGCATGTGTGAAATTTTGGTAACAGTTAGATTGGCCATAACACCGCCTCAAGATTTCTAACCTTGGTATTGACATGTACATATCTCAAACCCAACTTTATTTATCCTTCAAATTAGGGAACATCTCAGCTCCTAATTTGGTCCATTTAGTAGTAGGAAATCTCTCCATTGATGACCCAAGAAACTGATCTAGAAGGTCATCAAACAAATTTATATCCCCATACTTTAGTTTCCTTGAGGGTACTTTGGAGGCATTGTTACGAATTCAATATAATTCATCACTTCTAGGATTTTTGGTTAGCAAAGTGGGATCAATACTAAAATTTCACAAGTTATGAACCCCAAATTTGACAATAATTTAACATAAAATAAAATCCTAGCATAAAAAATTCTAAAAACCCTTTCAATATAATTACTTGAAACTAAGGCATGATACTTACTTGCAATGTTGTTTGAATTTTGACTCAACTTTTCCATTTCTTCACAATTTTGATCTTGTAGAGCTATGAGATGTTAACATAGATGCTTTTGTGGATTAAAATAGGAAGAAACACTTTAATACAACTGAGAAAAACCTCATAAGACACAAAGCATATGAAATTAATTAATATCATAGGGAAAATGACTAGGTCCTGTATATTTATCAACTCTAAAACATCACCATTAATTTTCATCTACTTCAAAGGTCAATTATAGAGATACACTTTGAATTGTGTTGAATGTCCACCTTACAGATGGAACCACCTCATCAACCAATCACCAACAAGACAAGAGCTAAGTAGGCTACACCTCAATCCTTTGATGATTCAAAGTTTACTAGGTGAGCATGTCCATGTATCAACATCTCACGGCTTCACAATTCATAGTCATTGAGCACATTTCATCTCAAGTAGGCAAGGGATGTATATCTTTAGTTGTCCTTTAACATTCAAATCCATCTCACATTGGTTAAAACTTGATTAACTTTTCACCTAGATTAAAAGATCACCATTGAATCTATCACGTGTAAAAGGATGGTTCTTTTAGTAGCTCAAACTTTAGCCTCATATTATAGCTATCACCTATGACAAAAAAAACCTCGCATAAGTGATCCAATCATAAAATCAATAATCTTTCATCATGGTAGGACCCACAGGACACCCAATTTCAATGGGGATAGGCCAATCTCTAGGTAAAATGCACTAAAGACAAAATAAAATCAAACCCTTTTTTTTCTAGATTCACGAAAACATAGTATTTTTTTTTCCATTTAAAAAAAAAATCGACTACAAAATATGCAGATCATGAAGTTCAAATGCTGAAATTTTTAGAAAAATCTATGTTTTTTTTAGTTTTTTCAAAATTGGTCAACCGTATAATTTTCCTGGAGGATAGCCACATCCATTTCAATGACCAAAGACACACAAAATACAATGCATCTTTCTCTACAAACATGTGACAATCATTAGATCCTGTAAGTAATTTAATTCCATCTCAAATATTTGGCCCCATAAACAAGTACACATGAACTATAGATCTCTTTGATGTGACATCATCATGTGAAACTTTTCATAAGATTGAACAATAAGAAACAAGCTCAAGATGAGTAGGACCTAGTCAACCTATCTTTAGATCTGAAGACACGTGGAAATATCTCACAACTTCATAGAGTTAAAAAAATTATCATCATTACATGTGAACAAGCGATCACAATTTAATCTTATGCATGAATTAACACCTTTGAATCAACCCCCAAAAATAGGATGTAGCTATCCTCCCTACAGACTATCCAGTTGACCAAATTTCAAAAATGAAAACATCATGGCTTTCTCTAAAATTTTAAGCATGTAATCTTCATGGTTTTCATAGTTTTTTATCGAAAACAACAAAAAATTTGGAAAAACATCACTATGTTTTCATGAATCTAGAATTTTTTTTTTGACTTTGTTTTGTCCTTAGTGCATTTTGTCTGGAGATCAGCCAGTACCCCAAAAATATGCACCAGGTGTGGTAATTTTTGTTAATTTATTAATTAATTTAAAAGTCACATAACCATTGCTCATGATTTTTAAATTAATTAATAAATTACAAAAACTATCACATGTGGCACATATTTTTTTGCTAGATAGACGTCACCATAATTCTCCTTAATAAATTACAAAAACTGTCACATCCAGTGCATATTTTTTTTCTGGATAGATGTCACCATAATTATTCACATAGTCACAAGGAAAAAATGACTTTAAGATGAACAAATTCCCAAAATCAATCATAGTAGAGAGATGCATAATCTAGATTCAATTATGTTTCATATTGTTGCATCAACATTTTGAATCACACTCAGTGAAGGATGTGAAGAGATAGAGGAGATAAATGGATCACATCCTAATGACGGATCACTGAGTGTGATTTGAAACATTATGCAAAAATATGGCACACAATTGAATCCCGAATATGCATCTCTCTACAAAAATGACTTTAGCAAAGAGAAAGCGAGTTTTGACACATCACTATAATTATTGATATATATATTTTCTATTAGATATATATCATATTGCACTAGTATATTATAAATAAATTATAATACCAAAGTTATAATATATATAATAATATTAATTAGATTCTAAAAGATATAATATATTGAAAATATAAATATCTAACAATATTAAACATTAGATTAATAAAAAAATAACTCTTATAAAGTATTAGTTTTGAAATCCATGAAACTCATCCCATTAAAGAGTTAAATGGATTCATCCAATCAAATAATAAAAAAATATTTTTTGATGCATAGTCCTTTTCTATGAATAAATAATATACTAAGATTACAATTCACAAAAAAGGACTGGGGGATACAAGATCACCTCGTGAAAAGTTCACACGGCCGCAGTCAGAATCAGACACTATTCATCAAAAAAAATCATATAAGGAAAGCATATAAAGAAACCTCAGGTAGCCAAAGAAGTGCCTATTGAGGGTCATGGTTCACCATGGTCATGGAAGGCCCAATCATCTTTGGGATTGGGGGGTGGGCTGAAAATAGTCTAGCCATCATAAGCAAGAGGATCAATGGCAACCTCTACATCTTTTATCTCTAGTTGCGGAGGAGAAATCGCCAGATCTAGGCGAGGCCATTTTCTAGAAAGTTACCATCGAGCACCAAGAGGAGGATTCAAGGACTAGCTAGAGCCACCATGGGGTAGGGAAGCTAACTGACACCTCCATCCACCATCGCCACCATTGGGAGAGTGGTGACAGGAAGCCTAGGAGCACGGGGTGTGTAAGTGGTGACCTGAGGAATGACACCATAGATGGTGGCCTTGAGGCATCAAAGTATCATTTAAGGAATTTAGAGGAACTCTGTTAGTAGTGTAGGGGGCATTACCCCAGTGATTCAGTAACTCCTATAGGTGAGCCACCTCTAAGGCCACTTTGTTAGCTTGCACCTGAATCTACATAATTACATTATTACAAATGCATGCCTTAGTGTACATAGCAATATTAATATCCAGAAAATTGTGTGTGAAAAGAATAACATTCCTATCTTTCCACAGTGTAAAAAAAATATCCATCCTAAAAGTATGCCAAATCTAGGTGAATTTATGAGGGATTATGGGGGAATCACCCAACATAACCATGTGCCAAGAAAAGGATTTAGGCCTAAATAGCTTGGAAAAATCATGAATCCAGTGCCAATAATTTTGTGCATGCCTACAAAACTAGAAGATATGCATGAAAGACTCTAGTTTCCAAAAAAAAAGGCATCTGGGATTAGGACCTCAATATTCTTGAGTTGAGGCCCTAGGGGAAGACCTTGGAAGGCAAGACACCAAGAAAAATTGGCAATCTTGGGTTTTGTAATAGCACTCCATATAATATCAAAGTATTTTCTCCATTGAGAAAGAGAAGATTGCAAATGCCATCTCTGATTGAGTGTATCCACCATCGAAAGACGGAGCAAAAGCCATCTATATCCTAGAGATGGCTTATAATCAAAAAAATGAGTGGTAGGATACCACTTCCAATCATGCCACCAAGGTCGAACAAACTAAATATCCACTTTATGAATTAAGTGAACTAGAATTGAAGAGAGCAATAAGTCAAAAGTCTACTAATCTGAACAGATATGGCGGTATTGGACTTGCATATATTCCTAGGATCTAAAACTCATGGTAACCCTTAAGAAAAGATCCTTTGGAGTTCTAATGCCTTGTTTGAAAAAATGCAGAGCACTAGCACCTTGAGTCTTGGCAAGGGGAGTACCCTAAATGGCAAACAAGGGAGACCACCAAATGTTCTAATGATTCAAGGAGAGGCCATTGTAGAACTCATCACAAGACCATCTAAGCCAAGGCTTAATAGCTTCCTAGGCCTTTCATATGCTCTTGATAACAAACGAGCCCTGTATGATCACTAGCTCATGCATGATGACAAGGGTGTGGAAACCAATCCCTTTCCAAGTAGGCCTATTGATGGGAAAGCTAGAAGAGATGCAATGTTGAACCAAAATCTTCTAGGCTTCATCTCTAGTGATGGCATGAATAATCCATTTAGCACAAAGAGCAAGGCCTTGTTTCTGAGTGGAAAGAAGGCCAAGACCACCAGATTCTTTTGGGAGACAACAAAAATCCTAGACAACTCTATGAAAGCCATGATGATCAAAACTAGAAGCCTAGAGAAAATTCCTGAGCAATCTTTCCAATTTTTGGTAGGAGGCTTTAGAGTGAGCCAAACAAGAAGAGTAATAGATGAGAGTAGCCACAAGAACTTTGGAGAAAATTTGGAATTTTCCCATAAGGGAGAGCAGTTTTGTAAGCCAATAATCAAGCTTCTTGGTAATCTTGGCAAGCACAACATTCCAAAGTTCAATAGATGAAGCTTGAAAAGTAAAAGGAATGCCAAGAAAGTGGAAAATCTCCCTGTGAGTAACCCATTTCCATTCAAACTGGTTATGCCAAGGTGGAATTGGCAAGAATGATTACTGGTAGCAAAGCATTTTATGCCATTGAATAGCAGATCCAGAGCCTTGACAAAAGGTGTCCAGGAAATTTAAGGCATTGTTGATGTTTTCTTCATCCTCCAAAGGAGTGAGAAAGGAATCATTTGCAAAGTGACCATTGACTAACTGGGAAGATGATTTAGGCAAGGAAATGCCATGAACTAGACTAGAAGACACATAATGAGCTAGCAAATAGCCAAATCCTTTAGTAGCAAGGACATAAAGTGTTGATGCCAAAGGGAAACCTTTCCCGATGGAACGAAAAAGGCCAAAAGCCTTTGATTGCAAATTATTGATGGTAATGCAAGAATTAGCATCGACAAAGAGCATCTCCATGAATTGCAAAAAGTTGGGACCAAAACCTAGAGCTTGGAGCATAGCCAAGATAAAAGGCCATTCAATGTGATCATAGGCTTTAGCCAAATCAATCTTTAGAAAAATAGCCATCTGTTTGGACTTGTGAGCCCACTCCATTCCTTCCCAGACAATAATAATGTTGTCAAGAATATATCTAGACTTAATAAAGTCAGTTTGCTCAGGGCACACAATTAAAGGCAACAGGTACCAGATTTTGAGAGAAATTGCTTTGGCAATAATCTTATAAGACATGTTCAGAAGGGTAATGGGCCTCCAATTGTAGATGTCCTTTGGATCTCTGGTTTTAGGTATGAATTTGATATTTCCTTTATTTATAATGGCTCCTAAGCTTTTAGTATGATATGCTTCAAGATAAACTTTGTGTAGATCAGGACCTATATGCTCCCGGAGGTGTTTGTAAAATTCATAGGGAAACCCATCACACCCAGGGGATTTATCTTTAGCCATGGAGTAAACCACTTCCTTAAGGTCTCAGAGGGAAATAAGTTGCTCATAGAAAGCACGTTGTTGAACTGCTAGGTTTGGACTAATAGAGATACACTTTCTGAGAGCTTCCTCCTGAGCAACCGAATTTCCCTGCAAAGCAAAATAATTCTCATAGTGATGAAAAAATGCTTGGAGGATGTCAAGGAGACTAGAAAGAACAACAGTTCCTTGTTTTATTTTTTTAATCCCAACATTGGTTTGACGGGCTCAAAGAGCCTGGAAGAACTCCTTTGAAGCTTTATTGCCAACCTCGAACTAGTGGAGATGAGCTTTGATTTGGGCTCCTCGAGCAACATAATTATCAACAACTTGTTTGTCATGGAAAAGTTTGGAAAGTTGTATTTGTAAATCCACATCAAATCGATTAAGGGTGAGAGCCTCAGACGCTTCTTTGAGACAAAAGTGTTGGCTTCATAAGACCGCTTTCTAAAAACTGCCAACTGATGCCCATAGACGTGCAAAAAGTGAATAGTTCTAGTAATGGCATCATTCCACCATTGAATCCATCCATTTAGAGAATGTAGATATGGCTCTAGATTCTAGACATGTAGGATATATGTGATGGTGGAAGCTTGCATCAGCATGAACATGTTGAGGAAGAACTATGACTTGACAACTTTTGAGACAACTCTTTGCCATGAAATGACAAAATAAATGGGATAGTGGTCAGATAACATCACATCTAGTAGGGGAATGATAGGTAAATCATGATCCTTAGAAAAGGAAAAAAAAATTGTACAATAATCATGGCATGATCAAGGCATTTTAAAATGCGGTCAGAGCCAACTTGAAAGTTGGACAAAGTGTGCCGAACTCCACTATCCTAGCGACGATTGATATTGGGATAAAAAAGGCCCAATTTATTGCGCACGTAGTACCAGGCTTCCCTTTCCCCAACTATCCAATGAAAGGGAAACATTTTGTCTTTGTTAGAGGCCACTTCAACCATATTGAAGTCACCACAAGGTAAAAGCACCAACATGTGTTACCTTTTATAAAGGAAAAGTTATATCATAATTTAAACTCTTCAACTTTAATGACATAAAAGTGGCATTTGTGTTTAGAATTTGAAGATGATGTAAACTAATGAAATGTGTAAAATTGGATGAGTTTTATGTCTGTAATTTTTTTTAAAAAATTGAGTGAAAAATTTATTTATTTTTGAAATTTTAAAGCCTATTTTTTAATTTTTTAAAAATACTAAAAATATAGAGTTATTTTCTCGTCAAACAAATATATGAAAGTTTTCATATTTTGGTTTAATTTTGGAATATGTTAGAGTTGACATGTATACCTAGTGCACCAAAAATGAAAAATTGAAATTCGGCTAATATTTTTCAAGTAATAATTGGTCAAAGTCAAAGTTATTAGAAATTGATAGTTTTTTCTCCCATCAAACTTTTTCCATCAAATCTACATATTTGTTAACACAAATTACATATTCTTGAAGAAGATTCTCTCCTCTAGTGTAGCATTAAAAAATACTAATTTTTGAACATGATTTACTATTTTTTTCCTATTTTTGAATAGACATCTTTCTCAATCTTAAAATACCTACTTGTAATATTTTTAAATTATAACATATTATCCATAATCAAAATAATTTAAAAATTATATGATAATAATCATGACATTGAGACCTATAAAAGTATATTTTTAGTTTTAAAAAAAACTTCAATCCGGTAGGTCAAATTGGCCTTCAAAGTGAGATGTTTACAGAAGTTTTTATAACCCGTTCGGCCAGACCCATTTTGACCAAAACCCTTGTCAGTCGATAAAACCACATGCGGTTAATGTGGTTGTTTCATATAAAATAAATTTTATTTTTTCTTTTTAAAAAATAAATAAATATACAAAACAGTGAAAATTGGAAGAGCATTTTCAGAAGACAACTAATTTTGAAGCCATTTTCAGCAACTATTTCGTAGATTTAATTAGAATTGCAAAAGATCGAATATTTTGAAGGTTTTTTTCCCCATCTACTTATTTTTATTTTTATGTATTTTATACTGAAGCATTATCTAGTATTTAGTGAAATCTAAATTATTATTTTTGTTTCTATAGATTAAAGTATTTAATGGGTAGTAAAAGGAAAAAATTAAGGAAATATGATAGAATAAGAGATGACAAAATGAAAGGTCATACAAAACATAATCAAAACCAACCTACTAAAATTCCTAAACAGGATGAGATTCATGAAGAAAATGAAAGTGTTGGAAATATTCAAGATATAATAGGTTACTGAGAGGGGAGGGGTGAATCAATAACAATAAAACCTTTTTTAAGTCAACCATACACAACATTTACTTATCTATCCTGCTGCACAAAAACTGTTAAACATTAAAACCATATATGCACAGAGATTTGGTGACCCAGAAACCTTCCAAAATAGAAAGTAAAACTGGGGTGGGGATGATACCCACAAAGCTTCGTTACTGCAGTATGAAGTTGGCCGATTAAGGCTTACAGTGATCACTTCTACTGATTTGCCCTTCTAGGAGCATAGAGGATTGCTAGATCCACCTTGTTAAAGGATTTACAAATATACTTTATAAGTATGCACTCTGTTAGGAGATTTGAATAAAGACGGTTAAGTCTACCCTGTTAAAGGATTTACAAAAATGATTCACCTCTTAGGATGAACCAATAAGATCAACTTACAATTTGACCGAGTTCTTTATTGTAGATCACCTTCTGTGATTGATGAAATCATTTTTGCTCCTGGTAGACCTTGCTGAGTATTCTTTTCTGCTGATGAATTCGCACTATCATCCAGATATCTTTTATGTCTTCTTGAAAATATATATTTTTATGTACACTTGAATGTCTACAATATATTACATATATATACCATTCCAATAATTATTCATGCAAGGTCGGCCAAACACAAGTGAACAAAATATAATTGAGTCGGTCAAATGGTAAAATAAACTCAGGTTCTTCAAACAAACTTGATGACCTTTTGATACGTGGCATCCACTACATTACTCGGCATCGTCATGCACTTGGTAGAGGTAGGGGCTCGGTTCATACTAGTCATACAACGTTTCTTGGAACTCGATAACCATTGGTGACTCAGTAGATATAGTGTCACTCGGTAAAAACTAACTTCTTCAATAAGCTCCTGAGCTCAGTTATCACTGAGTTCTTTCTCACTCGGTCATCACTGAGTGCTCATCACTCGGTTAATACTATGTGCATCTTCACTCGGTCATCACTGAGTGCTTCCTTACTCGGTTAATACTATGTGCAACTTTACTTGGTTAAAACTATGTCTTAATGCTCAGTTGAATTGTGCCTTCAGTACTCAGTTTGAACTGTGTCTCCAGTGCTCGGTTTGAACTATGTCTCCAGTGCTCGGTTTGAACTGTGTCTCTAGTGCTCGGTTTGAACTGTGTTGCCATCATTTGATCTGCACTGTATTACTCGGTGTGAACTGTATTACTCGGTTAGAAGTGTAAGATGAGTGTTGTCACTAATGGTAAATAACTTTATGCCAACAGAAAGTAATGAAGAGGAAGAAATTGGTAGTTCTACTGATAGAGGAAAATTAGAAGGCATAATAAATTTGATGGATTTGGATGAGGAACTACTTTTAAACCAAATTCCATCTAAAGATATGATAAATGATAACACTATTAGAAAGCACTGTCAGAACATGTGGGATGAATATTTCAAAGATAAAGTATATTTGGACAGGCACAATTATTTGTCAAGTTATTTAGGACAAAAGATATGAGACCTATTTTGGAGTTGTTGGGTGTTGATAATAGGAAAAGCCATGTGCATAATATTAATAAAACAATAGTTGAAAAATTGCAAAATGCTTATAACAAAATTAACAACACAACTCGAGGAGGTGATTTGAGTAATGCACGTAGAGCATTAATGACTACTATATCTAGTAGAAAATTGACACATAGAAAATAGGTACATGCAATTTTTGATGTACTAAATATATTTAGAAGAACTGTCCAGAGATACATCAAGAGGAGAAATATGCTAGATGATAAAATTGAGAATAACGAGGTGAATATTTGTAGAGTTCCTCAAAAAGACAAAATTTTTGAAGATGTAAAAAGACAAGTTGTTGAATTTTGGACCACACATTCTCGTGTTTCTTCCAACAGGCATGATACTATACAAATTAAAGATCAAGAGAAAAGGGCCAAAATTGAATATCCAAAACATTTTATAGATATAACTAAAAGTGAATTATTTAAAACATTCAAACAAGAATTTTCAAATGTCAAAATATGTTAGAGAATGTTTGAGAGTTTGCATCCTTCCTTTGTGTGCATAAATAAGATGTGTGAAACTTGTTGTTGTCAAAATTATGTTGAATTTCGTCTACACTTGCAATCATGTAAAAAAGTTATGGCAGTGCTTGATCCTAATTTGGTCATCTCTAGCAGTACAACACAATTTGTGAAGTCCACATTATGTGATAAATTAGAAGATTCAGATGAATTCAAAGTGCAATGCATCAAAAATCAGTGTGAAGATTGTGGAGATTTATGCAAATTTTTTGAAATGCAAATTGAGAATATTAATGAATCCACACCAATTTCATGTATGAGATATGAATATGAGATATACCAAAATAAGACAAGAGATGAATCCAGAAAAAATTGTATTGAAGGAGAGTGAATTGCGTTATGATGAGTTTATGACCAAGTTCCATCCATTGATATATCCAAATATCCAACATTGTTATGGTTCACAATGACAAGCTAAATAGTTTCGTGATTCCAAAAACTATTTTCCACCTGGTTGTATACTTTTAGTTGTAGATTTTTCTAAGAATTATACATTTGCACCTCAAATAGAGCTTCAAGGGCAATATTATCATTCTAAACAAGTTGCAATATTTGTGCAAGTGACCTATAGACATGCACAATTTGAGATGGATCAAATAGAAAGGTTGGATAAAAATGAACACATCATCATCAAAGAGATTCATTTCTATATTAGTGATGATAGAGTTCATGATAGGAGTTATGTGGCTCATTGTTTTGCAATGTTCTTTGAAGATCTTAGAAATCATGGAATAAATGTTTCAAAGCACTGGATTTGATCTGATGGATGTGCAAGTTAGTATACATGAACTTACACATTTATTTAACTTTATTTTAACTTATATTTATTTGAACATGCTTATTTCAATTTGATACACGTACACAAATAATTGTAGATACTTATCATGTTTCATGTTGATAGGACAATTCAAATATGCATGCAATAAACATGTTAGGTTTTTATGAAATTTATTTGAAAGTGGACATTGAAAAGGGGAGCATGATGGAGTAGGAGCATCTATAAAACATGTGCTTTGACAACATGAACTTGTAGGTAAATATATGCATTTTTAATGTGCATGTTTAATACTAGAGTAGCATATATTTTAAATTTTATATATATGCATATTGTATGTACATACAAGGAATAGGATAGAGAGCACAAATAGAATTGTTGAATGGTGCAAAGTTCATTTTGCCACTCGAGATACTAAATATAATAAGCGTTACTTTTGGGAAGTGAAAGGTGAACTAAGTTATATTAATTTTTAATGTATTTTTCAAATCAAGTTGAGTTTTTTATTAAATATTTATTTTGAAATATGAAAATTATTTTTGTATTTGTAATAGATATAGATTGATCTAATCCTTACAACTGTCACACAATTCCTGGTATTAGAAGTTTACATCAAGTGATGACTACAGGAAACCATAAACCCCTAGTAATTAAAGTAAGAGAGAAAACATGTTTTTGTGATGACTGCATTAAGGAAAATCTAGTGAGTACATGTGAAAATATTTTGAATTGATATGTTTTACATTGGTATTTGAAGGAGATAGTTAGAAAATCTCCTTTTGAAGATGTTGACATTGACATTGACATTGACATTCATGATCCTATATATTCAGCTGATTATGAGCACATTTCTAATTTAGTTATGGTAGGTTTGTCTGCATATATACATATATATAAATTAATGTACATGTATATTCATTTTAAAATTAATTTATATTTAGTTATATTTTTATATACATGTAGAAGATATTTTTACAGTTCAAGCCTTAGTAGATAATGCGAAAAATGTGGACTATTATCTTTTAAGATACACAAAAGAAAAACACAAGTTGCTAGAAGGAACTACAGATGCTGATCAACAGTCATATCCAATTGGATCAGTTGTTATTGAAGGAACATATTATCAACAAACAAGGGTAACTGATAGTTGTATTGAATTTATTGAATACAAGCTTTGAGGAAAGGTTTTACATTATAGTAACCATGTTATAGCAACCAAATTACAATTTGAAGCAATACAAAGAAGAGGATGTCATGGAAATCAAAAGTGGAAACTGTCTATTGAAGAACATGAAAAACTTCTAGAGTTAATAAAAACTAGAGAGGATCCTAACAATACATTGTTTGTGGAGCTCTAGTTCAGCTATGTCTATATAGCTCTTATACTTCCACATTTAATGTTGATAGGATATTTGTTTTATAAATTTGTATACATTGGATCATTTATCTTGGATATGCGAAATTAGACATGGTTTGTTCTTTTTATTTAAATCCGACATGAATATCTCATTTAAGACCACATCTTAGGACCTCCCCTTAAGACAACCTCTTAGGACCTCCCCTTAAGACCACCTATTAGGACATCCCCTTAGTACCACCTTTTACCCGACCTCTCCTTAAGACAACCCCTTTAGTATTCATATGTATTTATATACATTGTTTATGTTTTCTTACATATGATTGTTAATGTTGTTATGTATTTATGTACATATAATCTTTATATGTTCTTATATGTATTAACTTTTATTAATTAAATGTTGTAACATGCATTCTTTAGGTCATACTCTTTATATGTTCTTACATGTATATGTTATATTCTATATTACATATTACATGTTATATTTTATTAATTAAATGTTGTTAATTATAGTTAATTAAGACATGTCATTAAATATAGTTAATTATACTTATATTAAGGCATTAAAAATAGTAACATATACATAAACATGGATATTGAAAACATATACATGTCTACATTTAACATGAACATATTTACATATATCTATGAAATAAAATATAAATTCTTTATGTTTGTATAAAATCTAAGTTATGTTCTTATATGTATTAACTTTTATTAATTAAATGTTGTAACATGCATTCTTTAGGTCGTAGTCTTTATATGTTCTTATGTACATGTATATGTTATATTCTTACCTGTGCATTAATCTAGATATTCTTATAATATATTAAGTTTAGGATCTCCCCTTAAGACATGTCATTAAATATAGTTAATTACAGATTAAGACATTAAGATGAATAACATATACAAAAACATGAATTACACATGCATAAACATAAAAGATTAAGACATTAAAAGATCAATAACATACATGTGTACATTAAAAGATCGATAACATACATGTACATATATCTGGAGAATAATGTACCCATATCAAATGTATAAAAATATCATGTATCAAATGTCTGGAAATAACATATATAAAACATCAAAGTGTCCATATAAACATGTATCTGCAAATAACATATAAAACATCAAAGTGTCCATATAAACATGTACCTGGAAATAACATATAAAAAATCAAAGTGTCCATATAAACATGTATCTAGAAATAACATATAAAACATCAAAGTGTCCATATAAACATGTAAATCCAAAATACTATAGCAAATGTCTCCAAAATAACATGTGTACATAAAATAAAAGGCCATGTGATCTAATTAGCTACATCCCCCTCCTAATCCTAGATGTCCCCAAAGGGGTCTATCAGTTGCAACTGAACCCTATGTCAAATGATAGTGGACCAAATTATGTAAAAAAAATTTATATCAAGATACATGTATATAAATCAAATATATATTTAAATTGTCACATACTTGAGACTTAGGACATGTAGGATCTGTCGATGTCTGTAGATCAACAAAATGTAACATACCATCACTTAGATGCTATTAAACATAAAAAAACACACACATATATATAAATTTAACCATATAGAGATATTTACTATAGCATCATGTAATGCTCTACCGATTTGACTGATATCTAAATAGTGCAATGAAAAAATAATATCAACATCCAAGTCGATAGTGTGACCCTAATCTGAAATCATGGAGGTAAATAGACTAGGATGTCTAGTTATGAAATCCTAAGTAGGGGGGGTGTTGTAGAGTCCTGAGTAGCTGGGGTTCATGCTGTAGCCTGGGCTTGTGTAGCAGCAGGAGCAGTAGAGGGTGCAGGAATGTCCTCCTACCTCTATTAACCCTCTGATCTTGTTGTACATGACAAAATATGACTAATCTAAGAGCTGATGTCACGAAATGGAATCCCTATGATTGTAGATAATGCTTGATATGAATTCAAAAGATTAGATGCTAAACATGATCCCAAACACTACAATGCATCCACCTCTGAGACTGTAGAAACCTCCAGTGGAGAAGGTATATCTACTACTCCATATGCATCATCAATAGGTGTGCTAGATGATGCAGCTATGAGAATGGTACCTCGATACTGTAACATATATCTACCACACTGATCAGAAGGAATCTCGTGTAAGTGTGTGGCAATGGTGGCGATGCTCAAATAAATCTGTGTCCTAATTGAGTCATCAGGAACACTCTGGCCTGCAACAACCATTTGTGGACCTCTTGACATAACCAAAAGGTTTGGACCCACCATTGCCTATTTGTTAATAGGTGGGGGATTATCCATGGGTCTAAATCTATCTGAAAGTCTCCCCAAACCCTGCCCAACATGCCCTGGATAATCTGTGTAGTCAACATCGTAGTGTAAATGAAGTTCTGCAAACAATTATTTTTCAAAAATACAGAGGGAACTCATCCTTCTGTAGCCATCTATGATGAGTGACCAACCATGAGGATACATGAATGGTGTGATGAGCTCATCAATACACTTCGTCATAGAGTAGCCTCTAACTCTAGCTCTATCTCTATAAAATGGAAACATGGTCTTCACCATGGCAGTGGAGACCTCAGTGTCAACCTGTCTATACTTCACAATGCCAATGACACTGTGAGATAGAGAAGAATAAAATGTCTCAATGCTAATATCATCAAAAGGGTTGTATGGTTTAATGGTCTAAATCATATGGAACAACTCCTCTTGCATCACTATGATCTTCTCCCTATTAGGGAGGGTGGTAGAAGAGGAAAGCGAGGTGTCCAAAACCTTTATAGCATGAGATAATCTCACAAGTGTATCTCAAAATAAATGCTCTCTATCCTTAGTGGAGGATTTCGATCTGCATGTTGTTCCTGACTCAACACTCTGACTCCCTCTATGGACACTAGCATCCCTTGAGGATGCAAGACCACAATCCCTAGAACCAGATGCCATAATGTATATATGTATATAATGTATTAGGATATGAGTGTGAAGCTACAAGACTGATAAATATCTAGAGATCTGCACATGCATGTACACACACACACACACACACACACACACACACACACACATATAAACATATAAGTGTATAAATTAAAATAATTAAAAGTTAAATTTAATTTGAAACACACATACATATAAATACACAACATTAAATGTATGTTGTTATTCAATCATGTAATGTATGTATTTTAAAACAAATTATCTTAGAGACCATATCTAATGTAATTTAACATGCTGATGCAAATGTGAAAAACAAATATTTGTACATATACATGTATATGCGATAAAAAAATAAATCTTGATTAAATTACAACTAAGTGTACACATTTATATGCGATAAAAAAATAAAATTCTTGACTAAACTAGATTTTGATTTAACTACAGGGTTAAACAATTTTTCTAAATTTCATATAAATGTAAAAGTGTTTCTAAGTTTCATATAAATGTATGTTTTACCTAATGTTTTTCTACATTTTTACCTAATGTTTTTCTGCATTTTTTCCCTAATGTTTTTCTAGATGTTTTAACTAATTTTTTTTACATTTTTACCTAATGTTTTTCTACATTTTTAACTAATGTTTTTCTACATTTTTAACTAATATTTTTCTACATTTTTACCTAATGTTTTTCTACATTTTTAAATTAATTTTTAAAACATTTTTACCTAATATTTTTCTACATTTTTAACTAATGCTTTTCTACATTTTTACCTAATGTTTGACTACATTCTTGCTTATGTTTTAAATAATTTACTAAAAAATCTAAAAAAAAATTTAAATATATTAAAAAATTAACAAATCTAAATATTTCACTCATAAAATATGTAAAAAACAATTAATTTAAGTATGATTAACATTTACTAATCAAAAAACACATTAAAAAATTTCAAAAATGGAAAAAAACCCCACTAACCTGTTATGGTCGAAACACATAGACCACTCTCTAAGAAGTTGGGAATCATGATAGTCAAAATGATAGCTACAAAGGGTTTTTCAATGCTTTTA
Organism: Cupressus sempervirens; assembly: GCA_028749045.1. NCBI lineage: Eukaryota > Viridiplantae > Streptophyta > Pinopsida > Cupressales > Cupressaceae > Cupressus > Cupressus sempervirens. The sequence goes on along the minus strand of CM053791.1, from coordinate 788,425,917 downwards.
TAAAACTCAGTGTTTTGACTGAAACGCTTTTGGCTGGAACCCTTTCAATAGAAATAGTACATGCCACATCAACACGGGAAGACACCACATATGTATAGCCGAAACTATTATGGCTGAAACCCCTTTTGATATCACCAAAGGTGACATAGGTTTCTGCTTCCACCCCACACATAACCCAAGTAGCTGGAGGCAAGTTGTTAGCCAGCTAGCCCCACATCTGGGATCTTTCCACAGCATCATTAGAAGCATAAACATTAATGACTCCAAAAGAATGATTATTAATGGAAAGCAAGAGCCAAATAATTCTATCCATGGGGTAAGAATTGTGTGAAATAATAGTAGAATGAAGATGAGGTGACAAGAGAGTAACTACAACACCTCTTCCAGCTTCGTGTTGAGAGGAAAACATAAAGTCATCTTGCCAAATGACTCGGCATGCAAAGGAGAACATGAAACTAGAAATCTTAACTTCTTTCATACAAAGAAAATCTAAATTATGAAGTTTATGGAAGGTGTCCCAGACATAGTACTTTCTCGAGAGGTCTATAAGACCTCATACATTCCATGATAAAAACTTCATGAAAATTCTTCCATATCATCCTCGTCCTCAAGAGTGGAGTAACTATTTTGCAAGAAGGCAGAAATCTAGTTGAAATCAAAAGGAAAATCTTCTGAACTTACAACCTTTTTTTTCACCTCTGGTATCTCTGCATGTCTTGGAGAACTAAGAGAATGTCGTGTCACTTGTGGTGCTATGGAAGAAGCAAGAGGGGTATGAACCACAGCCAAGGTTGAAGCCCTAGCGACCACCTTAATCCCCTACAAACCAATAGGGTTTGAAACCTACGAGACACTTAGAATAGGTGCTGCAAAAACTACTTGTGTCCCTATGCTAGCTGGAATTTGTGCTCCTGTTGGGATAGGATGAATCGTGGTGACCACCACATATGACTGTTTAAGAGCCAAGGGATTCAAGGAAACCTTTCCCTTGCTCCCAACAGTAACCTATTCTTCTTTTTTCCCTTTGCCTGGCTTGGCAGGAGCTTCTTTAGGCATGGGCTTAACCCTAGGCATAGCCAAAGGGCAATCCTTGATCTTGTGTTCTGCGGACTAGCACCTATAATAGGTGTTGGGCGAGTTCAAATAGAGCACCTTCTGAGAGAAGGTTTGAGCCCCAATTTGGATTTCCATAGAATCCTTAAGATCCTTGGGAAGATCAAGTTTGACACAAACATGTCTCTGTGAGCGAGTATTGAAAAATTTCTTAGGCTCCTTTGTGACAACTTTACCAAGGGTTTTGACAATGGACTTAACGAAAGGCCAACATGGCAAGTGTAAACCTGGGAACTTGACCCACATAGGAACCTTAAACTTTTTATCATCAGAGACAGTGAAGTCTCACGACCATTTTTGAAAAACAAGTAGAGACAAACTCAGAGACCAAGGGCCATTGTTAAAGATCGTGTCTGCTTGTGACGAGTTACCAAAGCAAAATTTAAAAAAAAAAAACCTTTGGTAAGCTTTTGTACAACATCAAGGTGGACTCCATGAGGAGGCCAACTCTTGTTAACCCATTCTTGGAGCATAGCTTTAGGAGGAGTCCTACTCACAAAATACCCTATCAAGGTATGTTGTTTTAACCAATCACATGTAACATCAAATTCTTGTAAAGGAAGGATAATATCAGGATTACCTCATGAAAAACCTTCAAAACAAATTTGCGAGGGCATTTGTTTTGTGGAGGCACCATGGCAATCCGAAACAATAGTGTGAACACTAGTAACAACTGGGTCACCGTTGGCTGGGGCCATTATAACCTAGCCTAAAAGCTCCCGCAATAAATGTGATGTGACAAGTGGAGACAACATAAGGAGAGCTTAGACAGAGAGCCATATGCAAAAAAATTGAAAGTTCACATGAAACCCTAGCAAAGCAAAGTCCTCCATTTTGCAATAGAAAATTATTTTTTATAAATTATAAAGTTAAAAATCTTCCATCTTTACTATGCATAATGTATTGATTTGAGAATACAATTTAGAAATAATAAATTATAACCATGGAAATATGAAATTTTAATCACTAGTTGATGCATGGAAGTAAAAAATTATCAGAATAGTACTTAGCCTACTGAATAGTACTAATAAAGTCATAAGCCTCAGGAAACAAGTAAAATGGCCCTACCCTCCATTGATAAGACCCTTTAGTTATGTGATTAAAAAGGTAATGTGAGATTATTACATTTGAAGGGTTAACAAGAGTTTTGCAAGGATTTTAGACACTTAGTCAATTTTTAAGCTTTATAACATAGTCTATAAATCATAGATTATGGAATTTGAAGGAAAAATTTGCAAACTTTTAGAATTTTTTTAACTTACTCAATATTAGTACCTCTAGAGTTGGCTTGAAACAATTACAAATTTGGGTAGCTCAAATTTAGAAGATGATAATGTGCAAATCGTTGCATCGATTGGCTATTATGACCCCATTCCAAAATCATTATCTTTTATTTCAAAATACTTGAATCATGCAAGATCCATTCAACTGACTTTTGACCCCTATCCAAAACATCTAAGGTCTTCAAAACTGAGCTCAATTTTTTTTCCATAAAAATTCTATAGGAAAATTATATGCAATAACGTCACCAAAATCATGATATGACACCCAACCTTAACTGTTATATATATATATATATATATATATATATATATATATATATATATAAGATGAACGTCAACTTATGAAATTAGAACACTTTGAGCTCGTATTGCCAATTTTAGTTAAACAATCTAAACTTCAACAAATTGTAATCTTGGACTGATACAACCTTTATTCAAGAGATAGAAATAAAATATTTTTGGGTGATGCAAGATTTCTCTTATACCCAAGACGCTCCTGCACCAAAAAAAACTTGGCAGGGATGGTACCCAAAAGATAGTGTACTAATGTATAAGTTCCTTGTGAAAGGATGTGACCTTGTTATGATCTATTTACAATGCATTTAGTAAAAAAATTAAAATATTTCCAAAATTTTCAAAAACTATTGTAGTTGGCTTTTGCTTTGTACTAGAAAATCATTTTATCTATCATGTCTTGAGAATTATCAACATTTTGTTGATTACATAGATTTCATGTCAACTTGCATTAGTATTTTCATTTACAATGTTAATAATATTAAGAGCATCACCCTCAACTATAATTTGTTGATAACCCTTCTAGTGAGCTAATGTAGCCACATAAAAAGAGCTAGAACCTCTACCACATAGATTATCTTGATTCCCATGTCAACAACATAAGAGACCAACATTTTGCCTCAAGAATCTCTTATAAGGTCACCCTTCCCACTTGACTAGGGTTTCCAATACAAGATCCATCAATATTTTGTGTTTGATTACCATATCTATTATTTAGCTTAAATTTTATAAGTTTTGTGATAACAGTTTGACCCCTTCAATTGTCTGCTACATTATTTCCATCATTAACACTATTAGCAATGACTAATACAACAATTATACTCTATTTTTACCCCCAACTCTAAGTATTATATAATATCATTATATTGTAATTTCATTTATGAAATCCTTACAATATTTCATAATGAATTTTTTTTTTTAAGATAAAGTTATAATAGTAATCACACCTTGGTGTTCAATGGGCATGTTAAATAATTGTGAACAATCAATACAGATAAATATGGTCTATCTTTGAAGTGTAATGCATGAGGCTAGTTAAAAAATCAATTATATAACAAGTGATGTTGTGAGTACAAGAAAAGTCTAAATGAATAGGTGATAGATTCAATAAATTCAAATCTTGACAATGCATTCACTTATAGCTAGGTTCAAGCATGATTCCATTATACATAGGCTTATGTTATGTTTTCAATAGTGAAAGAGGGAGAAATAAAGAGGGATGAGAGATTACATATAGATAGAAGCACATAAAAAAAAATAGAGCAGCATAGATAAAAAGTTAATAGAGATATGAAATAACAAATAGGGAAAGCTATGAATATTTGCATAGGAATAGGTGAAGAGATAATGTAAGATAAAGATATCTAGAGAGAGATTGAAGAAGAAATATGTATATATAGAGATAAAGAAGAAAATGTTTATATATAAAAATATAAGAAAAGTTGGGGGGAATGAGGGAGAGAAGAAGATAAAGACAAAGATAACTAGATAGAAAGATAGAAACATTAAGAGAGAGAGGGTTCACATTCTTTTTTAATCATAAAATTATTAATTATAATGTCAAGATATTTTTTATTTGAAACAATTAATGAAGTTTATAATTATTATATAATGAATTCAAATATTTGTAGATGTTTCATTATTAATTTAAATTCTAATATTATAACTAATAAATTAAAATGATATTCTATGTATATTAAACATTTATAATATTTAAGAAACCCATAAGTTTTAATTTTAATACTAACTTAATTTGAACTCTACAAGATTAATTTTTTCTTAAACTATGTAAACATATCTTAATATAAGATAAACCAAAATGAGTATTGTTTTCTTGCAATTGTCTTCTGGACAATATGATTGGCCACAATGAAGGAAAAGGACGGTAAGTGGATCATAGATTTCTTTATCAAACTTGTAATAGTTAAAATAGTAATTTTCTATATGACATATGCTATTAGTGCTTGCTTTGAAGGTAATATTATTGTATTGATTTGTGCACTATTAATCAATTAATCTCCATCCATCATAATGATTTATTTTTAAAAAAAATAAACATACTTTTACCAAAGTTAAAATTTATAATTCTTTATTTGTCTATTTTAAAAAAGTTATTTATAAGGCAGTTTTTTAAGAGATACACAAAATAATTCTCAATTTTTTTTGTTTCTTATTATAAAAATTATCTTAATTTACTATGTTGATAATAGAAATTTTCAATATAAAAACTTCTAATTTTTATATTACTCTCTCTATCATGATATTATAATATTTAAATTTTATTTTATCTAAAATATACTTTTTGTCTTCAAATTATTTTTCTTAAATTCTTTGTCATTACCACCTAGTACCATTTAATCTTTATAATTTTAAACATTCGAAATACTAACATCTTATAATCAAATAAAATTATGATTGTTATTATTTTATAAACTATAATTAACTACATAAGTAAAGGCACGTACTATGCCACTATAAGGCACGTACATAATTACAAAGAGCCCATATTGTCAATTAACGATCCCCCGGCCGGGATGTGTGGATTTAACGGTGGGCATTATAAAGGGGATTGCGATCCTTTTACCAGCGGCTGTCATGATACCTGCATAAATTCTGATGGTGCTGCCACTCGGAAATGCACTATTGGTAATCTTCTCGTATGGTATTGCACGTGTTATAAACCCTGTTAGAGTAGCGATGCTCCGAGTTGGCTATGATTTTTACGGACATGTGAGTAAATGAGTAATTTACTCATTTATCTTTAATGAGATTAGATCTCATTTTCAATAGTTTTGAATAATCTATAATAGATCTTTTGTTGGTTTGGTGTACTCAAATTAAGAAAGGGATCTATTTTTCTAAGATTATATTGGTGTATTTTATGCGAACGTCCGAAATTTGTTATCGATAAAGATATTTTTATACTATTAATTTGATGAAAATCTATAGATTTGATTATTCTATAAATCAAAAGGCTAATTTTTAAAAATCAATTGTTAATTTGAATAAACCTAATCAGAACATGCTTAGTTTACACACACAATTACAAGAGTTTATGCACAACTAACCATCAGTTTTCATTGTTTGGTTTGGTCCTTCCACTTCTTCATGATGTCACTTTCTTAGCTTAGGAACCCTAGGGTAAATGAAATACTCCGTGAATAGGAATATAGACAATGATTCTAATTTAGATTCACATATGAAATTGTATACAATCTTCTGCATAAATTAAATCTCACTATCCTTTAGAAATGGTAATTAAACACACCATGGACAAGAACAATCAATCTATCTTTATTTTTTCTATTTATAACATGATTGTAATTCCTATTTGATACATTTATGATAATGTTGACCATGGGAAAGAAAAGATAGTAAATCTTTTCATAAGAGCTTATATGTGTTACACACATTGTTAGAATAAAAATGCTCCAAATGGAGTGCACTTCTTACCAACTTATGAATTAAAAAAATATTTTTTTCATCAGACTTTGATGAGATTAAATATTATCTTTAAACAATTTTGGACAAATAGTTTGAATAAATCTATGAAAGATCTAATCTTGTTTTTGTAATTAATTTAAGAAAGGGGTCTAATTTTTCTAAGCACATTCTAATATTATTCATGTACTTACTTCTCTAAATGTTTGAAGCCCATTGTCAATCAAGATATTTAGAATACAACTAACTTGATGAAAAAAATTAGGCATGAGAGAATAATATCACAATTTAAATACACCTGTTTATTTAAGAAAACTAAAGATAAATTCTTTAAATCAATTTCTAATTTGAATAAAAATCTCTAAGTGGGTGGGAACAAGGTGCTGGCTAAAAAATTATTCCCTTCTTGTGTTCCACCCTGATTGACCAATTAGTGGGAAGATAATTTGTTCCTCAATAGTTGGAAAGCATAGGCCGTGCCATTAGGTTTACCTCTAAATTGTAAGGTACACCTCCCTTATGTACATGATAGGAAAATAATCTTGTTTAGATCCTAATTAATGATGGGTATGCTCTTAACCCAAGAGAAAAAGTAGTACTATCCAAATCCTTCATATCCACAAAAGATCTAGGTTAGAAAATTGGTATGCAACTAAATTTGAGGCCCACTCATAATTATGAATGAGTTAAATCCCTAAATATTCTTCTTACAACCTATGCAACTATAATTACTTCATATCCATTAAATGACTAATGCAATTGATTAATTCCTAAGTATGCATACAAGTATTGGAAAGAACAAAATCAAATCACAGTAACACTATGATTAGTATAAGCTCCAAATTTGAAGAAAGTCTTAACTTTACTTTAAATTCCAAACCATTTAATTCAATTCATATCCATTCACCATATGCAAAAATTAAAGCTAACCAACCATTTGAACAATCAACAATGGAAAAACCCTCGAGATTCGCTCAATTATCTCAGTAATAGGGGGAGAATTTCACACCAAAATTTGTTGATCCCTTTCATTAATTTTTAAAGTGTTACATATAGGCCCTTTAACTTCTGGCTATTACAAAAGTTACATCATCAAGAAGACAAAAAATAAACCCCAAAATAGGGGAAATGACACTTGTAATTCTGGAATAGAACATAATTAAGCCTAGGGAGCTGAAACATTTTGACTTCCATATTAGTTAGCTTGGTGCTTTCTTGGATCAATTTATATCTTTTCATAGTTGCTATGATGGCTGCAAGATCTTCAATATCGGGAACCTGTACATTATTTAACCGAACCATGATTTATAAGTCATGATTTATGGTTAATCCTTTGACAACATCCACCCAAACTTGCAACTTCTTTGATACTTTTTACAACATCCCAAATATGGTGGTTAACTTGTAGAGTTCAGAGATTTGGAAATTAGCAGGGCACACATATTCATCTACGAAGTCCTGAAAGCTAGTCTTCATATGTTTGATGTTGACCACTTTTCCATCCTTTCTCACATCAGACTCTATGTCCAACTGTCAAAGATACCTAAAAAATGTTTCTTCTATCTTCTTCATTGATATATATATTTTCTTCAATTGTTTCTAGGCCTTGACCATACTTTCCCTTTTAAATTTGAGGGACCAGATCCAATGAGACATGGGTTTGTAACCATCCTTCAGTATCCCCAAGATGAGGGCATTCTCAGTCTTCAAACTCATGATTTCATGTAGTAGCTAGACATGGAATCTTTGTATTTATCTACATCTGTTATGAGAGATTTGAGATTGGTGAACATAATCTCCTTCAATATCACAACCCTTATGCAAAGGGTGCCCAACTTATTAATCAAAGGTAAACCCCTAGTCTTCATATCTTTGACCCAGTTGCACCCAATTTGGGAAAAATGTCTTTCCTCGTGCAATCTCCCAATTGAAGCTTTATTTTCCTCTATAAACAAGTCAAAGGACTTGGTGAAAGAAGAATCTCCTTAGAGGAATGCCAACAGAGTGAGAAACTATTAGATGTATTATGAAAGTTCATTATTAGAAGAATTTAGACATGCCTTTAATATTTTTAGTTCCTCGAGCTCCTCCTCTATATGTTGATTGGTAAACTTCCACATCCCGACCATGGTGTCATGCTAGGCGAGGCCCGTCATATGTCTATACATTGAAATCCATGGGTGAGAGAGATGTCGAATCTTCTTCTTTCTGAGCCTAGGCTATCTCCATAACAACGTGGCCATAATTAATATCTCCTCCTAGGGAAAATAGGGTGCACAATTTCTCTATTTTTTGTACTAGGGCAGAGGGATGTGTAGCCTGAGGGGGCTTAGGTATTTATCCAAGGCACTCTCTTCTTCTCTTCTCTTTTCTTTTACAAGGTTCCCTCTAGCCATGATTGTGTAGCTAGGACATTGAGTGAGAACTGGAGGGAGTCTACATCGAATAAATTTCTTGCTATAGAAGGGATCTGCTTCTATTTGGAAGAGAAGGAAAAAAGAAGAAGTTTTAGTTGAAATAGTAGTAGCAAGAGCATTACCTTGGTCACCTAGGTTTTTTAGTATTTCCTACTATTGGGTATCATCATCACCTCCATCAAAAGGATGACCACCATTAGAGCCATCCAAGTTGATGAATTGTATGTGAGTGTTTTTTTTGTTGTCATTTTCTACATCTCTGACTACTCCTACATTTGGAGATGGAATACTATTGTATGTTTCTTGAAGGGGTATGGTCTAATCTTCTCGCTAATGGTTTGTGCAGGGCTAGGTGCATGAGATGAGGTGGTTACTAAAATGGTGGTGAAAGTAGCAAGGGAGGTCTCCATAGGATAGGATGTCGAGGGCGATGCTCCAATTCTCTTATTTCTTTCTTTCTTTTATCCACTCTACCCACTTATATGTTATTTTGATGATATAAATCATCTTCTCATCCAAGGTTTGAGTTGTGGATACCAGAAGTGAGGTAGAATCAATGGGGGTATCCTTGATCTCTTTCACATAAGTTGGTAATGGTATATACTTCCCATCATCTTTAACTTCTTCTATATTGATATTGACATTATACATTTTTACCTAAGTACTAGAATATGATCCTTAAGTAAAATCTTTCTCTACTCACCAATTCTATGTCACAATCCACCTAGTAATCCTCGAGCTTAGGGACATGCCTGAAACTTGACGCCAACTACAAATTATATGTAACATAATTTAGTGGGTCAAATTTGAGTATTAGCACTTCATAAGACTCTATCTTATACTTTTCCACCAATACCTTCATGTGTCTTTAGCATTTGACCTTGATGCACACAAGCAGGCTCCAACTATGACAGGGAAAGTGATGTTTTCCTTTCTTACTTCCATGCATAGGGTATTAACTTCTAAAATATTTCTATAGAGCTCAACTAGGATGATCTTGTCATCCAAGTACCATGGAAACTTCCACAAAAATTTGTAAATTTATCCTATCCTAATGTGAGAGGAGAAAAACTAGATAAAATGACTTCCATATTGAGTGACAATAGAAATGACTTCAGGGGATAGTCTCCTCTCTAGAAAACCTTGTAGCTCTTTGTATAGCCTCATGGTGAAGGCATCATTCACCTTTGCAAACTCTACATAGCTCTTACGAAGTTGATGATTGGGGTAAAAATGATATACCTAAATCTCATCATCAAACTCTTTGACATGGGGAAAATTGGGCCACAATTGGATAGTGGCTAGAGCATAAATAAAAAATATAGGTGCTTGAAGGATTACTGTTGAACCTTAGTGGTTAACAACCGTGCAATCAAATAGTCATTTAGAATTTTTTCCCAATCCACACATTGGTGCAATAGTACCAAGATGTTCACAATCTCCCACTTTAGTTTAGTTCCATACAAGTTCTTTGGTAGCTTACTCTTACTCTGCTTTGGAGTCTAGAACCATGTATTTAACATGTGACCTTTAATCGCAGTCTTCTTCTAATTGTAACTCAAGGAGAAATTCCAAAAATCCATTTCATTAAAAACTTGGCAAGTAGGAAGTTAGAAATAGTTTTGAATGTTGTGCCTATCTATGGTAAGCATCACATCATTGTTGGACATCTTTATTTACTGGGTAGATAGTATGTATCGATCAATGTATTCAATAATTATCTCACAAGCCTATACAACCATTGGGAACCATTCAACCTCTACAAGACCACCCTCCTTTCACTTTCGAGTAATTGGGTGTTGAGGTTAAGAGCTCAACCTTCTATGCAGATCACCCACATTGTAGAACTATATTTGGGTGTTACTTATGTTCTTTAGAGAACTATCAATTCCATTCAAATTGTCGTATCTTGAAAATCTATTCGCCATGGCTTAGAAATTATAGCAACTTGGGCTAGCTTTTACTTCACCCCAAACATAAAAAATGCCCATTTGTCTTGTCTAAATAATGATGATGATATTTCATCAAATCTATTTTATATACATTCCTTTATGAAATTCTAGCTCAAATTTCCTACATCGCACTAATGAAATGTGTTTTCATTAAATAGGAGGTGACTTTTTTTCTTAATGAGTGAATTTGCCTTTAATTCCTAGTGGTTAATGGCTCGAAAGTAACATCATTATATCACATTATTCATAGTTCACATTGTGGGATTTAAATTTCCACCTTTTCTTTTCTTCTTTAGTACAAGAGAAACTACTTGGTTAGTTTTTTGACTTCAACTTAAGCTTCTAAGTAGGAGGTGTTCCTTAATTATGCATGCTATCATTCTCAAACTTTGTTTTCTTTATTAAGTAAAGTGGTTACACTGTGGAAGCCATCTACTTCCTTTTCCATGAGCCTCATCTCTTAGCATTCTTTACTCATTTATTACATCGTAAAGGGAGTAATTTCCCAAATACCCATCTTTAAACTTTGAGACTTGTTTCTTTTTCAACTTCCCATGAGCCAACCTTTTCAACATGTAGGGTCAAATTTATATTTAATGAGTGTAGTCACACCATGTTTACCATTTTCCTAAACTATGGGGTATGATTATGGAATCTTTGTAGAGTATTTCTATGTACTAGCTCAACCTTTTAAAGTCCAAGTGAGAGCTTGTACATGTGGGAATAAAGTTGCTCCAATTCTTTTCTGATCATGGTAGAAGCTTATAGTAAGATTTTAGTTTCCCAAAAGTGGTAAGAGTAACATATTTGAATGATTCTACTTCTCATTGGGGGTGATCCTAGGAACCTATCCCACCTAACTAGACTTGAAACCTACCTTGATGACTTGAATGTAGACTTTTGACACAACCCATGGGACACAACCAAAAATAAAAAGGGAGAAGGAAAACCCAAGATTTTGATGAGAAGAGGCTAAAATTAAACAATACTTGGACTTAGCCATGTTAGAAATAGGGATTACTAGGGGGGGTCGGTGAATCAATACTCTGCAAACTTTAGTCACCAACTGGATATTATTTCTTACTTTAAACCATGCAAAAAAAATAAGTAAATTAATGCTAAACAATAACAGTAGCAATGCACAAAAATAACTCATAACACCATATTTTGTTAACTAGGGAAACCCTAGCCAAGGGAAAACCCTGGTATGGATGATACCCACTAGATAATATACTGATATATAAGTTCCTTGTTAGAGGATGGACCCAGTTAGGAGTTAATGATAAAATTTAGTATAAGGAGTCCCTGTTAGGAGAATTTGAATCCTTGTTAGGTGATTCCAAACCTATTAGGAGTTGTAGTACAGTAGATGCAAGATAAGCCCACTACCCAAACATGCACTTCTAATTACAAGAAGATCTCACTGCTTAAAAAAGTAATTTGACTAAATATGAGTACTATATCTTCTTCCTCAATAATCTCTAATCTTCAGCTTGATCTTAGATGACAAAATAGCTCATATAAAACTTTGCATACATCACTTTCACAAAAGTTTGCATACAATCACAATTACAATCCCAATCATGATTACACTCCTCATTGCAAGGTTTCCTTTGCATAAATACCATGCCTTAATACAAATTGATGCTATGTTAGCTAAGACCATAATCCATTTTTCCAACTTAAAATAAACATCTAGGATGTTGGCCCCAATTGGACAAGTAATTGCTTTGTAAAGAAAACAATTCTTTCCTTTAATTCCATTGTCCTATTTCACTAAAACATGATTATCTCTGTTATGTATAGTCCATACTAATTTTTGAGGTTATACACATCATCTCCAATGTGTATACTATCTCTATCTAACTTCACTAGTCATAATATGATGTTAGCAACAAGTTATAAATAAAACAATACACTGTTGTAAACCAAATTCCATATTTAGACAATTTTATGGTTACCAAACACTAAGTATCTTTATTTCCAAGGTTTATTGTCAGCATGTACATTATGTGTTGCCATAAATGACAAAAATTACATATCACTATTAGCCAATTGTCAACAATCTCCCCCTTTGGCATTGATGGCAATAAAATAGGAAAATTTGGCTAAGTGACAAAAACTTAACACAACAAAAATAAGTAACACCTTACATCACATCTATTACAATTTGTTCAACATTACATAAGCTCCCCCTTACAATATACTATAAAAAATTTTGCAAATACAATTTTCTACTACTCCCCCTTTGACATCAATGAAAAGGGTCAAAAATGTCAGAAACTATCCAAAATCTATCCAAAAATGACATCCTTCCTTATGAAAATATGATCTTCATGCAATAATCAAAGTTTTCCTTAAGACTATCCATACCCTTAGTCCATGTCTCCTTTGTGGACTTAGCTTATATAAGAATTGCACATAGAGCATATGATGCAATCTCAACTGCATTAAGATCTAAATATAAAAAGTTAGAATTCGTGTCCTTAGCCTTGACACATTCCTCTAATTGTTTTTCAACAAAAGATAATTTTAGAGCAATAGATTCTTTGAAATTAGATAAAGGTTCCATATGTTGGCCCAACAATGGAAGCTGAATCCCATTGCCCATGGAAGATAAGGCTTGTTGTTGAGCATATGTTGCTACTACTTGTTGTTGAAGTGTCGCAAATTGGCGTTGCTCCATCACCCTAAGATAGCTTACATCCTTTCTAGCCCCAAGTTGTTCCACAATCATACCCTCTACAACTTGATTACATTTAGTTGACTTCTTATCCTCTCATTAGCAAGAATCTTGGGGAAAAATAGTTAGTTGTTCCCAGCTAGGCATGAAGCATATTCCCCAATTTATAACAAATGGTTAGATATAAAGGCTCCATACACTAGCCCAACAATGGTAGCCAAGGATGTAATCATGAATGTATTGGCACACTCTCCCTATGAGGATCCCAAGTACATACTACTGCTATTAATTTGGTCTAGTTGCTGATTAGCTAGGTTGATTACAAATTCCCATAGAACTGTCATCAAATTAGGTACAATATAATGAACAATCAGCTACTCGCAGCTAGTAGGATTAAATATAGTTTTCCAAGGTGATAAAATTGAATATGTAGATGTATGTGTGTATGTGTATATATATATGTATGTATGCATGTATGTATATATGTACATGTATGTATGTATATATAGAGATAGATCTTGTGGATTGTGGAGATTAGTGGAGATCTAAGATTTCTTTGTTGTGCCATTGTGATCACTGCATTTCATTGCAATACCCTTGTGATCTTTGCATCTCGTTGTGGACATTTTAGGTACTTTAAAGATTGATCCTTTATTAAATATTTTAGATGTTAATGGGGACTTTATATGTTTGGGGGGGGGGGCAAATGGGCTTCCACCTTCACGTGGTTGGCCCTGATTAGTAGATATTATTGAACTATTTTTGAAACCAAGTGAATCTGAACATTAACCTATGATTTTTATGACAACTAATTGTGTGAAATATTCATTTTTAGGCAATGCAAAAGGATGCCATAGTTCAATATGCAATGTCAATTCATATGCATTTGACATAGGTTGGAGCTGAAAAAAACAATAGGTTTGCATTTTTGTTAGAGGTCTTTAATTAGGCATTTTAAGTTATAGATCATCACAAACATTGTTCATGATGGTCTATAATTTTAAAAATTTAATAGACCTATTAAACAAATGTAATCATGTTGTGTTTTATCAGCTCTGCCTGTTGTCCATGCATTTGAACACAATTACACTTGTATTCTTGATTTAGAGTGGAAAAATCTTACTTTGGATGTGACAAAAAAATGATATGCACCAGAAGATGGGAAAATGATGTCACTTTTGTAGGTCTGGAACCTTTTTTATACTTTAAGCATTGATCCTTTCTTAAAGATTTTAGATGTTAATGGGAATTTAAATGTTTGGAGGGGTGGGGGGCACAAATGAGCTTCTACCTTCACATCGTTGGCTCTGATTAGTAGAGAATATTAAACTATTTTTGAAACCAAGTGAAGCTCAATATTAACCTATGATTGCATGACAACTAACTATGTGAATCTACTATGAGCTATGAGAGCATAATAGCTATTCAACATTTTCTGCCAAATTTGTTTTTATTAATCTAGCACATCATCACAATTGTGATGACCACTTTTGATAGCTAGTCGGCAGTCCTACAACATTCCTACCACATGCCTATCACTATTGCAATGGATATTTTCGATGGCTTGTTGTGCATCCCATAGCATTTCTATCTCAAGTAAAATAACACAAATATAACTAAATTGAATCTGCATTCAAAGCCAAGATGACAATAAAAGACAACGAGGAGGTGCAAACAAAGAAAAAGAGTGGAAAAGGAAAGTATGTATCTAGTGACAGCAACACTGATGAAGATGATGTAGACCAATTAGAGGCATTACTAGAAAGAATATTTCATAGAGGAAGAGGCAAATTCAAAGGTAAGTTGCCAATCATTTGTTTCAATTGTAATGAAGTTGGTCACATTTAGATGGATGCACACAAAAGAAAAATTACAAGGATGGAAGCAACTTAAACAACAAGAAAGAGGACAACAAGGACTAGAAAGGTAAAGACAAAAGATGCTACATTGTTGAAGAAGACTTTGACGAGAATGATGATGTAGTCTATGTGGCTATAAAAGACAAATCAGATGAAGATGAAGCAAATGCCCTGGTAACCTACATGAACAAGAATAACAAATGGATCATAGACAGCAGATGCTCTCATCACATGACTAGAGATAAAAGTAAGTTCATTTCCTTTACTCAATATGAAAGAAATAGTGTTAGATTTGGTAACAATGCACCATGTCAGATCAAAGGGAAAGGTAGTATCAAGCTTATTGAAAAGATATCATGTGATAATGCATGCTATTTTGAAGGCCTAAATTATAACTTTTTAAGTGTCTCACAGTTAGGCAACATAGGATGCAAGGTTGAATTAGAAAATAGAGTTGCCAAGATCTATGATTCTCAAGGAAGTCTAACAGGAAAAGGTGACTAGACTAGGAGTAATTTTTTCTACCTAGACATGGAAGATGCTTCTTGTCTCATTGTTCAAACCGATGATGTATGGTTATGGCACAAGAGGCTATGTCATGTGAATTTTGACAATTTGATAAGCATTAGCAAAATGAAGAAAGTCAAAGTCCTACCAAAGTTGAAGAAGCTTGATAAGAACATGTGCAAATAATGCCAACTAGGGAAGATGACCAAGTCAACTTTCAAAAGAAAGGCTTATACTTCTAATGAAGTATTAGATCTAGTTCATACTAGCTTGTGTGGTCCTATTGAACTGCAAAGTTACAAAGATGACAGATACATAATGCTATTTGTAGATGACTATTCAAGGATGATGACAGTCATGTTCCTAAAACAAAAATTAGATGCATTTCAAAATGTTCAAATGGTACTTGGCTAGAGTTGAGAAAGAGACTAGGAAGAGCCTAAAATGTCTCAGATCTGATAGAGGAGGTGAATTCACATCAAGAGAATTTGAAGAATTCTGCAATGAAAGAGGAATCAAAAGGTAGACATCAGCACCTAGAACTCCACCTCAGAATGGTATAGCAGAAAGAAGGAATAGATCAATTATTGACTACACCAGGACCTTAATGATGGAGAAAAATGTTGCACTCAAGTACTAGAGAGAAGCTATAAGTACTACAGTCTACACACTCAACAGAGTTTAAGTCAAGAAAGGTACAAATGCAACACCTTTTGAATTATGGTATGGGCATTCTCCTAATGTAAAACATTTTAAAATATTTGGATGCAAATGCTATATATACAAAGAATCTAGAAATGGAAAGTTTGATGCAAAGAGTGAGGAAGGCACATTTCTTGGTTATTCTACTAGAAGCAAAGCTTATAAGTGTTTGAATGTTAACATTAACAAAGTAGTAGAAAGCACAAATGTGAAATTTGATGAGCTTGCAGAAGTTCAAAGTGTTGAGAACACCAAGAAAGAAGAAGAATACAATAAATTTGTTTACTTTTATGAAGGTATACCTAATAATGGTGAAGTTGAAACTCAGAATGATAATCAACAACAAAATCCAGTATCTATCGAGTCACAGACAATGAATGCTGAGCATCAGACACATTCAGAAGTCAAGCTACATAATACAAAGAATATTCATTCAAATTTTGAGAATAGTCAACATGAAGGAAATGAACAAATACCTAATGAAAATACATATGAAGATTTAAATTATGAAAGATACAACATGTAAACAAGGAAAGAAATAGTATTGGCAAAGTATGTAAGAAGACATCATCCTACAAATCAAATTATTGGAAACAAAGAGGCAGGACCAATAACAAGGAATAGACTTAGAAGTGACACATGTTTGCTCAGCACAATGGAACTAAAAATAGTAAGTGAAGCCATAAAAGATGATGATTGGTACAATGCTATGAAAGAAGAAATAGAACAAATTGAAAAGAACAAGACATGGACCTTAGTCTCAAGACCAGCTAACAAGAATCTAATTGGAACCAAGTGGGTGTCTAGAAACAAGTTAGATGAGAATGGTGAAGTCACAAGGAATAAGGCAAGACTAGTCTATAAAGGGTATACACAAGAAGAAGGACTAGACTATGGAGGAACTTTTGCTCTAGTTACCAGAATAGAAGGTGTAAGGACCTTACTAGCATATGTAGCCTTGAAAGGATTTAAATTCTACCAAATGGATGTTAAGTCCACATTTTTGAATGATATACTTGAAGAGGAAGTCTACATAGAGAAACCATAAGGATTTGTTGATGAAAATAACAAAAAAAAGGTATGTAAATTGCATAAGGCTCTATATGGATTAAAGCAAGCACCTAGAGCTTGGTATGAGAGACTTCACAAGTATCTAGTGCAAATAGGATTTGAAAGAACTGATGATAACAACATGTACATAAAATTAGAAGAAGGTAAGGATATCCTTGTATCTAAAATCTTTATGGATGACATAGTTTTTGGAGGAAAGGAAGCACTTTACAAAAGTTTTGCTGAAAAAATGAAACATGAGTTTGAGATGTCTATGTTTAGAAAAATCAAGTTCTTTGTTGGATTGCAAGTACATCAACTAAAATATGGTATATTTGTGACACAATCAAAGTACATCAAAGAGATACTCAAGATGTTTGGATTGGAAGACTCCAAACCTGTTAGCACACCAATGGCAAGAGGACATAAGCTATCCAAAAATGATAAATCAGCTGAAGTCAATCAAACAATTTACAAATCCATGATTGGAAAACTACAATATGTTGTACATAGCAGACTAGACATAGCATTAGCAGTTGGAATAGTGGCTAGATTCTCTGCTAATCTTAGAGAAAATCATCTCATGGCAGTAAAAAGGATAATGAGGTATCTCAAAGGAACTAATGATTTTGGCCTATACTACAAAAAGAATGAAAAGTTTGAGCTCAATGCATACACAGATGCAAATTGGGGAGGCAACATTGATGACAGGAAAAGCACAAGTGGAGGAGCATTATTCTTAGGTAAAAGGCTAGTTACTTGGACTAGCAAGAAATAAACATGCACATCTCAGTCCACTGCAGAAGCAAAATATGTGGCAACAACAATCAATTGCACAAACATTGTGTGGCTCAAACATTTATTGAAAGGAATGAAAGAAGAGGTAACCAAACCTGTGATAGTATATTGTGATAATACAATTTCTATAAACATATCCAAGAATCTAGCAACGCATGCAAAAACCAAGCATATTGCAATCAAGTATCACTATGTTAGAGAATTGGTGGAAGACAAACAAATGAAGATGGAGTACATTCACACAAAGGAACAAATTGCAGATATCTTCAGCAAACCATTGCCTAAGGATACATATGAATATCTTAGAGGCAAGTTGGGGGTAATGCCCCTAACTCAAGCAGTCTAAAGCAACAAAGAAGCTGCCCTGCATCAACAAGAACAAATCATTAAAATATCAGAAGAATGATGTAAAGGATATTAACAGGAGCAGAAACTCCAGATCAGTCACAAGCATGGTGACAGAGGGAGAAAACATGAGATGCAAAGCTTATACATCTTTGGCATTTATGTCAAAGAGGGAGATTTATGAGAAACTAATCAATAAAAGGTAAGAGAAGGAGATGTATTAGAATGTATGAAAGGAGAGATGAAAGAGGGAGATTTAGAAGAGATAAGAAACTAATCAGCAAGCAACTATGAAGGAAGGATCAGGAATATAGAGTAAGGATGCAATAGTCAAGAGGGAGAAGGAGAACAAAGGATTCAATTTGTATTAGCAAAAGAGGGAGACATGATACAAAAAGGAAGATATGTAATGACAAAAAGTTTTCTCTTCGGTATATAATTTTGGTGGTAACTAAGTTGATCATCTCAATCAATTGATCAATTTGGTTTGTCATCAATGCCAAAGAGGGAGATTGTTGGAAATGATTGAAAAGATCTTTGAATAAAGAATGATGGAACTAGTAAAGAATGTTTTCAATCATTTTTTTGTCATTGATGTCAAACTTGCTACTTGCAGAAATGACAATTTCTTAAGTGATCCAAATACTATCAATTGGTTGATTTACAAGGAGGAGGCAATCAATAAGATGTAACTAGAGCACCTAGAGAAAGGTTGAAGTTATGATGTTGTAATGAAGTATAAGGATCAGCTAAGCCATTGATGAAATAGTGTATTCATGATATACTCTAAGACATAGGGAATGGACACACTAAGACACATCAAAGATGTAAGGTTTAACTAAGTCATTTGTAAAGCCTAACTAAGTCCATTTGAGAGAACCGAGCAAGCTAGTTAGAGCCGAGAAAATTTTTAGTTGAAGCTGAGCAAGTTCAACTTCAGTGTGTGATGAGAAATCCTTCAGGTGCCGAGTAACACAAGATTATTCAAGTGTCGAGTAACTCAAGAAAAGACTTTGGGTGCCGAGCATCAAAAAAGGTAATGGATGTCAAGCAATTTTCTTTAGGTTCCGAGCATCAATAAATGCAATAGAAGCCAAGTAACACAGAAGGAGCCGAGCATCAATAAACCAATGATGTCGAGTTGCTACATTATTTGGTAAGTCAAAAGATTTTCCAGATCAATAATGATAAGTTTGTTATATTTAATTTTGTGAATTAGTTGGATGATAAGGATGATGAGTAGATGCCACAAAATTTTATGTAAATCATGCAAACCAATTCAAGGTGAATGCTGGTGGATTTATCATGAAGTTTTTGGAAGAAACAATTTGGAGGGAAAACAATATCGTTTTCTCAAATCAAATCAAATTGATGAGTGGGAAGATTTGAGCGAGAAGTGAAGAATAGAATATTTTTATAAGGAGTTACAAGTTAGAGTTCAAGTGTGCATGTGAGAGGGAGTTGGTCATAAGCATGGTCATGTGAAGAAGCCAAGAGAAGGCTAGTGTGAAGTGTCAAGAAGAGGACACAGTGAGGAGTAAGCACAAAGCATCAAGAATCTGAGTTGATCAAGTGACCATAGAGTGCATTGGCATAATTAGTGGAAGAATTCAAGGAGATAGATCTTGAAGGGTGGACAAGCTGTCAGTATTGCAAGGAAGAAAAGCCAAGCAAAGAAAAGAACTAAAAAGTGATCTAAAATCTACAAGGTTAGAGTTGCAATCTTTATCAGGTCAAAACCTTTCTAATACTTTCTTACCATTGTATTAGACATTGAAATCCTACATTGCTAGGTTAGCTTAATAGCTAGGTGGATAAGTCTCAGGAAAAGGATAGAAGATCCCCAGGAGAAGGATAAGAGATCCTCAGGAGAAGGATAGGAGATCCTTAGCGAGGGATAAAAGATTCTTTTGAGAAGGTGACTGTAAATCCCATGGACTTGGGAGGGCCTAATAGCTCTATGTAAATACCTTAATAGGGTGGCATTCTAAGTTGAATGTTCTTAATTCCTCTAATAGGGCACACTCCTAGCAGGGTGTAGAAATCCTTTAACATGGTCACATCTGACAGTGTGTGAAGCCTTTAACAGGGCAAACCATTAGAAGTGGTTGAAATCAATTGCGCAGTTATTTTGTGGGTGTCATCCCCACCCTAGTTTTACCTTCTTATTCCTGGAGGGTTTTTGGGTCATCAAAATCCTTTGTGTTATGTTGTGATGCATGTTTACTTTTCATGAGTGTTTAATGTTTAATTGCATGCATGATCATTTCAATTATATGCCATTAAAGATTTGACAAGAAAGTGAAAAGGCTAGTACTTCTGATTCACTCCTATTTTATTAGAAAATTTGGATTGGACATTATTGGACCTTGAATAATTGATTCACCCCCCCTCTCGATTATTTTAAAGAATTCTAACAACCGTATGGTGAGGTTCCTTGCACCATACGGTGCATTTCATCATCTTAACATGATACTCCAAATAAATAGGTTTGACCATTATTAAAAATCTAGTTAAGGATATTTTAAGGTTTTCTTAATCAATGAATGGCAGTTGTGGTTTGAAACTTTGACATTGTATTTTTTTATAGGTAGAAAATAATGAAAATTAAGTGCTCTAATTATTTTGTTACAATTATCAACACTACACATCTTAGCAACACAACACAATCTAATTTCATTATAATGGTAAATTGACAAGTGTCTCAAATTAAACATCATAGTCATATACAAATAAAATATAATCCAATATGTAAGCTCAAAAGGACAACATGTACTACAACACATTATAATGAAATCAAAAGGAGCAAATATATACTTACTGCCTCTCACTTCATAAATCCCAATTTCTAATACAATAGAGTATCATTAAATCTCCTATAATTTTTTTGTCTGCAAATAATTCAATGCTACTAAGAATACATGTTTACAGTTCTCCAAAAACATTTAATAATTACAGATTCAAGAAATCTAAGATAAATGAATATTAAAATTTAAATCTCATATTTGACCATGAATTAATACCAAGGAAGAGCAATTTCTATGATAGTAATATGTGTCAAGCTTTCATATCTTTTCTACACTTGTGAGAATAACTTTAGATATGTAGGTAAATACAAACCTAATTTCTAAATGAGTTTTGATGGTAAGAATATTCCATAGCTCCCAATTTAAAGCCTAATGGTTATGGTGAGTTCCAAAGTAGACAATAAAAGAGAATGATAATTAATTTAACAATCCAATAATGATTGTTATATAGAGGATAGACCTGTGAAGGATTTTATCTCCAAGAAATACTTGTTGCAACACTAACAAATTGTAAAGGAATAATATTTTTTTGAGATTAAAACTGTTATTTGAAACACAAGAAATAAGGAAAAATACAATGAATGCAAAATTTCATAGTCCACGAGACTAAGCGAAGAGCTTAGGGGAAATCTATGGGCATTTCATTTTTATGACCATTTGTGATAATAAAATCTCTTTAGAGACTCTGTGGAAAATGTTTCACACTTTTGAAATTATTTTTGATAAACTTTGAGTTAAAAAAAGAGAGAGCAAGAACAACAATAAAAACAGAGAGATGCAGGTAGAATAAATATGAACACTACAACATTAGAACTTATATTAATAGAGCTACAAGATTTTCTTTTTTATAGACATAAGATAGGAGGTTGGGTATTTATAAGAATATTGAAGACCTCTAAAAATTTCTAATAAGCTATGGTGAAGAGAAAGGAGAAATATGGATAGTTCAGGATGGTTCCGGATTGCATATTAAATGCCCAACTACTAGGAGACAAATAAACATTATTTGTTCTAACACCCCCCCCCCCATAATGTTTATTTGGAGAGGCTAGGAACTTTCTTGAGTTGTAATAGATCTCTAAATTTAGTGAATTTTACAATAGGTAATGCTTTTGTATATATATCAACAAGTTGATATTTTGTTCCACAAAATTGAAGCTCCACCTCTTGACTTTCAATTAGATCTCGAACAAAATGATGATGCACTTCTATATGTTTGGACCTTGCATGATATACTGGATTTTTTGCCAACTTTATAGTAGTTTGGTTGTCACAAAATATTGTAGTTGGAGAGTCTTGTGGATGGTGCAATTCTTCAAGTAATCACCTAAGCCACAATGCTTCTTGAGATGCCTTTGATGAACCAATATATTCAGCTTCTATAGATGAAAGTGACATTGTTGCTTGCTTCTTGCTACTTCATAAAATTGGTCCTAACCAAGATGGAAGATATATTCTAAAGTTGTTTTTCTATCATCAATGTCACCTGCATAATCAGAATCTATATAGCCAACAAAAGTAGGCTCTCTTCCATATTTATATTCGATGCCAAGATGGTAAGTACCGTTAATGTATGTTAATATTCTTTTAGCCACTTTCCAATGTTCAATGTGTGGATCTGCTATTACCTAGATACAATACCAACCGCATATGCAATATCTAGTCTAGTTATAGTAAGATACAAAAGATTTCCAACAAGTTGCCTATACAATTTTCCATCCACCTTCTTTTGAGCAGAGTTAGTACTCAACTTCAATCCTACTTCACATGGTGTATTGGATGGTTTAAAATCACTCATATTAAATTCCTTTAGTATATCAAGAGCATATTTAGTTTGAGCAAGCATGGTCCTTCCATCTTCTTGCCAGACTTGCATACCCAAAAAGTAGTGCATTAGTCCTAAATCAATTATTTCAAAAATTTGTTTGAGTTGATCTTTAGTTATCTCAATATAATGTGTGTGATCTCATGTAATAATCAAGTCATCCACATACAATACAATGATAACAACTTTATCATCACAATATATATATATATATCTGGATCAACTTTAGTTCTTTTGAATCTAACATCTAGAAAGTACTTTTTTTTTTGGAGTACCATGCCCTTAGTTCTTGCTTGAGACCATAGAGTGATTTTCTTAATCTACACACCAAATTCTCTTCACCATACTTAATAAATCCTAGTGGTTGTTGCATGTAAATTTCTTCATTTAAGTCACCATGCAAAAATGCACTTTTTACATCCATTTGAAAAATTTTCAACCAAACTTTGTAGCTAAAGCAACTATTGTACGAATGGAGGTCATCTTAGCTACTGGAGCAAAGGTTTTAGTATAGTCTATACCTTCTTCTTGTGAGTAGCCACTAACCTTGCTTTGTATTTTTCAATAGTTCCATCTAATGTGAACTTGGTTCTATAGGTCCACTTGCAACCAACCACATTTTTTCCTTCTAGAAGTGTTGTTAGTTCTCATGTTTCATTCTTTATCAAAAAATTGTATTCTTCTTGCATAGCCACTTCCAATTCATCTTTTCCTTTTGCTTATTCATATGTGCTTGGAGTGTCAACTTGCATTACTTTAGTCATAAGAGCATAGTTAAAAAATATATTTCTATGACCTTTTTGATAAATTTTTTGGATGCTTCTAAATTTCCTTGGATTTTCATTATTACTTTCACTTAATTCTTCAACTTGAGTCTCTTGCCATGTAGTAGTTTGCACACCTTGACTTTGACCATTGGTAGAAGTAGAATTTTTTTGATCAATCAAAATTGGAAAGAAAAATAATGTTTGAGAGTTATCATTCTTAACATCTTCATCAAATCATACATTTCTTTTAATATAGATTTCATTTTTTTTTGGGATTATATAACCTATATCCTTTTGATTCCTCACTATATCCAACCATCCTTTCAAGTTTGCTCCTTCTTTCTTCAAGAATGTGAAAATATGCATTGTAACCAAAAATTCTAAAATGAAATATTGTAGGCTTTCTTCCAATCCATGTCTCTTCTCGTGTTATGTTCAAAACCACCTTAGTAGGTGTTCTATTCAAGATATATATGGTAGTATGAACTGCTTCAACCCAAAATTTGGCTTCTAGATTTCTAGAACGAAGCATACACCTAACCATTTCTATTATAGTTCTATTTTCCCTTTCAACAACCCCATTTTGTTGGGGTGAATAAGAGACATTTGATTCCTTCTTTATGTTGTGTTCTTTACAAAAATCTAAAAAGGCCTTATTCATATAATCAGTCCCTCTATCAGTTCTTATTATCTTTAAACATTTTCCACTTTGTTTTTCAGTCAAAGCTTTAAAATCCTTAAACTTTTGAAACATTTAATGTTTCTTTTGCAGAAAATACACTCAAATTCTTTTGCTATAATCATCTATAAAGGTGAAAGCATACTTGGATCCTTCAATTGAAGGTGTTTTGAAAGGACCCATTACATCACTATGAACCAAATGCAAAGGAGTTTTTGCTCTCCATGATTTACCTTGTGGGAAACTTTCCACATGTTGCTTTCCCATTGCACATCCTTCACATACAAAGGGACTCAATGATATCTTTGGAAGCCCATGCACCATTTGCAATCTCTCCATAAGCTTGAGACTTTGAAAATTGGCATGCCCTAAATGCTCGTACCACAATTTGCTCATATCATCATATTGGGCAATAACACACACATGTTTATCTCCACATTTAGAAGTAAATTCTTGAAACTTATATAATCCATTCTTCATTTTACCAATTGCAGTAACTCTATAATTATCATTGACATCCTTGATTAAGCACTTATCATTATAGAATTCTATTTTATATCCTTGACTTGCAATTTTATATACTGAAAGTATATTTGTTTTTAATTCAAGGACTAACTTCACATTTTTGAACAAACCATTATCAACTTTGACATTACTAGTCCCTTTAACTTCTAAAGCACTATTATCTCCCAAATATATTTTCTCTATAGTATTTTCACTATTGATTCAAATTGTTCCTTATTGTGAGTCATGTGTTGTGTAGCACCAAAATAAATAACCCAATCATCTTTGAAAGTATTATTTTCTTTAAGTGCAACACAAAATGCATTTCTTTTAGAATCATCAAATTTGGGAGAATTACATATCTTCTTCTCTGTATCTCTTTTCTTCTTGAAACATTCACTTGCTTTATGACCCATTTTGCCACAATAATTACATTTCCATTTACTTCTATTATGATCTATAGATGAAGCATCTTTACTTTCATACTTCAAGTTTCTTTCTTTAAATTGATTATCTTGTGACTTTTTATAATATTGTTTTCCTTTCATTACAAATGCTTGAGATTCACCATCAAATGATTCTTTTTCTTTAACTTGTCTTTTCTCTTCTTGAACTAACTTAGCACACAATTCTTCAGATTTAATACTTTTTAATTTATTCATAGTATTTAAACCCCTTATAAATGATTGATAAGATCCCAGAAGACTATAGTATAATTTGCACAAAATCTTTATCATTTATATCTTTTTCAAGAGAAGCAAGCTCATCCTTCTTTTCCTTTAACTTACTTAAATGTGGGATTATCTCTTGTGAGCTTGATAATTTCATATTATATAACTAAGTAGTAAGAGATAAGATCCATAAATCACCTAAATTTTGATATAGATCCTTCAAAGAATTTCATACTTTGATTCCACCTCTTTCATTACAAACTTTCAGAAAAACCTCTTCTGAAAGTGTAAGCTTAATTAGTGCTGCTGCCTTCTTGTCCCTTATATCCCAATTATATTGATCATTTGCTGGATTTGTAAGCCTCTATTCACTACCTGTCACAATATCATAACAATTTTGAAGAGTTAGAGTGATTTCAATATGAGATACCCAATCATAATATTTTTTTCCATTCAATTTAACTATGGGTGGAGTAACACCAAGTGATTTCATTGTTCACTTCTCTTCTTTTTAGATGAGAATGAAAGAGATTTTTAAAAAAAAAACTTTAATGCCCAGATTGAGATTGAAAACCTCTCACAAATTTGTTGAACAATGTCTCTTTCTTTTGCTGCTGTATTGATCTTTTTGCCACAAGAATTGCTGATGTTGCTCACTCCCAGGTTACAGCCTGCAAGTAAAAAATTCAGCCAAAAAAATTCATAGCCCAAAGAGCAAAGATTGCTTTGATACCATGATAAGCTTTGAGTTTAAAAAAGAAAACAGAGCAAGAACAACAGCAAAATAGAGAGAGAAGCAGGGCAGAGCAAATGTGAACACTACAAACTTAGAACTTATATTAACAGAGCTACAAGAATTTTTTTTACGTACATGACATAGGACGCTAGGTATTTATAAGCATATTGCAGACCTCCAGAAAGTTCTAATAAGCTATGGTGAAGAAAAAGGAGAAATCTGGATAGTTCAGGATGGTTCTGGACTGCATATTAGATGCCCAACTACGAAGAGACGATAAACATTATTTGTTCTAACACTGTTTTATGAGATTCCATCAAATTGAAACATTCAATCAAATAGTATATTTTTTCTACTTTGTAATTGGTAATTTGGTAGACACAGAGGTTGCAGGAAGAATTTTGTTTCAAAAATAATAATTGCTTTTGCTTGAAAATTTCTGAAGCCGCTTGTTGAATTTGTATTAGCACCCACCAGTTGCATTTGATTCGAAGTTCTATTTCCACCCATTATGCGCTTTTTCAATCTCAAAAAAGTTGATCACCGCAAAGCAAATCAAATTCCAGGCCTGATGGGAGGTAATGGCAATGCAAGTATCAACAAACTGTCTCATAAAAATAGTTTTTAAAATTTAAATAATTAAATGAAAAGTCTGAACATAATTGTATTATAAAATTAAATTTTATTGCTAATTTTAACAATATTATCCTAGCGAGAACATTTTGATGTTGTATAGACATTTCCAAAGTAGGGACTATGTCGACATTAATAAACTATTTAATAATTATGTAGATATCAACAGATTATTTAATAAGACAGTTTTCCAAATTTAACAATTATACGGGCATCAAAATGCTATTTGGTAAAAACAGTCTGTTAAAATTTAACAATTGTACAGGCATCAAAACGCTATTTGATAAAAATAGACTGCTAAAATTTAATAACATGAAAAAACTGAATATAATTGTATTGTAAATTTTAAATTAATTATCAAATCTAAAAAGTTGTCTTATCAGATAAGATTTGATACCAGCATGCAAATCAATCCTTCTAGCCGTTGCTAATGCAAACTTGTAAGAAATGGCGAAGGGATACGCATACGTGCT
The DNA here is from genome assembly GCA_028749045.1 of Cupressus sempervirens. Lineage (NCBI taxonomy): Eukaryota > Viridiplantae > Streptophyta > Pinopsida > Cupressales > Cupressaceae > Cupressus > Cupressus sempervirens. The sequence continues at coordinate 788,398,378 of CM053791.1, read as the reverse complement.
CCTTTTATTGCTCCTGGCTTCTTCTGCCTCTGCCTCTGGTAAATCAATGATTTCCCTACTAATTTTGCATCAATATTTATTTAGTAAACACATTGATTTACCTAATAATTTGGCAGGTGTTGGTAATCACAAGAAGCCCATGGAATATAACGATCCCCCCGCTGGGACGTGCGGATTTAACAGTGGGCATTATAAAGGGGATTGCGATCCTTTTACCAGCGGCTGTCATGATACCTGCATAAATTCTGATGGTGCTGCCAGCGGGAAATGCACTATTACTAATCTTTTTGTATGGTATTGCACGTGTTATAATAGCTGTTAGAACTACGGCTTTTGCGGCCATGAAAAAGTAATTTTCTCATTGAACTTTGATGAGATTAGATTTTATTTTTAAATAATTTGAGTTGAAAAGTAAAGAATGGATCTTTAATAGATCAAGTTTAAAAAGAACTAATTTTATAATTATATAAATATATATTTAATTTGTATTAAAAAGGATTATTTTTCTAATTACACTTGTTCTAAGATATTATATTGGTATATTTATGTGAGCTTCTAAAACTACTTGTCTTTTAAGATATTTTAATAATACAAACTTGATGATTTTTCAGATTTTTTAAGTATGACAGAATAAAATGACAATTTAGATATTTATGATATTGCTATAAGGATTTAACTAGGTGACCTTCTCGGAAGTCCTCTTGTGCTTCACCTCTGTGAGCATCACCTAGATCCAATGAGTGCTAAGTGTTCCATTTATTCTCGTGAGAAATGGATTCGTGTTGAATCACTACTCATGATACATGGGTCAATGAGTTTGACTTAAATACTGCATAGTTAAATTTTGATAGCAATATCATAGATTGACTTTCTTTGAAAATTGTCTCCTGCTTATCAATTTAGATATTTTCTTATTTAAGGAATCAAAGGACCAATTCCCTAAATCAATTGATAGTATCAATAAGACTCCTTAAGTGTTTGAGAATAAAGATCATGACCTCGTAGTCTATTTACTAAAGAATTAACAATACTATTTAAACACAAAATTCAATAGGGATGGAGTTAATGGTTATTAATTAACTTTGTGTATGTGAACATAGAGGGGTTTACACACGCACTAAAACTAGCAACTATAGAGGATCCCTAGATCTAGAGGAAGGAAAGACAAGCAAAAAGATTATTGAAAAAGGAAGAACACACTAAAAATACTTGTACTCCAACTACAACAACCAAGGCAAGAAAATATTGCACATTTAGAGAGTTCACCTACACATGAGTATCCACCTTCAAAGGATAACTCGCATGGCAAAAGAGAACTAGGCATAAAATGAAACTAAACACTAAAAAAATTGCAGAATAGAACCCACCTCAAAAGGGTATGAATCCTCGTTAATAGGAGTCATAGAGAGAAGAAATCAAAAAGGAAAAAAAACCCTTACAAACCAAAAAAGGGATCCACCTCAACTAGCCAGAAAAGATGTCACAAACCCATAAAATATAAGAAAAGGAATCAAAAATGCAAAGGAGGAAGAAAATATTCTCTAGTTAACCGAAAACCCAAAAAGATGTGCCAAGAAGATAGAAAATAAGTAAAATGGAATTTACCCCAAAATTTGCATAGAGAAAGAAAGCAACAAAGAGGGGATTAAGAGAGCTTAAGAATCAAGTGGATCACCAAACCAAAGAGTAGTCCCCCAATGTAGAGAAGCAAAATTAGAAGAAAGGTCCAAGAAGGAGGGCCCTCAGAGATTCGCAACCTAAGAAATTAGAGCAAGATATGACAACATTGGGATAGGACATAGAATGCCCACTACTGCATATTACACCTCCACACAACAAAAAGAACAAGGAACATGAACCACCTCAAATAGAGCCCTTTGAGAAGAGAAATGCTAGTTGACCAAAATAAAAGCAAGACACCAAACCCCAAGCCATAAGAGAGTATTTAAATGGTTTGAGATAGGAAACTCAAAAGACCCAAGGCAATCAAGCTAATACAAAAAACCAAAAAACAAGAAAATCAAAAGGAAATAACACCCCAATGAGTCAAAGAACATTAAAAAACCAAAAAAAAGGACCTCCACTCCAAGACAAAAGAGACCTCAAGAGACCAAGTGCCATTAGAAAATAAGGAAGGACCTAGAGAAAAGAGACCTCAAACATATTAGGTAGGAAGAGGAACCCAATGAGATGGAGAACCCAACAAAAAAGTGAAACACAACATGCCCCTTCGAAAAATGGGCACACACCTTCATAGAGGAAAGATCATACTAGAAACATGGAAAGAGAAGGAGCAAGAGGACACAACCACCCCCAAAGAAAAATTGTAACCCCAATAGAAGTGAAGAATCAATGGTGCAAAGTAGTAGAAACCAATACTAACCCATAGATCTAGAAGGAAACAAACATAAGGAAGAAGAAATTGATGTTCAAATACCACTACCTCACAAGAAACATGAAGACCAAGGTACAAAAGTATCCCCAAAAACTAGCAAGGAACAAAGTTATGATCAAAGAAGAAGAGGAGCCTGAATGACCAAGATTAACCCACCATCATCGTCTTATCCTTGGACATCTCCATACCCTTTAATGCAGTCAACCAAACACCAAGAAGAGTTCAAGTCCTACTTCTCTCCATCATATAAATAGTATATTAAATATTGATTAGTTGTAATGCATGATCAAAAGAGTTTATGCACAGTTGACCACTATCTTCTATTGCTTCAGTTGACCCTTTGTAGTTCTTTGTGATGTTACTTTCCTATCTTAGTAACCCATGGGAAAATAAAATCCTCATTTCCTACTTAAAAGATAGATATCCTAGGTGAGTAGGTGAAAATATAATTAATTTTCATCCACATATGTGATTGTACAAAACATCCATATATTTTAAAATACACAAACCATTCTATCCTTAGAAAATGGTAAGTAAGCACATGAGCTAGAAGAGTAACCGATCTACCTTCATTTTTAATATTTATAACATGATTGTAATTTCTATTTGATGCATGGTAACTTATGATAAGGCTAATGATAGGAAACACAAGTTGGCAAATGCTTTTGTATGATATTTTATGTGTTATAAGCACTATTAGAATAAGAGATGCTCTAAATGAAATATTCTTCTTACAAGTCTATGAATAAATAAATAATTTTCTCACTTGACTTTGATGAGATTAAATTTTATTTTCAAATAACTTGGGCTAAATATATTTGAATAAACCTATAATAAATTCAATCTTGTTTTGTGTAGTTAAAACAAGAAAGGGACCTAACTTTCTAATCACACTTGTCCCAACATTATTGTTGTACTTAACTAAATGTCTAAAGGCTTCTATTAACCAATATAATTTAAATTTATTATGAAATTAAAATCTCCTTAAGCTTGCTAGTGTGGGATTTGACATGTCACTTGAATTTGTAGATTGTGGACTTGATGGATCAGCAATAAGAGTCCCAATTGAATATGGTGTTTATTGCACATTTGATGGTGTATTTTCTTGTGAGCATGGGGCTATCTTAATGCTTGATGATGGTGTTATTTGACCCAATTGTTGACCTTGAATGGGTGTAGGAGGAGTCACATTTGAAGTACATGCTGATGCAAAATCTCCACATTCCTTTGTAGTATGTTGGTTGCTATATTAATTGTCTTATGCAAGGTTCCATCCCATGCTTCATCTTCTACAAATTGCACATCTCTACTGATTATAACCTTTTTTGTAATTGGATTATATAGCTTATATGCCTTTGATTCATCACTATAACCAATAAATATATACCTTTTTCTTTTGTTATCCAATTTTCTTCTCAACTCATCTGGCACATGTGCATATGCCACACATCCAAATACTCTCATATGAGAAACACTATGTTTTCTTCCACTCCATGCTTCTTCAAGAATTATATTTTTCACACTCTTGGTTGGACATCTATTCATTGTATATGTTGCACATGATGCAACTTCTTGCCAATACTCATTTGACAAATGTTTTGCTTTCATCATGGTTCTAGCCATTTCCATTATTGTTCTATTTTTCCTTTCAGCTATTCCATTTTATTGAGGGGTATATCTAATAGTGAATTTCTTGTGAATTTCATGTTCCTTGCAAAAATTTAGAAATTCATTTGAGATGTATTCACCACCTCTATCCATTATCAATGCTTTGACGTAATGACCACTTTTCTTTTCAACAAGAGCCTTGAATTGACAAAAGTAACCAAAAATTTCATAGTTATGTTTTAGAAAGTAGACCCATGTTTTTCCTAAATAATCATCAACGAATCTCAAGAAGTAGTTACTTCCACCAATTTAGGCTGTTTGCATTGGTCCACAAAAATTTGAATCGATGATCTCTAAAGGTTTCTTGGTTCTAATTGACATACATGCTAGAAATGATTCCCTATGTTGCTTTTCTAAGATTCAACCTTCACACACCCTTTTTGATTTCTCTATGAGGGGCAATCCTTTGACCATGCTTTTCTTCTGAAGAAAGTTTAGTGCTGCAAAGTTTAAATTCCCATATCTTTGATGCCAACGCCAATTTTTATCTTTTATTTTTGCTTAAAATATTGTTTGTGTGACTACTGCAACTTTTTCATCTGCATCTTCTATGATCATGGTAGGTTGTGCTTGAGCATTTTTGACATTCAAACTAGGCTTAATGTTTAAGGGAAACATTCTATTGTTTTTCATTTGGACTTTGGAAATGAGTTGATTACTTGAAAATTTGTCTAAGATTGTGCACACTTCATTTTAAAAAGATACTCTATAACCCTTTTGAACAAGTCATTCAATGCTCATTAAATTTTATTTTAAACCAAGAACAAAGGAGACATCAGATATATGTTTCTTCTCCCCCTCCACAGTTAGAATGTTGATATTCCCTTTTCCTTTGACTTCCACTTTGTTGTCATTGCCTAATGTTACATTAGATTTTACACTTTCATCCAAAATAGAAAACATTTCTAAATTTCCTATCATGTGATTGTTGCACCCTAATCTAAAAACCATACATTAGTTTGACTTTCTTGTGCCACATTACAAGCTAAGAACATGCTATCTAGAGTTTGTTTTTATTTGGTAAAGTTTGCACTTTGTTGTCTAGAATCATATTGCCTCTTTCTACATTCATTTAAATAGTGCCCAAATTTCTTCTAATAATGACATTGGATTTAGGATTTGTCATACCTTTCCCCTGGAGGCTGATTTTGAAGTGCATTTTGTGTCAGGTTATGACTACTACCTCTTCCACTTGAACTTGATGGGTTGCTTCTTCCACCTCTATACAAGTTCCTTCCTTTACCTCTAAAAGTGTTTCTTCCCTTGCCTCTACCATGCTTGATTGAAACTTGTGTCTTGAAGGCATGCTCCAAACTTGTACGTGTTCTTCTATTTAGTCTATGCTCATGAGAAATGAGGGAGACATCTATCTCATGAATTGATAATTGTGAGAGATTTTTGACTCTTCTATGGCTACCACAATACTGTCAAATCTAGGAGGAAAACATCTTAATATATTTTCTACTATTCTCTCTTCTTCAAGTGTCTCACCATGAGATCTAATTTGGTTTACCAATCCAAGAAGCTGAGTAAAGAATGAATCTATCGTATATGATTCCTTCATGCCAATAGACTCAAAGTCCCTTCTTAGTGTTTGTAGTTTGGTTGTCTTCACTTTTTCCATTCCTTGTTAGAGTGTTTGAAGAATATCCCATGCTTGCTTGGACTTTGTGGCTATAGGAATCCTTGGAAATATGCTTTCATGCACCCCTTGAAAGATAAAAGAAAAATCTATTGGCTCTTTCTTCCTATTATCCTTCAATAAATCTTGATCTACCTGAGAAAGTGCATTGTATGTTGCTACCTTTGCTAGTTCTTGGTATCCATTTTCAATAAGATCCCATAAATTTTGTGAAGAAAATAATGCTCTCATTGTCACTTCCCAATACTTATAATTTTTCCCATTGAACTGTGGGATCTATGGATTTGTGAGGCTTGTGCTTGTTGCCATTTTTTACTATGAAAAAAGACCTATCTAATCTTGAGAGCCTCCCAAAAAAAAATCTTCACCCAATAACTTAAACCTTAAGCTCTGATACCATTGATGGAAAGAGACAGAGGAAAATAAACATGGACAAAAATAACAGAGTTGAAGACAAGTTTTCAATTCAAATTTGCATATAATTAGTAGATACAAGTTTGTCTCCACAAAATAGAGCTACTGCACTATACATCAAATATGAAAAAACATAGTCCTCTATTTCATTTGAATATTTTTCTATTACTACAACACATATTTCTTTTTAAATTCTCAAATTGTTCTCCTCTACTACAACAAAACCCCTATTTTTAAACTTTCTTCATAACATATTCTCCACTCCTTGCACATTGAAAAAAAAATCAAACATAGCAATTCAAAGAGAAATATATTAAACACATACTATAAATGTTTGAAGTCCATTGTAGAAGTCTCAAGAAAGCATAATAATAATATAGTAAGTACAAAACTTGTCTTAAACAAAATGATGGGACAACAAACAATGAGAAGAAGAGTGAAGTCTACAGAGAGTAGTTGGGGTAGGTGGGATGAAATTCAAACATTTATATTCTAGATAATATGATTATAGTCAAGTTTTCACTATGCTAGTGTTTCATGCATTTTTGAGTTTCCTTGCATATGAATCTCCATCTAAGCTTTCCTTTTGTGTTCACCACCCATCAAACCACATTTAGTGCGAGAATTTTTAAGGCCAGTTCATAATGGCCCTAGTTTGAAGTGACCCAGTTATTGATATTGGTGTTCATGTTGCTATTTTGAAAAACCATGGTGCCTCCATTAAACAAACATCCTTGCAAATTCATCCCAAAGGTCTTTCATGAGGTAATCCTAATATTATCCTTCCTCTGCAAGAATTTGATACTACTTGTGATTGGTTAGAATAACATACCTTGATAGGGTATTTTGTGGGTAGGAATCCTCCTAAAGCCATGATCCGAGAATGGGTTAATAAGAGTTGGACTCCTCATGGAGTCCACCTTGACACTATGCAAAACCTTACCAAAGGTTTCTTTAATTTCATTTTGCTAACCCATCTCAAGCATATGCAATTTTTAACAATGGCCCTTGGTTAGTACATTCCTCCCTACTAGTGTTCCAAAAATATTTGTGAGACTTCACCATCTCTAATGACAAAAAGCTTAGAGTCCTATGTGGTTGAGTTCCTAGGTTTACCCCTTATGTGTTGGCCTTTTATTGAGTCCATTATCAATATTCTTGGCAAAGTTGTTCCTAAGGAGCATGAAATTTTTTTAATGCTCATCCTCAGAAACATGTTTTCTTTGAGGTTGATCTCTCTAAGGATCTCAAGGATTCTGTGGAGATACAGATTGGCTCCCAACCCTTCTCTCAGGAGGTTCTCTATTTGAACCTACACAACACCTATAATAGGTGTCAGTCAGTGAAACACAAGATTAGGGATTTCTCTTTTAGAGTGCCTAGTGTTAAATCCTCACCCAACGAGGCCCCAGTCAGACTAGTAGAAGGAAAAAAAAGGAGGAATGGACTACTATTGGGCATAAGGACAAGGATTCCTTGGCTCCTAAACAGTTTTATGTTGCTACCATTTCAGTTCCTCCTATCCAAAAAGGAAAACAAACCACAACCATTGTAGGGTTGATGATAGTTTTTCTAGAGTCAAATCCTATTGTTTCATAGGTTTCAAACCTTGGTAGTTCACAAGGGATCAAGGCAGCCATGAGGGCTACTACTCCTCTAGTGGTTCACACTCTATTTGATATATCATCAATTGTGATTTAGAAGTTGTGGCATTCTTGCAATCCTCCCAAATGTAATGAGAAACTAGAGGAGAAATGGTAGGCTATTAGTCTAGAAGAGCTTCATTCTAGCTTCAAACAAGTTTCTACTTTCTTGCAAAATAGCTACTCCTCTCTCAAGGAAAAAGAAGATATGAAAGAGTTTTCATGAACTTTTTATCATGGAAAATGCGAGGTCTTATAGATCTTTCTAGAAAGTACTATGTTAGGGACACTCATCATAGACTTGGTAATTTAGATTTCCTTTGCATGTAGGAGGATAAAATCTCTAGTTTCATGCTTTCTTCTGCATGTTATGTCATTTGGCCAGATAACATTATGTTTTCCTTTCAGCATGAAACTGGTAGAGGTGTTGTAGTTACTCTTCTATCACCTCATCTTCATTCTACTATTATTTTACATAGTTTTGACCCCATGCACATAATAATTTGGATTTTTCTTTCTATCAATAATCATTCCTTTGGAGTAGTCAATGTTTATGCTTCCAATGATTATATGGAAAGATGTCAATTGTGGTGCTAGATAGCTAACAACTTGCCTCTAGCTACTTGGGTTATGTGTGGTGATTTTAATATGGTTGAGTTGGCCTCTAACAAAAATGACATTTTTCCTTTTCACTAGACATCTAGGGAAAGGGAAACCTAGTACTACATGTGTAATAAATTGGGCCTTTATGATCCCAATACTAACCACTACTAGCATTGTGGGGTTTGACACACTTGGTCTAACTTTCAGGCTGGCTTTCACTATATTTTAAAATTTCTCGATCATGCAATGATTATTGCATAATTTACCTATCATTCCTCTACCAAATGTGATATTATCAGACTACTATACCATATATTTTATCATTTCTTGGCATACAACAATCCAATGAGTAGTTAGGATGAAGTTTTTCCTCAATATGTCAGTGTTGACGCAGGTTTCCACTATTGTTCATATCCTATGTGTTTGGAATTTGGAGGCACATCTGTATTCTTAGATAGGTTGGATTCAATGGTGGAATGATGTTGTTACCGAAACTTCTAGATTTATGTGCATCTATGGGTGACAGTTGGCAATTTTTAGATGACAATCTTATGATTCCACTACCAAGGCCCTCAAGAAGGCTTCTAAAGTTCTCACCCTTAACCCATTTGATGTTGATTTAGAAATCTAGCTTTCCAAGCTTCATCATGACAAGAAAATTATGGATAATTATGCTACTAAAGGGGCCCAGGTCAAAGCATGCCTTCATTGGTTGGAGGTTGCAATAAGGCTTCTAAAGAGTTCTTCCAGGCTCTTAGAGCACATCGTACCAATTTAGGGATTAAAAAGATTAAACAAGGCAATTCTATTCTCTCCAATATCCCTAACATCTTGAAGCTTTTGTTCACCACTATGAAAATATTTTTTCTTTGTAGGGAAATTTGGTTGCTCAGGAGGAAGCCCTCAGAAAGTGTATTTCTATTACTCCAAATTGCTTAGTAGTCGAGCAACATTCTTTCTGTGAGCAACTTCTCACCATCTGAGACCTCAAGGAGGCTATCTTTTCCATGGCTCATGACAAATCCCTTAGGTGTGATGGGTTTCCCTATGAATTTTACAAGCACCTATGGGAGTCTATTGGTTGAAACTTGCACAAAGTTTATCATGAAACCTATTATTCTAAGAGTCTAGGAGCCATTATTAACAATGGAAATATCAAATTCATACCTAAAGCTAGCGACCTTGAGGATATCTATAACTAGCGGCCCATTGCTTTGCTTAATGTGTCATATAAGATTATTGATAAGGCAATATCTCTTAAAATTTGGCATCTCTTACCTTTAATTGTGTAGGTAGAGAAAATTGGGTTTATTAAGTCTAAGTATATTCTTGGCAACATCATTGTTGTTTGGGAGGGCATGGAATGGACTCCCAAATCTAATCAGCAGTTCGTATTTTTGAAAATCAATTTTTCTAAAGCTCATGATCAAATTGAATGACCCTTGATTTTGGTTATGCTTCAAGGTTTAGGTTTTGAACCCAATTTGCTTGACTCTGTGGAGATGCTAATGCTTGTATTACTATCAATAGCTCTCAATCTGAAGCCTTTGGGATCTTTTGCTCTATTTGATAGGGTTCCCTTTGGCTTTGGCTTTATATGTTCTTGTTGATAAAGGATTTGGTTGCTAGCCCACTCCATTTCCTCTAGTTTGTTCATAGCATCTCCTTGCCAGATTCCTCATCTCAATTGGTCAATGGGTATTGTGTTGATGATTCATTTTTCACTTTTTTGGAGGATGAGGAGAACATCATTTATGCCTTGCAATGCTTGGACACCTTCTTTCAAGCCTCTAGTTCTACTATTCAATATCACAAAATGATCTACTATAGGCAATCTTTTCTTCCAGCTCCGCCATGGCTTGCCTAGTTCGAATGGAAATGGGTCAAACATAGTGAGATTTTTTGCTTTCTAGGCATTCCCTTTGCCTTTCAAGCTCTGCTAATAGATTTTTGGAATTTTGTGCTTGTGAAAATTGAAAAGAAGCTTGACTACTACCTTACTAAGTCCCTTTCTCCTGCAGGGAAATTCTAGATTTGTTTGAAGGTCCTGCAGCTATGCATGTTTATTATTCTTCCTATTAGGCTCCTTCCAAAGCTTCGTATCTGAAATTAGAATGATTGTTCCATGACTTTCTTTGGGCTTCTGGTTCTGACCATCATGGATTTCACAGAGTGGTTTGGGATTTTTGTTATCTCCCCAAAGAGTTTGGAGGCCTTGGCCTTCTTTCCACATAGAAGCAAGGCCTTGCACTTTGTGCCAAGTGGATTATACGTGCCATCACTAGAAATGAAGCTTAAAAAGTTTTAGTTCATCATTGCATTGCTTCTCAATTTCTTGTTAATAGGCCTGAATGGAAGGGGATTGGCTTTCAAACCCTTCTCATTATGCAGGAACCTATGCACATTTAGGGCTCTTTTTTTATCAAGAGCATATAGAAATCTTGGGAAGCTGCCAAACCTTGGCTTCGTTGGTCTGGTGATGGGCTCTCTTTGAATCAGTAGTGCCTTTGCTGGTCTCTGTTATTTGCCATCTAGGGTGTTCCTTTGGCCAAGACTCAAGGTTCTAGTGCTTTTTATTTTTCAAAAATAGCATCAAGACACCTAAGGACCTCTTTTCTAGGGTCTCTATGAGTCTCAGATCTTGGGAAGACATGAAAATCTAGTTCCATCTTGCTCGTTCAGATCGATAGACTTTTGATATTGCTTCCTACAATTGTAGACCACTTAATTCACAAGGTGGGTATCCAATCTATTCGACCTCGGTGAATAGATTGGAAGTGATATCCTACCACACCCTTCACTAGCTACAAACCAAGTATGGGGTATCGATGGCTTTCTTCCCACTTGCTGATGGTGGACACCCTCAACCAATGTTGACATTTATGGTCTTTCCTTTCTTAATGAAGAAAACATTTTGAAACTATTTGGAGTGCCATTACTAAGCCTAAGATTTCCCATTTTGCTTTGTTCCTGTTGTTTCAAGGTCTTCCTCTTGGGCCTCAGCTCAAGCATATTGGGGTTCTAGATCCTTGGTGTCCATTCTGTGGACAATCAGAGTCTTTATTTCATATTTTTTGGTTCTGTAGATGTGCCCAAAATTTTTGGCACTAGATTTATGATTTCTTTAAGCTTTTTTAGCCAGAACCTTTTTCCTGGCATATAGTTTTTTTGGGTGATTCCCCTAGGTTCCCTCGGTAGTTTACCCACATTTGACATACCTTCAGGATGGAGATTTTTGTTTACTTTGTGGAAATATACGAATGATGTTCTTTTCACGCATAGTTTTATTGACATAAATGTTGCTATGTACACTAAAACATTCATTTGTAACAATGTAATGATGCATATTCAAGTCCTAGCCAATAAGGTGGCTCTGGAGGTGGCCCACCTTCAAGAGCTACTCAATCATTGGGGTAATGCACCATGTATGGTTGCTAGAGTGCCCCCTGATGACTTAGTTGATCATACTCCACCCAGGGGCTGTCGTTGGGGATGCAAATCTTCTGCTTGCTGCTCTTACACACCACACTTGCAGGCTCCTTGTCATTGCTCTTTTAGTGGTGGCGATGGCTCTGCCTTGTCGTGGCTCAGGTTTGTCCCCAAGTCTAGTAGCTTTGCCTCCTGGTGTTGCTCTTGTTGAATTTGACAAATGACCTTTTCACCTAGAGTTGGCTATATCACCCCCATGGGTAGATGACAAAGATAAAGACCAGACACCTGAAGATGTTGTTGATGGTTGGGCTGTTCCTAGCCCGCCTACCAATCCTAGGGATGACTAAGGTTTCCATGATCGTGATGATCTGCCTTTAGTTGGCATTGCTCTAGTAGCTTGAGGGGTTGCTCAAAGTTTTTTTTTGATAAATAGTTGTTGATTCCGGCTTTGGTCATGTGAACTCTTGCAGGGTGATCTTGTTTCCCCGAGCCCTTTTTTGTGAATTGTAACTAGTATATTATTTATTAATAGAAAATGACTATTTATAAAAAAAAAAGTGTTATTATAGTTATGGTGCTTAGCTTCTGGATTAAATTGTGTTGAGATTTTTAACATCAACGTTTAGAATTAGGATGAGAAAGCAAGAGATGTAAAATAATTTAACTTGTAGATTTTGCATAGACTCACAAGATAAAGGGACCGAGAAAAGAGGGATTGCACACACCCCAAAGCTAATCCCTCTTTTCTTGATCCCTTTATTTTGTGAGTCTATGCAAAATTTGCAACTTACATTGTTTTACATCTCTTGCTTTCTCATCGTAATGAGTGTGATTTAAAACTTGATGGTGCAAATCTCAACACAATCTAATGTAGAAGTTAAGCACCATAACTATCATGGATTGTGGAAATCTGATCTCCGTAATATTATTATAGAATTAATAAAATTTATTGTTCTATTTAGAAAATAGATTATAAACTTGTATTATTCGTTTCCATCTCTATTTTAATTTAGTGCTCAATATTTTTAACAATCTGAAGCTTTGCAAGTACCGCCACAGCCATGTAAATTACATTGTCACGAATCGACCAACCTTTGTACAGACCAAAAATCTGCATTTCACACAAAGTCCGAGGTGGTTATCGCATGTATTTAATTTGGAGTCCAAACCTGCCATTGTCTGAAACTTCGTGGGCATCATCACACTATGTTTACATGGCTACTAACGAACGGATTCGAACAAGTTATTATTTTGGAGTTTACATCATACAACTCATCAAACCATAGATTACATAAATAATTAAATAAATAAATTGCCCACCACAATTATATTTGGGAGCATGATTAAACATTTTTCGGGACAGAAAAGAACAGATATTATTGAGTGATTGGAAGAAGAAGAAATGGCGAAGGGATACGCATACGTGCTCCTTTTATTGCTCCTGGCTTCTTCTGCCTCTGCCTCTGGTAAATTAGTGATTTCCCTACTAATTTTGCATCAATATTTATTTAGTAAACACATTGATTTACCTACTAATTTGACAGGTGTTGGTAATTACAAGAAGCCCATGGAATATAATGATCCCCCCGCTGGGACGTGCGGATTTAACAGTGGGCATTATAAAGGGGATTGCGATCCTTTTACCAGCGGCTGTCATGATACCTGCATAAATTCTGATGGTGCCGCCAGTGGGAAATGCACTATTGGTAATCTTTTCGTATGGTATTGTACGTGTTATCATAGCTGTTAGAACTGCGCTTTTTGCGGCCATGAAAAAGTAATTTTCTCATTGAACTTTGATGAGATTAGATTTTTTTTTTGAACTAAGTTGAGTTGAATAGTATTGATTAATCTACAACAGGTCCGGGCTTGTTTGCTGTATTATATTTCCCTATTTTCTGTGAATTTCTAAAATTTGTCATCAATCAAGATATTTGAAGTTCTAGAAATCACAATCTACAGATCTGTTTATTTAAGGGCTTGACAGATAATTTTTAAAATCATTTGCTAATTTGAATAAAACTTTTTTAAGCGTGTGATAATAAGAATAAATATTACGATTTCAAAGTTTATTTATTGAAGAACTCGCACCGCTCATCAAACACATAAGTTAATTGTAATGAAGTCATTGATTATTGATTAACTTTATCTTCCATTGCTTGGGTCAGTCCCTCAAGTTCTTCATGATTTTACATTCTTAGCTTAGTAGCTCAAGTGTAAATGAAATCGGAGGTTTCTTCCTTGAAAGAGAGATATGCAAAGTCAATAGGTGAAAATAGAGTGATTCTTGATCCACATGCATAACTCTACTAAACATCCATAGATTTTGAAATGCATAAATTATCACTATTCTTAGAAAATGGTAATTAAACACATAAACTATAAGAACAACTGAACTATCTTAATTTTTACTATTTATATCATGATTATATTTCTTATTTCATACATGTGTAACTTACAATCATGTTCACCATGGAAAATGCAAGATAGTAAATCTTTTCATATGATAGTATGTGTTATAAATGTTATAAGAATAGAAATGCTCCAAATGGACTATGCTTCCTATGAGCTTATGAATACATAAACAATTTTCTCATTTGACTTTGATGCAATTAAATATCATTTTCAAATAATTTAGGTTAGGTAGTTTGGAATAATCTATAATGGATTCAATCTTGTTTTGTGTAGTTAAATTAAGAAAGGGGTCTAATTTTTCTAATCACACTTATTCTAACATTATTAAAATACTAATGTGAATGTTTGAAGCTTATTGTCAATAAAATATTTCAAATACTACTACCATAATGAAAACCTTTGAGTGTTGTAGAATAATTTCACAATCTACAAGTATGTTCATTTGAGGAATAAAAATATAAATTCTATAAAGTAGTTACTAATTTGAATAAACTATGTAAGTGTGTTGGGAAAAGGATTAAGAATTCATAGTTTATTTATTAAAGACATCACAAAAGTGCTCAAATCTAAAAGTTAATAGGGATCAGGGTCATGGTTGTTGATTAGCTTTGTGTATGTAAAGCTAATCTAAAGCATGCTTAGTCAACACACATGGTTAAAATAGTTTTTGCACTACTAACCAAAATCTTTTATTTCTTGAGTTTGGCCCCTCATAGTTCTTTGCAGTGTTACTTTCATAACTCTTAGTAACACTAGGTGAATGAAATCCTTATTCCTCCTTGAAAGAAAGAAACCCCAAAGAAAAACACTATACTAACAAACTAATAGTGCTAACCACCATCTTTTATTGCTTGGGTTGGACCTTCCTAGTTATTAACAATGTTACTTTTCTTGCTTAGTAATCCCAAGGTTAATGAAATCCATGTTCCCTCCTTGAAAGAGAGAGCCTAGGTGAAAAGATGAAAATAAATGTAGTGCCTAAGGAACCCCAAAGGACAATACCATACTAACCAAATGAATGGTGCAAATATTCTATTTTGTTTCCTAAAAACTATTAGAAGTCATCTAATTGTGAGATAACACTTAATTTACCATATACATTATATAATTTACATAACATGAATGTAAAATTAAAATTGCATTATCATATTAATCATAGAGTTATGAATCATGAATGTAGAATTAACCACCCAATCTAAATCCTTATTGGGATCCCTAATGTTTCCACTTTAAGAGAGATATCTATTATAAATAATTGCCTAGGTGCAAAGATAAAATGCATTATAATGAAACCAACATAAAGTTAGTTAAATCCATAAACATTTTATAGCATACTACTTAAGTGTTTTTATTTTTCTCTCTTTCAACATAATATCATCATCACAATCACTAGACCAATTAAGATAAAAAAATTCTATTTTACATTAGCCTAGAAATTATCTTATTTCCTATCACTATAACTAATTAATCAATCAAATAATTGAATCTTCACTATCATTTTTTATTCCTTACTATGCGATAATTAATAAAGCAAATATCCATACCATTCATCCTATATTATAAGTACTAATTAGGGGAAAAATAGAAGCAATAAGATTAACAATGTAAACTAGATGAGATGAATTTATTAGTTAAATGATTTCACTCTAATCCATTGAATACAATAGAAAAGAGGGGCTTCCAAACATAACTCTCAATATAACTTAGGTTAGATTAGGGATGCTAATGCTAAATTCAAATACTAAGGAAGTACACAATAAATTTCTCTGTCATGCAATATTCATTAATTTTAAATGTCAAATGTGAATGTAAATTGAACCAATTGATTAAATAAAAATGGCTATATATATATATATATATATTGTTTCAATTAAAATAGCCAAATTGTGTTAGAAAGTAAAGTCCACCAAGATAACTAAGAGGTGGGGGGTAGGGGGTGGGGGGGTGTTTGGGGTGAATTAGTTGTCTAATCAATACAATTTTTAGCAACTTTATTAAACTTCAAACATGTGGTCAATAACAACAGTAACCATTGTATCATTTTAAAATGGAAGCACTTCCATGTTAAGAGTGTTTATCCCTCTGAGTTAGTGGTCTAGGGTCATGTCAAGCACCTTGAATAGGTCTTTGCATAAATTTGACTATTTTCCCTCTATTCTACCCCTCTCTCTCTCTCTATTTCCAGCCTATTTTTGACAACTTTCTCTATGAAATTGAGGACTTTGACTTTCTAGGTCAAGGTTGACCTTGACCCTAACCTAGGTCAAGGATGATCTCGACCATAACCTAGGGCAAGGTCAACCTCGTCCTTTGGACTTTGGAAAGTTTCATTTTCCCACTTCTGGGTTGGTTGTTTCAGGTTTCAGAATGGTACTCTTAAATTACATTTAATCTAGGTCCATTTATAGGTTCTAAGGTTAATTGGGATTTAATTCTCTAATCTTAGCCTTCTCTAGAATTTTGTGCCCTAGATCTCTAGATAAGGGAAGCCTTCTTCCCTCATTTTGACATCTACTTACTATGAGAGCATCAACTATCTATTAGAAAAGTTATGATCCATTTTCTTTGAACAATTATCTTGCACATCCATTATTCTATTAAGTGAAGATCTACTATCAATCAAGCATTAAAGTGTTCAAGTATCCAATTCATCAAGGAGGTCCATTGTTAGCCACTGAAGTCTATTCAATCTCTATGGAGCCCTCTTGTTAAAGTTTCTCCATCCACATTCTTCCAAGCCTTTTTGTATAGAAATATCCATTCATGATTGGTGTTGAATATCTAATGCCATTTATTTGAAACATCCTACACACATTTCTATATTCATTTGGAGCATTTGTACTTGTGGATTCAAGGATTCAAATACTCCATAAGGATTTCAATATAAGCAAGGTGAATAGTTCCAATTACTTTGTTTATTCAAGGTTGATTCTAAACTAGGGTTTGACCAAGGCAAAACCCCCATCCAAACAAAAAAATCATTTTTCTTGCAGATACAGGTGTGGAGTAGTGAATTGAAGTGTAGATTTGGATACCCTTTTTGTCAAACTCATGAGATCCATGAACACAAATTTTGTCAGAGTAGTACAGGTCAAGGTGGACTTTTCAGGGTACAATTGTGCCCTAAGGAAGATCGTGCCCCTCTATTTGGGTCAAGGTCGACCTGCATTCAAAAGAAAAAAGTTTTTTGGATTTTCTCCATTTTAGCATTTCTAGTCTAGAACAGGTTGCATAATTCTCTAAAACTATGCACAGACATTAGAAATCAGCATTTTCCAAATTTTCTCTACTTTAAGGTTAGTATTTGTCTTCTATTTATTTCAAATTTCAAGTACATACTTTTCCATAACAAAGATTATAGGACCTTCTCCCTTCTCCGTATTCTCCATTACATGATCCATTTGTGCATTGATCACTTCCTTATGGTTAATCAATTTGGATCATTCCTTTTGGGAATTCAGGTTGAGGATAGGTCCTATATTTTCACCCTATTCACATCTATATTTTTTTCTATTCAATAAGTTGAACATTTTTTTAATCCTATTCATTTTGGTGAACTCGACATGCTTACGCTCTTTACTTTTGTGAAATTAGATGCCCTATTGAGTTTTGTGGTGTTATATTTCATTTCATATTTGTTAGGTCTTTTCTTGAATTAAGATTAGATTTCATTTATGCACTCGCATTATAAAATTCAAAAATACAAAAAGAAAACAAAAAAAAATTGCAAAATCTCTTTCAAAATACAAAAATATTTATGCTTTATTTTATTTTATTTATTAGTTCATTTAAATTTCATTATTTTATGAGCTTTATTATTTCTAATTCTACTTATACCCTTCTAGTTAGATGAAGTCATAGACTTATGGGTATCTTTGAGTCTGAGTCTTTTTCTCGTTTCCTTAGGATCCCGAATGAGAATTTGATTCTTCCTAATTCTAATCCTATTATTGAGTAAAAATCTTCTCACTAATCTTATAATGAGGATGATGTTGTTAGAGTTCCTCTTGAACAAGTCCAAAAAATTTCAAATGAAAGTGATAAAATGGGTAATTAGCTTATTCAAGAAAACTATAATCAATATTCTATTCAAGCTATCAAGGCTCTTAAGAAAGTTCTTCATGATAGTGATCAAGGTGTTAATATCTTGTGTGGTATTATTCACCTTGTGCATTCCAATGTTAAACCTTTATTTCAAGAAGCTCAAGATTTAGGGTTGTTTCCCCTATCACTAGTGCATAACCTTCTTCTTTTCCTTTCCATAGTGTTCTAGGTATCTATACTCCTTTGGTGCCTATGATGATTCCCTCTACGAGTGTTCCTCTTGTGTCCCTTCCTATATCAAAAAATTCTTATCATAATGTTCCTTTTACTTATTCTAATCCTCTACCAATTGTAGCTCCTAGTGTGTCTCTAGTTGCATCTTCTATTCTTGTAGCTTTATACAATTTATCTATTATTTCTAATGTTGCTAGTTCTCCTATTTCTTCTAATGATTCAAAAATTATTAGTTTGGACAAATTGTGTCATCTTTACAACAACAACTTGCTACCTTAAATCAAAACAAGTTTAGTATTCCTACCTATGACATGGGGAAGTCCTTTGTCTCAAGATATCATTTGTACTCCCATTCCTCAGCAAGTCAATATGCCTCATCTTGAGAATTACAATGGTAAGGGAGACCCTATTCATCATGTTAAAATATTTCAAATCCTTTCTAGTGATTATGCTCATGATCATAGAATTTTAGTCAATTTGTTTTCTCGAACATTTCATGACAAGGATTTACAATAGTTTTGTTCCTTGACATCTTTTTCTATTAATTAATTACCTCAACTTGCCAATGCTTTTATTTGAAAATTTCAAAATAACATTGGCCTATAAGTGTATTTGAATATTTGATACATTTTAAACAAAATTCTAAGGAAAATTTGACTAAATTTATTGGTAGATTTAAGCATTTGCATGCTTAGATTTCCTATCTTGATCTTGATATTTATATTCAATGTATGTTTATTTCAAATTTGCAAAAGGATATTAGAGATAAGATTCTACTTACTGAGTTTACCTCTTTTCAACAACTTTGTTCAGTGCTTCATCATTATGAATTACAATTGATTCAATTTGAGAGCACCATTCCAATGGATCTTGTTCTTATTGATAAAAGTGATGCTACTCCTAATCCAAATAAAGTTAAAAAATTCAACAACTATGTCAAGATAAACAAACAAGAAAATGCAGTTTCTGATCAAGTTGTTGTATCTTACAATGCCACTTATGTATCCAATGCTTTTCAATTAAAAGATACATTACTCATCTTTCTAAATCTTTACATTCTATTATGAATAGGTTGATAACTGCTAATATGGCATCTAAATCTTTTGATCCTAAAACTTTTTGTTAATATCATCATCAGAATGGTCATGATACTGAGAAATGTTATTCTTTAAAACATAACATTCAAGACTTGATTTTTTCTAATGCTTTATATGTTGATAATTTTGATGGTAGTTGGAATAAATTCAGTTCTCCTCCTAATCAAAATCTTCAAATCTATGTGAATTCTTTACCTATACATGATACTAATACTATTGCTCAACCATCTTCTATGGATATATTGTATGATTCAAAGATGGATGACCGTAATCATGTTGTTAATCAAGTGGAGCATGTGGTTCAATATGTATCTCTACCTCAACCT
This sequence comes from Cupressus sempervirens, assembly GCA_028749045.1. Lineage (NCBI taxonomy): Eukaryota > Viridiplantae > Streptophyta > Pinopsida > Cupressales > Cupressaceae > Cupressus > Cupressus sempervirens. Next base: position 788,378,465 of record CM053791.1, on the reverse strand, counting down.
CAACTTCAATCTCAAGTTTTAGCTCAACCTCAATTGAAATCTAGGCTTAAATTGAAGCCTCAACCTAAACCACGGCAATAAACTAAGAAAAAATGACTTTGGGAACTTTTGATTACCTTTGATGATTCTAAGACTATTAAAGCTCTTGATGGTCCCCTTTATATTTATACTAGGAGTTCTTAGATACCTACTTGTGGTTATCTTGTTGATCCTACCTCCTTAGTCAGTGTGATTACAAAGGAAAATATTTTTATGAAAGGATTTTAACATGATTTTTATGATACATCATATGTGTGGGTTCAAACTTGTAATGGTTTTCTTTATCCATCATTTGGTTCTATTGATTTACTAGTTGAACTTTGTAGAAAAATCTTGAACACTACCTTTGTTTTTGTTCCTACTTCTGATCAATTTAAAGTTAAGCTTGGTTTATGTCACACTTCTAGGCCTAGGGACTATTCTACCCTTGATTCTTTTGGCCTTCATTACCTAATTCATGTCCTTCTCAACCTAATCATCTTTTCCATTCATATCAAGCTTATAAGCATAGTAAGATTCTTGAGTTAAGTTTACCTCTTATGGATCTTAACTATGGTCTTTTTCCTATGCCTTCCATACCTCCTTTATCTATGGATTCTACAACTATTAATCAAGATCCTCCTATTTCTTGTTAGTCTATTGATTATCCTATTAATCCTCCTATTAGAACTTGTGAAGAATCCAGTAATTGTTCCTCATAGTTCTCAACACATTTCAAGCAAGACAAAACATAATCAATCTACTAGTGAACATCATAAGAAGTGTCATGCTCAAGACAAAACTTGTAATCCTATTCTTCAAAAATATTTACCTTCTTTTGGATATAGCTATGCATGATGTATTAGAAGAAGTTGTTGCTAATCGTGATGTTTTTGATTAAGTAAAATAGGCTTTATAGGGATCCTAAAACCCAAGAGTTTTACAACATAAAGATAGAAATTTAAAAAGTCCAGCTAACATGAAACTGCTACAAAAATCCAAAACCAACAAAAGGCTCAAGGCCAGGAGGCAAAAGCCGACACCCAAAAAAACTATAAGAAAAATCAAAAGAGATTTTAAGATGCATGATTTCGATGATTCCATTTGTATCGTAGAACCTATTTTGATTAATTTAGATGAAGAAGATACTCTTAATGATATTGATGATGTTAATGATGAATATAAAACTATTGACATTGATATTGATTTACCTAATATGCTTTCCTCACAATTGACACTTACACTTAGTATCAAACATTGTGATTCTCAAGAGGATCCTTGTTTGGAATTGGCTATCATTCCTACTATGTTGGATATAGTCCCTCTTGTGAGTTACCCACCTTCCCTAAATTATAGAGACCAAGGTGGAGAGAGTAGGTGGCATGCTTGATTGGTTAGTCCTTCATGGTAGCTTTTTTGTATGTTTGTCTATTGTACTATTCTTTTCTCATGATGTGTTTGCTAAAGTTGTTAGATTCTTTTATATGATCCTTGTTGTTTTGTCAGTGCAAGGTGATAAAGGAATCAAACTTATTTTATTATTTCTCTATATGTATCTTTATTTTATTTGTGGTAAAATCAAATCCCATCCTTTTGGCTTGTCTCTCACCAAATATCTTAGCAAGTTTCCATAACTGTGATTCACAACTTTTGTTTGTCCATTAGTCTATGGATGATGTGATGAACTAAATTTCAAATATTTCTTCAACTTCTTCCATAATGTATGCTGGAAATAGCCAAAAAATTTGGTATCTCAATCTGAAACTATACTCTTTGGCAAACCATGTAGTCTTACCACTTCTCTAAAAAACAACTCTACTACATGAACAATGTCACTGGTCTTATTGCAAGGAATAAAATGTGCCATCTTTGAAAACCTATCAACCACCACAAAAATAGAATCATGGCCTCGTTGTGTCCTCGGTAATCCAAGAACAAAATCCATGCTGACATCCTCCCATGGCTTCTTTGGTATAGATAATGACTAATACAACCCTGTATTCTACTTCACTCCTTTTGCCATCTGACATACTGTGCAACTCTATGTAAACTTCTTCACATCTTGTTGCAACTGTGGCCAGTAATAATTCTCAAAAACCAAAGCTATGGTTTTATTTCTACCAAAATGTCTAGCCAATCCTTCACTATGCTTCTCCTTGATCAAATTCTCTTTCATTGAACTTCTAGGAGTGCACAACTAGCTTCCTTTAAACAACATACTATCCTAGATCATGAAATCCAACCACTTTGTCTTGCCAAGTGTAATAGGTTCTATACAAGCCTTCCATGCTTCACCAAAATCAGGATCATCTAGATACAAAGTAATGAGTTCCTTGAACCCAATCACCTCTATCTACATTTCTGTCAGCAAAAGTTGTCTCGTACTAAGAGCATTTGCAAATCTTTTAGAATTCTTGCTCCTGTGTTTCAAAACAAATGTATAACTCTACAAAAAATCAACCCACTTCAAATTCCTTTGGTTTAATTTTTCTTGACTATTCAAATATTACAAAGCTTGATGATCAGTATACAAAACAAACTCCTTAGGAAGAAGATAGTGTCTCCACTTATTCAATGCTTCAACTATAGCATAAAATTCTTGATCATAAACACAATATTTTCCTTTTGCATCATTCAACCTCTCACTAAAATAGGCAACAAGTCTACCTTCTTGGCTCAAAATAGCTCCTATTGTAGTACCACTAGCATCATAGTCTACTTGAAACACCTTGTTAAAATTAGGAAGTACTAAATTAGGCTGCTCAGAAACCTTCTATTTTAATACATTAAAACTCTTATCTTCTCCTATAGTCCACTTAAATTATTTTGTATCCCCTCTCATTATTTCAATCAAGGGTCCACAAATACTACTAAAACCTCTTATGAACTTTCTATAAAAACTAGCTAGTCTATGAAAAGATCTTACCTCTATCACACTCCTTGGAGTAGGCCATTCAAGGATAGACTTCACTTTCTCTAGGTCCATTTTTAGACCTTTTTCTGAGACTACAAATCCCATGTACACCAACTCCTTTACAAAAATGCACTTCTTCAAGTTTATCAACAACTTTTCTTCCCTCAATTTATCAAACATCTTGCAAATATAGATCAAATGCTCCTTCAATTTCCTACTAAAGATCAATATGTCATGTAGGCAAGCATGAAAAATTTACCAGAAACTCCTTTAGTACCTCATTCTTGAGCCTCATGAAAGTGCTTAGTGCATTGGTTAGCCCAAAAAAAGTCATGACTAACCACTTGTGCAGTCCTTCTTTGGTCTTGATGTTAGTTTGTGGTGATTGATCAAGGAAGTACTGTAAAAATGATCTACATTTTTTTGGATCTACTACTAGGCTTGATATTGCACATGTAGTGGGATCGTTAGTAGCTATATGAGTCATCCAAGAATTGAGCATTGGAATGTCATCAAATGGATTCTCAAATATTTGAGAGGAACATCTAATAAGTGTTTATGCTTTGGGGGCTCTACTATTGATTTATAGGGCTACGTTGACTCATATTTAGCAGGGGAGATTGATACTAGGCAGATTACTACAAGTTATGTCTTTACTATTGGTGGGGCAGCCGTGAGCTAGGTTTCTAGGTTACAGAAGGTTAATGCTTTATCCACTATAGAGGTAGAGTATGTAGCTACTACAAAGGAAACCAAGGATATGATATGGCTTTAGTTATTCTTGGAAGAGTTGGGACACCCTCAGAGGGATAATTATTTGTTTACAGATAGTCAAAGTGCCATTCATCTTGCAAAGAATTCAGCTTTGCATTAAAAGACCAAACACATATAGTTGTGGTACCATTTTATTCGGTCAATTTTGAAGGATGGAGAGTTAAAGCTAGATAAGATACATACATATGACAATCCAACATATATGTTTACAAAGGTAGTAACAAGGGAAAAGCTGAACTCTTCTTTAGCTTTGGTCGGTCTTTTAGATTGAACATGAATAAAAGAACAACTGAGTCCAGGGTGGTTTGATATAATAGGAGCCTCATGCAATAGCAAATTAGTCTCCAAGTGGGAGATTGTTGTTTAGTGTGGAGCCTTATCTGTCCCTAAGTGGGAGATTGTTAGTTTGTGGTGACTAATTAGGAAAGTACTATACGTACTTCATAAATTCTTTGGAGTTTAGGTCATGGCCAATGTTGTGGCCAACATATGGCCGACATATGGCTAACATGTTGTAACCCTAAAGAAACATAAAATTACTTGTATAAAAGGGCTTAGGGTTACGTATTTTCATTAAGTTGTGATGCAAAATTAGTTCTTGTGGCAGTATTGAGCTATAAGGGATTACAAATTGTAATTAGGTTGTAATCACTAAATCATAATAATATCAGACTTGATGTTTGGTGGACATAGCCTAGGGATTGGGTGAACCATGTTAAATCTTGGTGCCTTGTGTTCTTTTATGAGAGATCTATTATTTTCTATTATTGGTTATATTTGCATGTAATTGTTATTGCTATCTATGGTTTAATCCTGACAATCTCAACTATAGGTATCTTCAACAGGTTAGCAGCAAGAACATGGTTCATGGTCTACCTCAAGTCCAATTTTTAGAAGGTGTTTGTTCAGGTTGTGCACTTGGGAAGCATCTAGAAAAAATGTTCGACAAGGGGAAGTCTTGGAGAGGACAATGTGTTCTTGAACTAGTTCATAGTGATGTGGTATGCCCATTTCTAGTGCCATCATTTGGAAAGTCTCACTATGCACTCTCTTGCATTGATGAATACTCTTGCTATACTTTTGTACTCTTCATGGCTCATAAGAGTGAAGTGTTTGAATGATTTCTCACCTTCAAGGCTCAAGTAGAAAAACAATCAGAGAAAGCCATCAAAGTCCTTCAAATAGATAATGGAGGAGAGTATGTGAACTCAAGACTTATAGACTTTTTTACTCAAGAGGGAATTGACCTTTAGCATTCAATACAATACATGCCATAGCAAAATGGTGTTGGTAAAAGGAAGAACAAAACCTTCAAGGAGATGACCACTTGTATGCTACTACATAAGTCTCTTGATCAAGTCTTTTGGGATGAAGCAATGAATTGTATAAACTAAAGCATAAATAGGAGTCCTCATAAAGCTTTGGATGGAGTAACTCCTTCTGAAGCTTAGACTAGAAGGAAACCTTTTGTAAAGCACTTTAGAGTCTTTGGTTGTCCAGCATGGGTACAAATACCTCCATAGAAATATAGGGCATTGGAACCTCAAAGTAAACCTTGCATATTTGTTGGATATGTGGACTCTCATAAATCCTACAAATTGATGGATCTAGAGATACATGACATTTCTATGAGAGGAGTGTACAATTTGAAGAAAGTTGTCCAAGCTTTACTTCTTCGACTTCTCCTTCTTCCTCCTTCATTGAAGAGAGTGACAGTGATGACAATGACTTGGACAATGTTCATCCATGACCCCAATAGAAGTATCAGCCAGATGAGGTTGAGGATATCCCTTCTACATCTTCTTCCACCAGACCTAAATGGGCTCAACAGACATTGGATGCGGTAGGACCCTTGGTAGGGAATCCTTTAGATACTAGGAGGACAAGGTCACAACACAACTCACTCCCTCATTCTTATATTGCAATTGCTTCTGATCCTCAATCATTCAAAGAAGCTTCAAGAATTCTAGAATGGGATAAAGAAATAGAGGAAGAATATAATTCTCTTATGAGAAATGACACATGGGACTTAGCATCTCTTCCTAAGGGAAGAAAATTGGTTCGGTGTACGTGGATCTATTAGACCAAGTTTGTAGTGGATGGAAGTGTGGAGAATTATAATGCTATACTTGTTGCAAAAGGTTTCTCTCAGGTACCCAACATTGACTACACTGAGACCTTTGCTCCAATTGCAAAAATAAACTCCATTTGTTTGACACTAGCTATAGTAGTAGCTCAGAGATGGGTTGTTCATAAGATGGATGTGAAGAGTGGATTCTTGAATGGTGATCTTTATGAGGAGATTTATATGGAGCAGCCATAGGGGTTCATTCAAGATGCTACCTTGGTTTGAAAATTGAAAAAGTCTATCTATGGACTAAAATAAGCTCCTAGAGCTTGGTATGCCAAAATGGATACTTGCCTTCTCTCAGCAAGGTTCACTAAATGTCATTCTGATCCAAATGTCTACATTCTTTAATGGGATGATTCTTACTTGCTACTTATGCTTTATGTTGATGACTTGATCATTATAAGGAGTACAATATCCATCATTGATAGTGTCAAGGCTACTTTTCAGGACAGATTTTCCATGACAAACTTGGGTCTATTTCATTATTTCCTTGGTATTCAGATACAACAATCTTCATGAGGGATCACATTATCTCAACCCAAGTATGCTCTTGATCTACTTGCTCAAATTCACATGAGTAACTAGAAGGCTACATCTACTCCATTTCTTTCAGGTGTTAAGTTAGAAGTGAAGTGTTTCACTCCACTTGTTGATGCTACTTTCTATAGACAGTTGGTTGGAAGTCTCATCTACTTGACACACACATGCCTTGACATATCCTTTGCAATTGGCATAGTTTCTCACTTTATGCAAGAGCCACATGAAATTCACTAGAAGGCAACCAAACACATCTTGCACTATATCTAGGGTACACATACATATGGGATATGTTATGAAGCTATTACTGGACTACAGTTAGTGAGTTATATAGACTCAAACTATGCAAAATATCTTGATTCTCACAAAAGTACTTCAAGATATATGTTTCATCTTGGTTCCAGCCTCATTTTTTGGTAGTGTAAAAAGAAGAATACTATTGATCTTTCATCAACTTAGGTTGAGTATCGAGGAGATGTTAATGTAACTATAGACGCAATTTGGTTACACTAAATTCTATAAGAGTTTGGTTTTGACATACCTTGACCCATAGTCATACATTTTGATAATTAGAGTGCCATTGAAATCTCAAAACATATAGTGCAACATCAATGCACAAAACACATTGAGGTTCCTATTAACTACATTAGAGAGTTGATTCATAAGTAGGTCATTACATTGCAATGTTTTCCTATAGAGTAGTAGATTACAGACATCTTCACCAAGCCCTTCATTGAGGTCAAGTATCTTCAATTGTGAGATCTCTTGGGGGTGCAGGATTTTTCACTAGGGGGGTCACATGACTCTTCTCTTCTTTATTGTACTTATCTCTCTTTTGGGGGGAATATTTTTCCAATGAGGTTTTCCCTCTTTCTCCATTTTTAGAGAGATTGCATAGCATTGTGTGTACATTGTTGTTTTTGTACATGGGTACCTAACATGGCATATTAGTTGGGACCCATCATAGCTTTTCTGAGCTTAAGTGCATTTCCCTAAGTTGCACTTAGGGGTGGAGGGTGGTGTTAGTGTAAATAATTAATTATTATTACACTTTACTTAAGTTTACTTAGCTTAATGCATTATTATATTAGTTTTCATGTAGACACCTAGGAGTATGCATTGTCATATGAGTTGTCTTGTTGACAACATAGGAGTTTGCATATTCAATTGAGTTGTCATGTAGACAACACAGTTGTTCACACTCTAATTGAGCACATGGTGTCTACAACATCTTTTTATGAGATACACCTATGTAAGCTTATCCTCTCATCATCGTAAAAACTCTTGTGCTCAATGGAGGATAATCCACTCTTGGTGGACATGTGCTTAGTTATGAGCCTTATCACTTTGCTAAATCCTAGCCATTCTTGAGGCCTTTATATATAGGCACTTATAGTGTGTATTGATAAAGTATTCATTCTCATATTATTATTATGATCATACATTGTTGGTCCATATTGTGCTAAGTTCTTAAGTTCTTGTGCTAAGTTCTTAAGAAAGGGAGAAGTTGAACTCCTCTTTAGCTTCAGTTGGTCATCTAGACTAGACAAAATAAAATAATATCATAGTCAAAGGTGATTTGATATTCAGCAAGAGCTTCAGGTTTAGCAGTGCTATGATTAGTCTCCAAATGAGAGGTTATTATTGAAGAGTTTGATTAATCTCCAAGTGGGGGATTATTTTGATTTGGAGCCAAATAATACTTAGAGGTTTATTCAGTGTAGTTTCTCCCTATATTATTTCTATAGGGATTTGGGGGCAGTGCCCTTGCGGGGTAAAAGGCATCAACTACTATTTTTCTATTGGATGACTTATTTTGGTCCTAATTTTGTAAGAGGCCACAACTTGTATAAAATGGTTTAGGGATAGAGATTTTATAATTTATGGTGATCTTGTAGCATGTTGTAGTGGTATTAAGGTGTAATGGATTATGGATTGTAATCAATGGATAATAATAATATTTGACTTATTGTTGGTGGACGTAGCCCAAGGATTGCATGAACCATGTTAAATCCTTGTGTCTTGTGTTAAATCTCTAATTAACTCTATTATTTTCTGATAAGGGTTATATTTGCACGTAACTATTATTTTTGTCTGTGGTTAATCCTAATAGCCCTTACCTAGAGGTACACTTTAGTATTTATGAGGTATGCTTGGGGTTATGTAATTTCCTAATTTTGAGTGGATGATGCAAATATTGTATCAGTCCAATGGTATAGAGCACTATTATTTTCTTGGACTAAATGATGCTTCTTTCTATATGGGGGAGTATCTAAGATGATCAAAGTCATCAAGGAGTCTTGGTAGCTAGTTCACAATAGTTTCTTTGGACATTTAAGCTACTTGAAGACTTGGAATAGATGATTGGCATAATGAAGCCTTTGTCATTGATGTTAATGGGGGAGAGATTGCATCAAAAACATCTTTGATCAATGGGTAGAGAGAACTACCATGAATGGGGGAGAAGATCCTCTAATGTGGGAGAGATTGAAATCTCCTATATATGAGGGAGAGATTGAGTTGTTAATGAAAATGGGGGAGAAATTAATAACAGTTTATTCTATCCATGTAAGACTTGTTACTATTTTTCATGTTCATTCATTCTGGTGCCACTAAATCAATAATTACCAGGTGCATTTGTTCTTTATGATACCCTAGTTTGTGTTATTAGGTGATCTTGATTAATATTTGTGGTTCATTTTTGCATGAAATTAAAAAATATAGATAAATTAATGAAGCATGTTGAAGGGAAATACGAAGCATGAGATATAACTAAACATTATGTATATATATATTACTAAAATATGAAGCTCACATAATCTAAGGTGCATGAAAAGAGTATCAAAGAAAATGCATGGGCTCATATAGGCCATGAGCATAACCAAATACATATTTCATTTCATAAGGACAAATACATGCACACATAAAAATGGGAGAAGTATAGGGTACCAAAAATTTCCTCTATAGACCTCAGAGAATTTGACCTTTGCTTTTTCTCCCTACATGTCAACACTGTCCAAATGCTATAGAATTTGCATGGGTTTTAGAGGAGAAAATGGGGTGTTAGATCTTGAAAAGATCTAACCAATTCTTGATATCATACAACCTAATCCTAAAATCATACATAAATATATTCATTCCTATAGTATGCCATATCTAGTTGGTCATACCCAAGACAAGTGCAGAATGATCAAAGGAACCATGTAAAAGAGAAAGAAGTACCATATTTTTATTTGACAATGTTTTTTCCATGTGCAGGTAGAAAATTTCGATTATTGCTTTCTAAATGCAATAAATTCCCTCACATAGAAGATCAAAATTTGGGAGGTAGCTCTTTTGAGCTCGTTCTTGGATTGATGACTTTTTAGGAAAGAACACTTATAGAGGTTTCATTGTTATAGCCAAAGAAAAATTCCAATGGAGGCAGAGAAGTAGGCCTAGGGGATCACTATTATTGCAAGAAAATTTATTTATCATGCATTTACAAGTATTTTACTATCATAAAATAGAGCTATAGGAGATTTCATGGTGACAGGAGCTTTAGAGGTTGAAAATTGCATGAATGAATAGTGGTGATAGGAACATGGAATTGTTCATGTAGTAAATAGAAAGAATGCATAATGCAATAGATAAGGTGCAATAGGAGCTTTTTCATTATAAGCAGAGTGCTATAGGAAGAAGGGATAGAAAAACAAGATGCATACATGCACACATGTGTAAGGATAAAGTATGTGAAGGCACCTGCAATAACATGCTGATAAATAAAAAAATGATGTTGAAAGTATAAGAAATAAGTATAAATGCAGCCAGTACCATGAAATCAATACATTATAAGTGCACATCATAAAATTTACAACATGCACTTTTGGTAATCAAATAGATAATCAGCAAGAAGGCAGCGTAGACTTCAATAAAATCAGATTTTTATGGAGATCTAATATGTCTACATCAAAAATGATAGAAAGGTTGATGCCTTAGTTAATGGAGGAATGGAAGAAAAAAAAACAACGTGCAGGCTACCTTTTTGCAAAGCAAATTTCATGTGTAGATGCACAAATTTTACATGGAGCCATGACCTACACATTATTGTATGTAAGCAATATTTACAACCACAACATGTAGATCTAGTTTTGTGATTATAACCCCCTATTGAAAAGACAAGTAGTCACATACAATTTCAAAAGAAGATATCAAAATAAGTGTAGAAATCAACATGAAACATGGGATTAGCAGCACCATATGAACAAATGATTCCCTAGTCCATACATGCATCCACACACCACATTCAAACCCTCATTCACATATGCAGATAGACAACATGAAATAATCAAGCATTTCTTCCTATAGCATGATGAAGCTAATATACATATCAAAGAAATAAAATACATGCATAAAAGCTCAACTTGCAGAAGGTCATGCATATGGAAATAAAGAAATAACCAATATGAAACATGCATCCCACAACCTCTATAGTTATTAGATTTTAAAACAAAAAAAGGAAACAAGATCAAAATGTCATTTATATAGAAAAAATGTAGAAAGCAGAATGTAGAGAGACCTGCTACCAACAAGAGGAATAGGTCACCTATCCTATAGAAAAATAATCAGAGAATACAAGCCATGCCCTTTATATTGAAGTTGCAAAATTATATTAGAAATGATGCCCTAGTTCATGTAATAAATCCATAGACTATAAACATTAAAAGCCTCCTTGATTATCAGATTTTAAAAAACAACAAAAAAATAATGATGAACATGGATGGAAATGAAAAAAATGGGCAGCCAAGTTTAGATTGATCCATAGGAGAATTAAAACATGACACCTTGCATTTTTTAAGAAGATTAATCAAATGGAGAAGAAAATATCAGAGGCATACCTTTATGCATTCAAGTTTTTGTTGTTTCCAAAACCAATGCTACAAGAGAGCTGATCCAACTCACTGCTTCAAGAAACTTTCCCTCTTTTTCCTAGTTTAAATGCAAGTCTAGGTTGAATTATTTTGTTTTTCCTTGGATCATTTTTTTTAATGTGACTTTAGGCATTTAATTTATTAATGAAATGTTTAATATCTTATAAGGGGGAAGGTATTTTAATATTATATTATTGTAAAGGGGAATGCTTTATTTCCTAAATTTCAAGAGGTGGAATTTATTATTAATTTATTATTTTTGGGGAGATTGACAATATTAAGTGTATAAGGGGGATTTATATTTGTATTTAATACTAAATATAAGTATTTTAATGGAAGATGTCATTATAAATCATTTCATTTAAATATAAATTTAAAATGCAAAAAATTATAGAGTTGGTGGAGTTTATTTTTGCTAATTTTATGGGAAGGAGGATTTCCAAAAAGGGGCAAGCTACATACACCTACCAGCTCATTTTGGGGAGATATCAAATTTTCAGATTCAGTTTACAACATGATTTGTGAGGGTGATAGTTTGCAGTCTTTAGCTTATTTGATGAAAATCATTGGTTGGTTTCCAATTTTGGGGATAATGTAGATTGTGGGTTTTAGACCTTTTATACCCCATTCTTGAGCATTATTCTAGTTGGATCTTGCATTATATCTCATTGCAAGAGGTATTGTTCTTTTCCTTGAAAAGATAGTCTTGTTTCTAGCTCAAGTCATATTTGTGATGTAGCTTTTGAACCTTTTCTCCTTTTGAATATGATATAGCAGTGTTCCTCTTGGCCCTAGCTTAAATTTTCCATTGTCTCTTAAGCATTTCCAAATTTAAGTTATAGTGTTTGAGAGGTAGTTTTGAGTTAAGTGTAATTTGTGTGTGATATTGGTTTGAAAATTGTGAATAAGTTTCCTTCTTTTTAACCCCACACCTTATCACAATTTATGCATCTAAAGATAGTTGGATCCTTTTCTAATCAGATTGTTGTAGTCATTTAAAGTTGTGATTTTTATTCAAAATTGCATCACCTTAAAGTTTTGGTGAATCACCTTCATTTCAATTCAAGTTATGTTACATGCATTCTTTCTACCTCTTTTCCTACCAAGTTACATTTAGTTTCAATAGGTGATTCAAGGGAAGCCAACCCTTTGTACTAGAGGTTGATCCTTGACATTGCAAACCCATAGGCCAAGGATCACCCCATGTTTCACTATATTGCTAGAAGTTACTTTTCAGCATAAGGGTGAAATATAAGTGACACCAAGACTAAGAGCTATTCCTACATAGTGTGAACAACTAATGATGTCATCCTAAAAAAAGAAATGTAGATAAAGAAGGGTTCTAGTGATTTTAAAATTTGATTGATGATGAGGATTTGAAAAGAAGAGAACACTAGTAGTTGCAGTAGAGTTTTCTTTTGGTATTCTTAGAACTTAGAGATTTTTCATCTATGTTATCATCAAAGCCAAAGGGGGAGATTGTTAGAATAAATGATAATGGTATTCCTTTGGGGGAGTATCCTAAGCATTTCTAAAGAATGTGGGAGATTGATAGCATGAGTGGCATGTTGCATTCATGATTATGTTTGTCATTGATGTCAATGTAGTAGTATTTCTATGAAGACCGATAGTGTAGAAGATATAGAAAAAGATCATATAGATAGCAAATTGATGATCAGGTGAAGCATGGTTAAGAATATGCACTACACTATGTCTTGACTACATGGTTAAGTTCACATCAAGTAAGTCAAAGATATGTATGAGATATGCTTGATTTATAGAGAATGGTATACAAAGTTATTGAGAAGCAATTTTTGAGGTTTCAATTGTATCTCCTAACAAAGATATAATCAAGATATGTGAGGTTAGACAATGACAATAGACATGATGATAATGACATTAGTGAGTGTGAAAGGTTTGAGTTCCCATGTGTGAGAATTTGTTAAGATTGTTAGCCAATAGTGTTGTGCAATTATAATGTAATTAATTATCTTAATATGGTCCTATTATAATTAATTGGGAAAGGCTTAAGGCTAACTCAAGGTCTTTTTTTGAGAACATGGTATAAAGGAAGGTTAGATTCCTTTTGGTAAAGTATGGAATTATAATGCATGGAGTGTGAAGTGTGCAAGCAGGTGCAATGTATTTGGTAAATGAGAGTAAGTGATAAAAGGGATTATTGGATGCAAAGTTGGTGATCTAGTATTCATATCAGAATAAGAAGAGAAGTCTAGTTGACATGGAAGAGGAAGCGGAAGTACAAGTATAGTTCATTTCTATTATTCTTCAAGGAATAATACTGAGATTAGTTTGATAGTGAGTTCAAGGATCTCTCCCTTGAAGTTGTTGGACAGTGGATCCATTTGCCTCCTACAACTCCTAACAAGGTTAGCACAACTCCTAATACGGTTGGAACCTCTAAATAGGGATTCGAAGTCTCCTAACAAAGCTTATATGTATTGAATGTATTTCATTGGATCCTAATAGAGTCCATCATCTAAAAAGGGAAATTTATATTAGTATATCATTTTGTGGGTACCATGCCCATCAAAGATTTTCCTCTAATCAAGGGTTTCTCTAGTTAACATATCTGATGTTATTGTGTATGAGTATCTTGTTATGATTACTTATTACATTGCTCATATGGTTAAGGATTAATATAGTTGATAATTATTATAGCAGTTAGATAAGTAATTCACCCCCCCCTCTAAATTATATTGGAGGAATTTAATTTCTAACAAAAATAACTACATATATCACTGAGTAGTGATAACACCTCTCAATCTTAGATGATGACACACAAAGATGATGCAACAAAAGAATCAGTGAGTTTGAATGAGGTAGTCATATTACCCATGCATGATTTAAATAACATGACATTGGAACAAATGGAAGAATTGTAAACCTTGCTAAGTCACAAGAAAAAGGAAGAATAATTAAGAAGTGAACACAAAAAAAACAAGTGTTGCACAATATAAAGGATAATTTTGTTGATGCATTTGAGATTTCTAATGTTAATGTGCAACATCCAATTTTGGATCAGCTAGTATATATTGTTGATAAAGTTTAGACATAAGATATAGAGACCAATGATAAATTGATGGGATGATCTAAAAATAAATTTGAGCACAAAGTTTTGTATAAATTCTAAATAGAAATTGCAATTAGGTAGGTTGACCTTTCTAACCTTACCACTTAGTTTTAAGGAATTTCAAAAGTCATTAATTATTTGTATATGAAACTTTGTGATGTTGAGTTCTTCACATTGGAAAATTAATGTTCCATTGATTTCATACAAGAAAATATGAAGGCATGTAAAATTTCTTTGGGAAAGAGGGAAAGTTCAAGATTTCCTTCATATAATAAGTGGACATTTGATTGGTAGAGATTAGCTGAGTTAATGGCTAGAGTTAGTGGCATAAGGAACAAACAGATTTTAGTTCAATTCATACTACTACCCCATTTGGAGATAATTTAGAGGGAATTATCTATAGCTCAAAACTTAAAAAAGAAAGATACACATCTTTCAACAACAAAAAGTTTGATTGATCTAGCTACTTAACTAGAGATTCATATTCAAGTCATGCAATCAATAAGAGATAGGTGGAATAAAGGACTTTAAGAAATTTTTGCAAGTCATCAAACATTTTTGGATAAATACAAGCTAACCCCTGCAAACCCTATGTCATAAGGGAAAAAAATAAGGGGAAATAGCATAATAAGGGGGAAGATAACATAAAGAGGGAGATGAAAATTAGAAATGACATTATCAAATGAGTCAATGTTAGAGTTTACATACATGTATATTGTATAGCAGAGATTATGTTTTGAAGACTAGGTTATAGTCTCAGGGGGAACATTATTTGTGCATGGATAACTAAGTCATGACAAAGTTTCTTTTCCACTAATGTCAAAGAGGGAGATTCTTGATCTCTAATCCCAACTTTCCTATTAGTGTCTAACACTTAGTCATTTCCAAGGTAGTATTGGACAATCATCACTATAACCGAGCTATTCAGAGAAGGTCAAGCTACAAAGGACTTGTTTATATTTTATGATATGCCAAGAAAATCAAAGGTTTCCAAACACCCTAGTTGAGACTAATTCAACATACATGCCAAGTCACACAGAAGAGACTGAGCATTTGGGAAAGTCAAATAATTCTAAGTGAGTTAGTTTATGCCAAGAGTATAGAAGTCAAGTGATAACATGAATGTTAGTTATGACCAAGTGTCAGAACATTCAAGTGCCGAGTAAACCAGTTTTGACATATGATTTTGTAATTGCACAAACACTTACATAAATAATTTTATTTGACTTCTACATGGCATTTAAAGATTGTATAGATAATTAAGGAGTAGATTATGTAGTTTTTTAGAAGACATTCATCCCAAGAAATGAAGATTAACCAATCAAAAAATTAGAACAATAAAATGGAAAAAGGATGAAATATGGATCATTGATTATGATCTAAGGATTCTAACCCTAGGATCATAAAAATATTGAGTGGAAGTGAGCATGAAGGAGTTCAAAAGCTAAGTATAGAGTGAAGGAAGGCTAAGCCTCAAAGGAAATTAGATAGAGCAACCTAGAAGTTGATGAGGGCACAACCCAAGACAAAATGAAAACAATAGGAAAAGGAGAATATTATTATTAGAAGTCATATGCCATTGCATTTAGTACAATGAAAAGAACTCAATGACATGCCCTACAGATTACAATGTTATTAGATTCTGGAGAAAAAACCTTTCTCACAGTGCCTTCTCCCAAACTCTACCAAAAATTGTTGTTTTAATGCAATAAATGACCCTATGTAGCTTGAATTAGGTTTAGGGTTAGGAATAAATTTTAGAATACGCCATTTGAAATTTGTTGCCAAAATAGAAGGTTCTAGAAAACACATTAGAAGTCGGTGTAAAATTAGAAGAATTAAGAAATGGTAGTCCAACTTCTGGGAGGCATAACTTTTGATTTGGGACTCCGATTGACAAAACATTGACATTTCTAAAAATATCTCCAAGTGTTCAATAGACATATGAATGAGCTTTACTTGTACCCCAAATTTTGAGTCCATATGAGGTCATTTAATACCTCAAATTTGACTTTGAAGCATTCTTAGGAAGTCTCTAGGCAACTTAAAACTACAATAACTTTCAAAGTGTAAAGCATTTGGACCTAATTATTTTTCTAGAGTGCTTTAAATTACAATTATAATCATCTCTCCAACTTACATCCTCTAATTCTTCATAATTATGGCTCAATTACAAAATAACCTATTTTCTACACTGGCACATAGCCCAAGGTGCTGAAAAAATCTAACCCAAAAAACCAATAGTGGAACTTTGAGACTTGGAATCTCTATTTGACTCAAATGGGTATCTATAAATAAAGGCACATTAAATAGAAACCAACACTAAGAATATTTTTGGGTGATACAAGATTTCCCTTACACTATTGGATGCTCTTGCATCAGAAGTGAAGGAAAAAACATAACATATCAAATAAGAAGACCAGATTCAAATGTTGATAAGATGAGATCTATAAATAACTTTCAAAGAAAAATCAAAGGATCAGATATTGAATTAGTTTTGATAGATTGAGTCAAGGAAAATCTCTTAATCGAGTGGTTCTAACAAACCTCATTTAAATCTCCTAACAGAGTCCTTACTTTATTGTAAGTGTAAAATCCTTTAATCATGGTAAGACCTAAAAATCTTAAATACTTTTAGTAGAGAAGACCCATCACATGGTAGATCATATGATATGATCAAAATGTAGCCCTAATAGGAAAACTTTGTTGTTGTAGTAGTAAAGATTTTTGTGTTTCACCCCCACCCTAGTTTTACCTTCAACTTAAAGTGTTCTTGGGTTACCAAAATCATTGTGTTATGAATTTATATTCTCAAGGATGTTATACTTTGATAGATTTTATTTCAACATTACAAGTTTATGATTATATGTTTAAAGAGATCTAATATATGAGATGGATTAG
Source organism: Cupressus sempervirens (assembly GCA_028749045.1). NCBI lineage: Eukaryota > Viridiplantae > Streptophyta > Pinopsida > Cupressales > Cupressaceae > Cupressus > Cupressus sempervirens. The sequence continues at coordinate 788,361,189 of CM053791.1, read as the reverse complement.
GTGTGAATCTAGTAAATTGTTTTATCAAAAAATGTTTTATAGATCCTTATTCAACCCTCTCCCTCTTAGTATCTTATTTTCAATTGAGATTTCTAACACTAGGTGCTTTCTTTAATCCATGCAATGGTATCTTCATCTTGTATACCATATCTTCTTCTCTTGTCAATGGAAATCCTTTAGGCTTCTCAATGTAGACTTCTCCTTCAAGGATAACTTTAGTGGCTAATATTTACCAATTGGCTAATCTCACTCATCCATGACCCAAGCTTTGGCTAATTTTTTTGCATTTTTTGGGTGTCCATGTCACCTGAACTTTACCAAATTTGGGTCTCATACTTAGGCTAATCACCAATAATAATAATACATAAGTATTTATATTTTAGTGATGACTTCACCAATGAAATCTAACTTTTTGACATAGTAAATTAAATATTTTTGCCTACAATTTCCAAGGCTTGTCTTAATTAATGGTCATATTTTCCAATATTTAGTAAAAATTTAAGCTACAATATAGATTAAGTATGTAGATTTGACACGTGTCTCTATTTTGAAGACTTTTCATGAAACTTTTTATCCTTTCTCACTTTGCTGTGAAATAGATTTGATAGGAGACATGTGTCTTTACTCTAAGAAATTTCTTTAAATTTTGATATCCTTTTATAAGTAGGGCTTGAAATAAGATTTAGGTAATTGATTTAGGCTCATCCAAAGGTTAAAAATAATAGGAGTGCTTCTCCCAAACCACCATTCAATAATTTGGAGGAAAACTATAATGATAAAAGTGGGCTAAATTTAACCTTAACATTTGATAATTAATTAGGCTCCATATAATAATAATAATTTAAATCATTATTTTATATGTTTGTACTTTTTTCCACAATTTTCATCAATAATGAAAGATTCACAAGGATTTTATAGAATTTTCATATGATTGAAAATCAATCACTAATAAAAGTAAAAGATTTCCTACTTAAAAGTAAAAATTCACCAATAGAAATTAATTTATTTCCCCTGAGCTAATGTTCAATTCGCCAAAATTTTATATTTTTTTTCTAAAGGTGGGTTTCTTAAAGTTATCCCTATTCTTCTTCAAGTTTTCCAATCAAAAAGTTTGACTTCAAATCTATTTGATGCACTTTGAACTTCTCATTTTCTACATAAGCCAAGAACATTCCTACAACTTCAATTGTAGCAATAGGTGCAAATATATCTTCACATTCTATAACTACTTGTTGTGAATTTCATTTGCATACCAGTCTTTCTTTATTTCTCACGACCTCACCTTGTTCACTCATCTTGATTCTAAAATCTCATTTAGTTCCTATAACATTCTTATCCTTAGGTATACGGATGTATTCCTAGGTCTCATTCTTCACAATTGGATCTAGTTCTTCCTTCATTTATTTAATCCAATGATCATACTTACATTCTTCATCTAAACTCTTTGGTTCAACTTGAGAAATCAAACATAATGATTCATGTACTCTATTTCTTGTCATAACTCCTTTGTGTTTCTTTCCAATAATTTGATCAGTGGGATGATTCTTTGTCAAATTCTTGTTTGGTTTTGATGTCATTGTCTCAACTCTTACTTATTCTTTAGGTTCAGACTTTGTTCCTCTAGCTATTCCACAAATTGAATGTCATTCTAAAAATAATTTTTAGTCTCATAATAGGTCTCAACATATTCTTGGATGGGATTAAGATTAGCTTCTTCATTGTCTGCATTATAATCAAGCATTCTATCTTGAACTCCAAACCTCTCATTGACTCTCACATTTGCATTCTCAACAATAATCTTAGTCCTGTAATTAAAACATTTATAAGATTTGAATTTTAATGAATAACTAAGGAACATACCTTTATTTCTTCTTGCATCAAACCTACCAATGTCCTCATCTCTCTTGATATAATATTTCCTTCAAAAAATTCTAAAATACTTCACTGATGATGCATGTCCAAACCATAGTTCATAAGGTGTCTTGTTTGTACCTATTCTGATATGCACTTTGTTCATTGTATACATTGTTGTATTAATTGCTTCTCTCCAAGATGTATTCGATACATTATTCTCAAACAACACATCTCTTTTTGCTTCCATTATAGGCATGTTTCTTCTCTTAGCAATACCATTATGATCAAGAATCTTAGGGGTTGATAGAAACCTCTTAATATCATTCATTTCACAAAAGTATTAAAATAATTCTAGGTAAACTCTCTAGCTCTATTAGATATTAAACATTTAATTTTTAATCTAGACTCATTTTTAACTCTATTATTAAAGTAGGAGCATCCTAGGTTGCCTTTTCATCTTTCTCATTTTGTTCATTTTGCATGTTGATACCAAGTTACTATAGCTCTAGTGGATGTCGAGTTATTATAGCTTTAATGGATGCTAAATTACTATAGCTCTAGTTGGTGCTGAGTTATTGTACCACTTAGTTGGTGTCAATTTACTATAGCACTTAGTTGGTGGTGAGTTACTGTAGCACTTAGCTGGTGCCAAGTTACTATAGCACTTAGTTGGTACTGAGTTATTGTAGCACTTAGTAGGTGCCAAGTTACTGTATGTGTTGAGTGCCAGTATTGATTTGGTTCTATTTTTGCTAAGTTTTCTATGCACTAACTTTGGCATTTAATTTGTGTATGGGTATTTAATTTAGTGTTGTAGCCAACTTGTGGCTCAACCTATATTTAATGTGATGGATTTATTTTATTTTTTAATGTGCTAGGCTGATTTTTGGCTTAGTTGAGTATAATAAGGGTCTTGTTGATGTTAGGAATGTTTTAGAATAACTAAGAGAGAGGGGGGGGGCAAGCGAGAATCAATTATTCAAGGTCCAAATGTCCAATTCAAACTTTTCTTCAAGTAAAGAAAGCCTAATATATTGTTCATTCATTCAAGCTTAAAATTTCTATTCAACAAGTTATTGTAAATCAATATGCAAACATAACACATGAAAAGATCAACACATGACACAATAATTTATGTGGAAACCCAATTTGGGAAAAACCACCAGTAACATGCTACTCAATTCTCACTCTTCTGAAGTGATGCCCTATTAAAGGCTACACCACATTTTTAAATGTGACTTGGTTAAAGGATTTAACCACCCTATTAGAAGTGGGCCTAGTTAAAGGACTTTAGAACATTCACTTGGAATGCCACCCTATTAAAGGATTTACAAATGGATGTTAAACCAACCTAAATTCATAGGATTTTTACCCTAACTGATAAAATTGCTAGAGAGTAACAATAAGGGGTTTTGACCTAATTACAGCTTAAAAATTATCTTGCAAATTTTAGATCACTTCTTTAGCTCATAACATTGCCTAGCTTTCAGTCTTTACAACTCTTGACAGTTTTCCCTCTTTTCAAGTTTGGTCTCCTTGAGTCTCCATGCTCAAAGTACCTATGCAATCCTATCTTTCTAACCACTTATCAAAGTAAAGTCTTTGTGCTCTATTCTTCCTTCTCCTAGATGCCTTCTCCTCAACACCCTTCAACCACTTTACAATTCAACACTCTAGCAGCTCATACTTCTTGGTTTGTGACTCCTTATATAGAAGTCTAGAATTTCTTTTTCAGCTCGATTCTTCCCTCCTTTAATTTCTATTCGAATGGGTTACATAGTATTCATTGAATCTAACCCACATTCTTTTCTTTCTAGAAACATCATGAAGAATCCTCTTGAATTTTCTCAAAAATAGTTTATATAGAATTTTATACCACCAGCTCATCATCCTTATCCTCTAATAGGTTTACAAAATTCAAGGTAACAAACTTGTCCACTCAAATCTAGCAAATCTTTGACTTTTCTAATAATACAGTAGCTTAGCACTATTGAAATTTTGATGCTCAGCACATACTATGTTACTTGGCATCAACTACATTTTACTAATGGTCAACACCTATTGTGGATTCACTCGGCATCCACTAAGTGTTTTTGATGTTGGACACTTGTTACTTTGCTTGACATCTAAACATGCTTGGCTCCTTTTGTACCACTTGACACACACTAGATTTTCCATTTGCTCGGCTCTAACTAAATTTTTTTTTGGCTTGAACTAGCTTGCTTGGCACTCACTAATGAACTTAGTTTAAACTTTGTAGTCAACCTTGTTCCAACTTTTTCCTCCAAAGTTTCTAAGTGTAACCAACCTCTATATCTTCAAGTATGTTATCAATACATCATTTAACCATTTTTTTAACTAATCCTTGCACTTCATTCAAAACCATAACTCAACCTTTCCCTTAGGTGCTCTTGTTACATCTTGTTGATTAAATCCTCTTCATCAATCAACTAAGTGACAATACTTGGATCTTATAAGAAATTATCATTTTCACATATAGCAAGTTTGACATCAATGACAAAATAGTGATTGAAAACATTCTTTTAAAAATTGTCTCCCTCTTTCAATCAATCTTCTTCTTGCGATGATATTTTTCAATTAGTTTTCCAACAATCTCTCTCTTTGACATTGATGGCAAACCAAATTGATCAACCATCAAACCAAAGTATTCAACCATGTTATCAAAAGGCTAACTAGGTTAGAATAGTAAGTCAAATGCCAAAAAGAAATTGTGCAATCTTAATTTATGACATCTTCTTCTCTTGATCTACTATCCTAATTGCTTTACTTCTACTTTTCCCTCTTAGCTATTGTATCCTTTTTCTTTCCTTTCTGCCCTTCTTACATTCTCTCCCTTTATATGCATTGCTCATCTTCTGATATTTTGGTATCTAACTACTTCTTTCTCTGTCCATAAATCTAATCAATTTCTTCATTCTTCTCCCTTAATCTTCATTCTTCTTCATCTTCTTCCTCAACTATTGATCAATTTCTATTATTTCTCCCTCTTTGACAACAATGCCAAAGACATATTATCTCAGCATCTTAACATGCAAGTGTAGCATTTGTAGGTTCTTTCAATTTCTCCCTCTGTCACCTTGCTTGTGACTAATTTAAAATTTCAGCACTTTAATTACTTCAGAAAAAATCCTAAAATAAGTATTCTCTACATCAATGTGTAATGTTTCAATAATCAATTCATTTGATACAGGGAAATCTTGTTGTATCTTAAGTAGCCTTGGCTAGGGGTATCACCCCTAACTTACCTCTAAGATAATCAAAAGCATATTTAGGTAGTGCTTTTGTGAAGATGTTAGCAATGTATTTCTTTGAGCTAACATATTCCATCCTTACTTGCTTGTCTTCCACCAATTCTCTTACATAGTGATACTTGATTGCAATATGCTTTGTTTTGGCATGCATTACAAGATTCTTTGATATGTTGATGGCACTTTTATTATCACAATAAAGTATCATAGGCTCATTCACCTCTTCTTTTATGCCTTGCAATAGATGTTTGATCCATACAATAGTAGTGCAATTGATAGCAGCTATAACATATTTAGCTTCTACTGTTGACTATGAAGTACAACTTTTCTTTTTGCTAGTTCAAGTAATCGATATTTTTCCCAAGAAAAGTTCTCCTCCACTGGTGCTTTTTCTGTCATCTATATTACCTCCCCAATTTTGCATCAGTGTAGGCTCTAAAATCAAACTTTTCACTCTTCTTGTAGTATAAGCCAAAGTCATCAATTCCTTTTAGATACCTCAGTATTCTCTTTACTGCCATTAGATGATTTTCCTTTGGGTTTGTAGAAAATCTTGCCACTATCCCAATAGCTAATGCAATGTTTGGTCTACTATGTACAAAATAATGCAACTTTCCAATCATTGATTTGTACATTATCTAATTTACTTCAGTTGACTCATCATTCTTTGATAACTTATGTCCTGTTACCATTAGTGTGTTGACTAGTTTTGAGTCTTCCAATCCAAATGTCTTGAGTATCTCCTTGATGTATTTTGATTGGGTCACAAATATGCCATACTTCAATTGATGTACTTGCAATCCAACAAAGAATTTTATTTCTCCAAATATTGACATTTCAAACTCATGTTTCATTTGCTCAAAAAAAATCTTTGCATAGAATGTCTTCTCCACCAAATATTATATCATCAACAAAGATTTCAGATATCAAAATATCTTTACCTTTTTCTACGTTGATATATAGGTTGTTTTTGTCATCTATTCTCTCAAATCCTATCTTTACAAGATATTTGTGCAATCTCTCATACCATGCTCTAGGTGCTTGCTTTAGACCATAGAGTGCTTTATGCAATTTGCAAACCATATCCTTCTTTTAATCATCAAAAAATCCCTCTATTTGTTCTATATAGACTTCCTCTTCCAGTATACCATTTAGAAAAAAAAACTTAACATCCATTTGGTGACCTTAAAACCTTTGTAACAAGCATATACAAGTAGTATTCTTACTCCTTCTATTCTTTCAATAGGGGAAAATGTTTCCCCATAGTCCAGTCCTTCTTCTTGTGCATAACCTTTGCAAACTAGTCTAGCCTTATTTCGTGTTATCTCACCATTCTAATCAAGTTTTTTTCTAAAGACCCATTTGATACCAATTACATTCTTATCAACTAGTCTAGGAACTAGGGTCCAGGTTTTTTTTTTCTCAATTTGATCTATTTCTTCTTCCATAGCTTTATACCAGTTATCATCTTGTAGTTCATCTTTCACTATTTTGGGCTCAAACTTGCTTAGTAGACATGATTCATTCCTTAGTCTATTCCTTTTCAATCGTCTTGCATCCTTATCACCAATGATTTTCTCTGTAGGGTGATGTCTTCTCACATACTTATCTAGTCTTGGTTCTGTGCTTCTTTTCATATTTGGTCCTTCAACTTTAGAGTCATTTTTCTCTTCTCCATCTGGTATTTCATTATCTATTTCATGTGTACTATTTTTCAGAGTTAGAATGTGCATTTTCTTCATTCTGCAACTCAGCTTCTGAATGCAACTCGACATTCACTAGCTACGACTCAGCCAATACTAATTTTTTTTTCTAATTTCCAACTTGATTGGAAGCTTCATCTTCAATTGGTATTCCTTTATAAAAGTATATAAAGGATCTATAATGTTCTGGTTCCTTGGATTCATCACCTTGTACTTCTACATGCTCATCAAAATCTACATTTGCACTCTCCACAATCTTATTGGTGCTAGTATTCAAATAATTATATACTTTGCTTCTAGTGGAGTATCCAAGGAATATGTCTTCATCACTTTTTGCATCAAACTTTCCATTTCTAGTGTCTTTAAGAATATAGCATTTGCAACCAAATATTTTGAAATGTTTTACATTAGGTGAGTGACCATATTGGAGGTCAAAAGGTGTTGCATTTTTCCCTTTCTTGACTTGGACTCTATTCAGGGTGTAAACAAGAGTAGATACAACTTCTCTTTAATACATTAGAGTAACATTTTCCTCAATCATCAATGTTCTAGCACAATCTATTACAACCCTATTTCTTCTTTCTTTAATGCCATTTTGTGGGGGAGTTCTTGGTGCTGATGTTTGCCTTTTTATACCTTTATCATTGCAAAATATCTCAAAATCTTTTGATGTAAACTCTCCTCCTCTATCTGATCTTAGTAACTTCAGACTTTTACCTATCTCCTTCTCAGCCTTGGCAAAGTAACACTTAAACATTTGAAATGTATGATATTTTGCTTTAAGAACATGGTAGTCATCATCCTGGAATAGTTATCTACAAATAACATTATGTATCTATCTCCTAGGTAGCTCTGTACTTCTCTTGGACCACATAAGTCTATATGGACTAGTTCTAGTACTTCCTTAGAAGTGTATGTTTTACTTTTGAAACTAGATTTAGTCATCTTTCCTAGTTGAAACTGTTTGCACATTATGTTTTCAGGTTTATTCAGCTTAGGCAAACGTCCAACTTTCTTCTTTTTGCTGACGCTAATCAAAATTTCAAAGTTAAAATAACACAGTCTTTTATGCCATAACCACACATCATCGGGTCTAACAACAAGACAAGTTGCATCTTCCATGTCTAGGTAAAATAGATTGCTTCTAGTTTGCTCACCTTTTCTTATCAGGTTTCCATTAGTGTCATAGATTTTGGTAGTTTTGTTTCCAAATTCTACTTTACAACCTACATTAGCTAACTGTGATACACTCAACAAATTGTAGTTCAATCTTCCAACATAGGATGCATTATCACATGATATTTTCTCTATAAGTTTAATTAAACCTTTTCCTTTGATTTGACATGGAGCATCATTTCCAAATCTAACACTATTTCCATCATAGTAAATAAAGGTAATAAACTTAGTTTTGTCTCCTATCATGTGATATGGACACCCACTATCTATGATCTACTTGTCATTCTTATTTACATAGGTTACTAGTGATGTTGTCCCATCTTCATCTTCATTTGATTCATCATTCATAGCTACATAAACTACTTCATCATCATTTTCATTAGAATCTTCTTCAACAATGTAGCATCTTTTTCCTTTGTCCTTGTAATCTCTCCCATCATCTTCTCTTTTGTTTTTGTACTTGTTTCCTTCTTTGTAGTTTTTCTTCTGTGTACACCTTGTAGCAATATGACCTACTTCATTGCTATTAAAACAAATGATAGGGAACTTACCTTTGAATTTACCTTTTCCTCTATGGAATCTTCTAGTTAGTAGTGCTTCCAACTGTTCCACATCTTCCTCATCTGTGCTACTATCACTGGATGCATGTTTTCCTTTTCTAATCTTCTTCTTTGATTTCACCTCCTCGGTGTTTTTCAATGTCAGCTTGGCCTTGAAAGTAGATTCAAGGTTCTTGGGTTTGTAGTTATCAAAGTTGGATAGTTCAGATGCAATAAGTCTTCCCACTATTGCTTCAAAAGTCAGTGTGTTTCCTTGTACACACCTTAGCTCTTGGATGGTTGAATCTCTAATAGCATAAATGGGAAGTAGGGTTCTCAAGTATTTGTTATTGAAAATCTCTTCTTCCAATTGAGCACCCAGACTTCTTATTGCACTTACTACTTCCTTCATTCTGGAGCCATATTGAGCAACATTCTCACCTTCCTCCATATTTGATAGATATTTCCACATCTTGAATGCAGTATCACAACCTTTGATGTAATCAAATTCAGCATAAGTTAGTGTAGAGGAAATCTCTAGCATTGCTTAATTGTGCTCCTTCCTTTTTTTTAGATCATCTATAGAGAGGGGTCTAGCTAGATCTACATATTCTACTCCAATTGAGGTTTTTTCATAGTCATCTATTGATCCAAGGTGCAATTTCATCAGACTCTACCATGCAATGAAGTTTTCTTTGTTGAGCTTGGGAACTTCTCTCTTGGACATCTTGATCTTCCTACTTCTAGTACATGTAAACTAAATTAGTAGATGGCTTTGATACAAATTGTTAGAAATGTTTTAAAATAATTGAGAGGGGGGTGTGAATTAATTATTCAAGGTCCAAATCTCCAATTCAAACTTTTCTTCAAGTAAAGAGAGCCTAATATATTATTCATTTATCCAATCTTTCACATACCTATTTAGAAAGTTACTGTAAATTAGTATGCAAACATAACACATGAAAATATCAACACATGAAATCGTGATTTATGTGGAAACTCAATTTGGGAAAAATCACCAGTAACATGCTACTCAATTCTCACTCTTTTGAGGTGATGCCTTGTGAAAGGCCTGCCCTATTAAAGGCTACAACACACTATTAAATGTGACCTGGTTAAAGGATTTAACCACCTTGTTAGAATTAGGCCTAGTTAAAGGACTTTAGAACATTCACTTGAAACGCCACCCTATTAAAGGATTTACAAATGGCTGTTAAACAAACCTAAATTCATAGGATTTTTACCCTAACTGATAGAATTGCTAGAGAGTAACAATAAGGGGTTTTGACTTGATTACAACTTACAACTTATCTTTTATATTTCATATCACTTCTTTAGCTCATAAGATTGCTTGGAATTCAGTCTCTACAACTCTTGACAGCTTGCCCTCTTTTCAAGCTTGGTCTCCTTGAGTCTCCATGCTCAATGTACCATTGCAATCCTCTCCTTTTGAGCACTTATCAAAGTAGATTCTTTGTACTCTATTCTTCCTTGTCCTAGATGCCTTCTCCTTAACACACTTCAACCACTTTGCAATTTGGCACTCCAACAACTCATACTTCTTGGTCTATGACTCCTTAAGTAGAAGTTTAGAATTTCTTTTCCTACTCAATTCTTCCCTCCTTTAATTTCTATTTGAATGGGTTAGGTAGGATTTATTGAATCTAAACCGCATTTTGTTCCTTCTAGAAACGTCATGAAGAATCCTCTTGAATTTTCTCAAAAATGGTTTACATAGAATTTTGTACCACCAGCTCATCATCCTTATTCTCTGACAGGTTCACAAAATTCAAGGTAACAAACTTATTGGCTCAAATCTAGAAAATCTTTGACTTTTTCAATAATGTAGTAGCTCGACACTATTGAAATTTTGATGCTAGGAAAATATTGTGTTACTTGGCATCAACTACATTTTACTGATGCTCAACATCTATTTTGGATTCACTCAGCATCAACTAAGTTTTTATGATGCTCAAGACTTGTTACTTTTCTCAGCATCTAAACATGCTTAGCTCCTTCTGTATCACTTGGCACACACTAGATTTTCATTTGCTTGGCTCTAATGGAAAATTTTCTTGGCTTGAACTAGCTTGCTTGACACTCATTAATGAACTTAGTTTAAGCTTTGCAGTCAACCTTGTTCCAACTTATTTCTCCAAAGTTTCTAAGTGTGACCAACCTCTATATCTTCAAGTATGTTATCAATACATCATTTAACCATTGTCTTAGTTGATCCTTGCACTTCATTCAAAACCATAACTCGACCTTTCCCTTAGGTGCTCTTGTTACATCTTGTTGATTGAATCCTCTTCATCAATCAACTAAGTGACAATACTTGGATCTTATAAGAAATTTTCATTCCTACATACAATAGGTTTGACATCAATGAAAAAACAGTGATTTGAAACATTCTTTTAACAACAATCTCCCTCTTTCAATCAATCTTCTTCTTGCAACAATCTTTTTCAATAAGTTTTCCAATAGTTGAGTCTTTGGAGGGCACTTTTTGGAGGGATTCTAGAGTAGAATGCAAAAGTTTGGAAAGTTTGTTACATATGTATTTGGAGCTACAAATTCGATGTTGGATCTTTGATCTTGAATATATTTTGTATTTGGTCATAAATTAGAAGGCCTTACAGCTGGGCATGCATGCTGATTATTTGATAAATCAACAAGTGTTTTCTCTTCTTCCTCCTTTGGTTGTTGTTCTATGTATTGTGTTTCTACTGTGTCAACTCTAGCAAGGTGGTTTGGATAGTTGGGTGAGCCTTTGGTCCTAGTTATTCATCTCTTCCATGCATTCATTCTTAAACAACTAAAACTTCTCTAATGCTTTATACATTTCTCTAAAGAATGCTACCCACACCATCCTAGTAAAGTCATCAATAATAATCATGAAGTATATTTCATTTTAGAATTTTTTTTCTTCATGGAACCACTTAGATCTATGTGAACAATCTCCTATTTTTCTATTGTAGAGGACTTCTTGCTATGAAAATACTTTTCTTCTTCTTAGCCATAACACATTCCTTGTATACAGTGTTAGTAGGATCCACATTTTTTTGTAAATACCTAACAAAAAAATACTAATTTCTCTCATAATATTATCAAAATTTATATGAAAAAATCTGATATGCCACAACCAATTATTAGCAAATTTAGCAACCAAACATATCATCTTGGTAGGATTCAGCTAAAAAACATTACCTCTAGATCAATACATCAACAAAATAAACATCATCTATCTTAAATTTTCCATCAAGAATAATAGATCATATTCCCTTGATATGACAAGACACATTATTACCAACTCTAACAATTCTTCCATCACAACTATTGAAGTCAACAAATTTGCTAATATCATCAATCATATAATGTGGAAAAACATTGTCTATTATCTAATAAACTTTCTTCTCAATCTTTAACACTAGGGCTTTCTCTCCTCTAATTTCTTTTTAAGTATTTTCTTTCTTTATAAAAACAAATACTGATTCATCATCACTTTTACTCTTTTATTTAGATTCATCATCATCTTCTTCATAGAAACATTCTCTAGGCCTTCTAGTCTTAAATGTTTTCTTATATTTGTTCACTCTTTTATGACACTTAGAAGAATAATGACCAAATTGATTACAAGTCCAACATTTAAAGATTTTATTTCCATCTAGTTCTCTCTTCACAAGAAAGGAAATTCCTTCTTCAATCTTTTTGTCTTCCTCAAATCTACATTTGTTACTACTAGCACAATCTCTACTAGTGCTTGCACTCCTTGATAAGTTAGGGAGAGAACTTAATGAACTAAAATAAGTCTCCACTCTAGGAAAATTTCCAAATTATTTTAAACTTATTTCTGATGCTTTCAATCTTCCAAGAATAGTCTCTTCAGAAAATTTCTCATTACAAGGTGTCACTTGCTCAATCATCTACATTGTGTTTTTGATTGGTGGTGTTAAAGTTTTCAAGACATTCCATATGGTCTCATGTTCATCTTTAGTTCCATTACAAAAAATTATAACAAATTCTAATATTCTACAAATATAACTTCTTACAGATTCATCTTCCATCATATTAGCCTCTTGACATAAATATATCTATTTTTGCAATATGATTCTCTTAGTGTGCTTATAACCTTCAAAAGTAGATTCCAAAGCTTTCCAAATTTCATGAGATGACACCAAATATTTCACCTAAGTGTACTCATTTTTAGAAAGAGCTAACAAAAATACTTCTTTGGAAAGCATGTTACATATGAAAAAATATTTTCCATCTTTAGTAAATTCTTCAAGTTTTCTTTCTTCCAAAATGGTCTTCCCACTCTTCATAAAACCAATAACTCATAACCATGCATAGAAGATGTTCTTTCATCTTCTCTTTCCAACTATCATAGTTAACTCCATCAAACTTAGGAATTTCTTTTCTTAAATGACCTCCATTGAATTCCTTAAGTTGTTAAGCTTTTCCCTCAAGGACCTAATGCTTTGATACTAATTGTTAGAAAGTGAATCCCACAAAGATAAATAAGAGATGGGAGGGGGGGGGGGGGCGGGGGCGTGTGAATCAATTATATAATCAAATTTGATACAATTTTTAACAACCTTATTAAACTTGAAAAATGTAATCAATAATGAAAATAACCATCAGACGATACACATACACAATAACACCAGATTTTGTAACTAGGGAAACCCTTAATCAAAGGTAAAACTCTAGTGGTGATGGCACCCACAAAATGATGTACTAATATAAATATTCCTTGTAAGAGGATGTACTCTATTAGGGGATAATGAAATTCATTCAGCATGTATAAGTCCTCGTTAAGAGACTTTGAATCCCTGTGAGGAGATTCTAACCCTATTAGGAGTTGTAGCAGGTAGATTGACCCATTGTCCAAATAGCTTTAGCAGAAAGACCACCAAACTCATTGTCCAAATAGACTTTGTATTATTCCTTTTAGAATAATATTAATGCAATTGATCTCAATGACTCAAACTACTTTTTTTTCCTCTTATCATGCCAATACAACACTAAATACTTCTTAGATATCAATACTATGTCTCCAACTTCACATCACAATGATCCCTTTAATTGCTTACATTTACCAATCTTCACAAATCCAAACAATTTTCTTACTTTCATACATTCTTCATCAAATGGAAAATATATTTTCTTCCTCTTATCATGCCAATGCCACACCAAATACTTCTTAGATCTCAACAATATATCTCCAACTTTGCATTAGAATGATCCCTTTGATCTCCTACTCACATTTACTAGTCTTCACAAATCCAAACATTTCGCTTACTTTCATACATTCTCCATTAGAAAGAAAATATCTTTTCTTTAAACCATGTCCTCAAAATAGTTCTTTGAGTGGGCCTTGAGGCTTTCCCAATTAATTATAAATATAGGAGCTCACTAAGATAATATAATAAATTACATCTTTTTCTTAATTATAAAATATCATTGGCTCATAGTCTTCATAACTACTCATACATAAAACCTCAGACCTTGTGCACTTAAATACAAAATCATTAGGATGTCTTCTATCTCTATCTAACTTCACTCATAAATATTCTTTCCCTATTAGGAGATATAATCTGAGCATGAGAAAGTACTTCTTAGGAATTCTATTTGCAAACTATCTTCTATAAATAACAAATAACTACTACTTTTCAATTTTCTATATGTGCATTTAACCATGTCATTAGGACACTCTTTAGAACATGTCCCCAACTATGCTTCACCTCATCTTTAGTTCTCAATCCATATGAACTTAATCTCTATCTGCTACTCTATCAATCTTCTTAGTATGTTGACATTAATGAGAAGCATAGCCATGAAGGTAACACATAGTCATGCTAATTGTCTCTCCACTACTCCAACAATGCTAGAATAATCCCCCATGAGAATAGCATTAACATTCATTCTAAAAATTAGACCTATGATATAATATGAAGAAGAGAGAAAAACTAAGCTCAAGATGTACAAGGGAAAGTTTCTTTTTTGTCTAAAAATTGCATATCTACAATTGCTAAAACAAATTTGATTGCAAATCTATGATCAAAACAAAAATTGCAAAAAATCCTAAAAACCTGAAATCTCTAGGTATAGGTCAATTTGGGTGATGTCTACTTGTAGGTTTACAAGATGATATACAAGAACATAAAATAATTCAACCGAGTTTGTTTTTTTAATATTGCAACTTAAAGTTTCCAAATCTGAAATCATAATCCCAATAACTTGTTCTTGTTGTTGGGATATTTATAATAACTGAGAGGGGGGGTGAATTAGTTATGAAAGGTCCAAATGTACATATAAAACTTGTACATACTATTTACTACACTTCTCTTTTCTCAACACACATTATTTTCTACTTGTCTTGAATTGAAAATGCTTAGCTTCAACTATTTGGTCTATTAGACTTGGAAGAAAAAATTTATTGCATAGTCTTCTTCTAGTCTTTTCTTGAGTATCATTTCATTGTAGCCTTAAGTAGATAAATAATACATTAAATCATCAATGCCTCATTTTTTCTTAGTGATCCTTTTATACACCACATAACTCAACTTTTCTCTAGGTACTCTTGTTATCCTTTCTTCTCAAATCCTCTTCATCAATCAATCAAGTAATAGCAATTTGACCAAAGTAAGCAATTTTCTCACTAACAAATAGAAAGTTTGGCATCAGTGAAAAAATAATTATTGTTCCATGATAGGTTTCACCAATCTTCCTGATTTCAATACTTACAAAAATATTCTTTTTCAACAATATCGCTCTTTGGCATTGATGGAAACCCAATACCAATACCCAAAAAAAAAATTAATACCTTATACTAAAATCTCTTTCTCTCTTAGTATCTATCCTTCCTTTGTATAGGGTCTTCCTTTGTACTGAACAACTTTGTAAAAAAATCTCTCTCCATGCCTCTTTGACTAACTCTCCCTCTATGTTCCAATCTCAAATTATTTCTACCAATAAATTCTCCCTCTTTCTTCTAGTAAATTCTCCCTCTAATTCTATAACATTCTCTCTCTTTGAAAAAAAATGCCAAAGACTTCTCATCTAGTCATGTAGATATCTGCAATTTAAATTTTCTTGATAAGATTCTCTGCAATGTAGGATAAGTTACTCAGAGGGGAGGGGTGAATCACCAACCAATAAAACTTAATCTTGATTCATCAATTAATCCTTCATGTTTGTTTTTATCTAATTGCATACATGAAAATTTGAAAGCATTAAAACATTCATAACACTTGACACACAATATGGTGACCCAAAAACCCTCCAAATAGAAAGTAAAAACTAGGGTGGGGATGATACACAAAAGCTTTAGTACTGCAATATAAAGTTGGCCTACTAAGGCTTACAATGATCTCTTCTGATGATCTATCCTATTAGGAGCAATAAGGACTACTAGGTCCAACTTGCAAAAGGATTTACAAACGTATAGTGAAGTATGCACTCAATAAAGAGATTTATAAAACACTATTAAGTCTACCTTGTGAAAATATTTAACTATTCCACCTATTAGGATGAACAAATGGTTGATCTCTAATTTGCAACCTTGATTTTTTGAATGAGATTCCTTTGAGTGTAATAATCACCTTGATGTGGTAGATAAATCTTTACTACTCCTTATACTGTTGTAGCCCTTTTACTTTTCACTTCTATACTTTTATACTTTGATGATACCTATTTGATGTGATTCAATACATTACATATATACCAATCCAATTTACAATTCAACAAAGTTGGCTACAATACAAGTTTCACCAAAATATATAAAGTCAGCCCAATTATAGGTACTTGAGTTTTGAAGACAAACTTAGTGATGTTCTGACATTCAGCAACCATTGTCAATGTTTGGCATCTTCATGCACTTTGTATACGTAGAAGCTCATTTCATACTAATCACTTCCAAGTAGTCTAAAGTTATTCTACATTGGTGACTTGGTGAACACTATAAAACTTGGAACACTATAAAACTTGACATATAAACTGAATCACTTGGTTAACACTATATAGCTCAGTCAACACTAGATTCATATTGCTAAAGCTATGAACTTGGTAAGCACTAGAGAACTCAGTTTGCACTAAGAAAATTGGTGAACACTATGAAGTTTTGATTACATTGATAATCACCAACTTGGTAGAAATTGCTTGTTACAAAATAAATATTGTTCGCAAAACTTGGTAGAGCCTGAATTACTTGGTTAACACTATTAGCTCTACAATAAGCTTAGTAGATACGATTTATCTAAATAAGTGTGTGTGTCACTAATAAAGAAACTTTGACTACAATGTCAACACCTCAATTACCTTGCTTGTGAGTCTTCTATTTTAGCTCCTTCTCTACTTTTGGTAGTTCCTAAAGTAAGATCCACTACGTCAGGTTATAAACTATGTCATTCAACTCAGTTGATGTAGAGCACTACTATTGCTCTTCAAGTAGCTTGAGATAGGGGAATTACCCCTAGTTTATCTCTAAGATACTCATGAGCATCCTTAGGTAAAGTGTTTGTGAATATATCAGCTATTTTTTAATCCTTTCTATTCACATATTCCATTCTTACTTCTTTGTCTTGAACCAATTCTCCAAAATAATGATATTTGATTACAATGTGTTTTGTCTTAGTGTGTATCATAGGATTCTTAGATATATTTATAACACTTGTATTGTCATAGTAGATTACCATTGGTTCAATGATTTCCTCCTTCATTCCTTTGAATAATTGATCAATCCATACCACATTTGTACAAATCACTACAACAGCCACATATTCAACTTTAACATTAAGTTGTGAAATACAATTTTGTTTCATACTAGTCCAGGAAACTAGTCTTTTTCCTAAGAAAAATGCTCCACCACTTGTACTTTTCTTGTCATCAATGTTTCTAGCCCAATCAACATCTATATAGGCTCTCAATTCAAACCTATCTTTCTTCTTGTAGTACATACCATAGTCTTTTGTCCCTTTCAAATATCTCATAATCCTTTTAACGACCATTAAGTGATTGTCCTTAGGATTTGTAGAAAAAATTGCAACAATCCCAATAGTTAAAGCAATATTAGGTCTACCATTAACTACATATTGTAACTTTCCAATCATAGACTTTTACAATGTTTGATTTACCTTAGCAAAACCATCAGTTTTGGATAATTTACATTTCTTATCACCACAGGAGTGCTAGTTGTCTTGAATCTTCTAGACCAAAAGTTTTCAACATTTCACTTACATACTTGGATATAGTAATGTAAGTACCATATTTCATCTGATATACTTGTAATCCAACAAATAATTTTATCTCTCCAAACATAGACATCTCAAATTCTTTCATCATTTTATTTGCAAATTTCTTACATAATGCATTTTGTCCTCCAAATTTGATATCATCAACAAATATTTTAGATAGTAAAATTTCTTTACCTCCTTTTGTCTTCAAGTACAAATTTTTTTTGTCATCAGTCATTTCAAAACCAATATTTACAAGATAATTGTGCAATCTTTCATACCGTGCTCTAGGACATTGATTTAAACCATATAAAACTTTGTATAATCTACACACCATGGTTTTATTTTTTGGATCAACAAATCCTATAGGTTGTTCAATGTAAACCTCCTCTTCCAATATTCCATTTAGAAATGTTGACTTCACATCATTTGATAAACTTTGAATCCTTTATAAGTAGTGTAAGCAAGCAAAGTTCTTACGGCTTCCAATCTAGCAACTGGGGCTAATGTCTCTCCATAATAAATTCCCTCTTCTTGTACATATCCTTTGTAGAATAATCGTGCCTTATTCCTTTTTTTCATCATTCTCATCTAACTTTTTTCTTTACACCCACTTGGTTCCGATAACATTCTTTTTCTCTGGTTTGGATACCAGTGTCCAAGTTTCATTCTTAATCTGATTAATTTCTTCATTCATTGCTTCTCTAGTGCTTCCTTAAATGATTTAGGTTTATGTATGCTTAACAAGCATGTTTCATTTATCAACCCTATTCCTTGTCATTGGTCCAACTTCTTTATCTCCAATGATTTTTCTAGTAGGATGATGTTTTCTAACATAATTTGATAATCGTGGCTCTATTCTTCTTTCTTCAATTATATATTGTTCATGAAGTTAAATCTTAGGTTCATTGTGCACTTCTTTGTTAGGTAACTCAACATTCCTTTCTTGTAAATTGATTTTGGCATCTCAATGTACCTCGGCTTCTGAATGTAACTTTGTTCTTGAATGTAATTGAAATCCATTTTCTATAACTCAATAGTCACTTATTCTTTTTTATTAGCACCTTGGTTCTTAGTTTCATCTGTAGACATGCCTTTGCAGTAGTACATAAATTTTTTGTAGTTCTCAAGGCCCTTCTTTGGTTAATCTTCATGTACCTCTATATATCCATAAAATTTCACATTTGCGTTTTCCACAACTTTGTTAGTGTTATTTTTTAAACACTTATAAGATTTACTTCTTGTGAAATATCCTAGGAATATACCTTCATCACTTTTTACATCCAGTTTTCCTTTTCATTTTTTTTTAAGAATACAACTCTTTCTTCCAAATACCTTAAAATGTTTGAAATTAGGTGAGTTTCCATACCATAATTCAAAAGGTCTGAAATTTGTACCTTTCTTGACTTGTACTCAATTCAAGGTATAGACAATTGTATTGGCAGATTCTCTCTAGTAGTTTAAAGCAACATTCTTCTCTATCATCAGTGTTCCAGCACAATCTATTTCTTCTTTTAGCTATCCTAATTTGTGGAGGGGTCCTTAGTTCAGATATTTTTCTTTTGATTCGTCTGTCATTGCAAAAATTGTTGAACTCATTTGATGTAAACTCTCCAACTCTATCAGATCTCAGACATTTCAAGTCTTTACTTGTTTCCTTTTCAAATCTTGCTAGATACCACTTAAACATTTGAAAAGAATCTAATTTTCCTATCAAAAATATTAGTGTCATCATCCTAGAGTAATCATCAATGAATATGATAAAATACTTCTCACCTTTTTAGCTTTTTGCATCAATTGGTCCACATAAATAAATATGAACTAATTCCATAATTTCATTTAAAGTATGATTCTTCCTCTTAAAACTATATTTTGTCATCTTTCCTAATTGACATTGTTTGCAAATCACATTATCAGGTTTCTTCAATTTTGGCAAACCTCTAACTCTCTTCATCTTACTAATACTAACCAAGTTGTCAATATTTACATGACATCACCTCTTGTGCTATAGTCACACATCATCAAATTGTACAACAAGACAAGTTTCTTCATTCATGTCAAGATAAAATATATTACCTCTTGTTTGATCACCACTTCCAACAAGTTTTCTATCAACATCATAGATCTTGGAATTCATATTTACAAATTGAACTTTGCATCGTGAAATATTCAATTGTGACACACTAAATAGATTATAGTTAAGTCCTTTCACATACAAAGAATTGTCACACATGATCTTGTTTGTCAATCTTACTAACCCTTTACCTTTTATTAGATAGGGTGTATCATATCTAAATATAATATTATTTTCATTATAGTGTTCAAGGGTAATTAAATTTCTTTTGTCTCTAGTCATATGATGAGAGCATCCACTGTCAATGATCCATCTATCATTTTTGGTTACATAAGATACTAATGCAGTAGGACCATCTTCATCAAATTCATCTTTCACAAAAACATAGACAACTTCATTATCATCATCATCAGATTCATCATTTGATTCTTCTTTAGCAATGTAGCAAGCTCTCTTTCACTTGTCTTTGTAGCCTTTGTTACTCTCATCTTTTCTATCTCTGAATGCATCTTAAATTATGTTGTTTTTCATCTTAGGACACCTTGCTTCAAAATGACCAACTTCATTATAGTTAAATCATATGATGGGTAACTCACCTTTGTATTTTCCTTTGCCTCTGTGAAATTTCTTAGTCAATAGTGTTTCAAGTTCTTCTAGTTCTTCATCATTTGACTCATTGTTATAGTAGCATGCTTGACCTTTTTCTTTTTCTTATCTTTAGGTTCTTTTAGTGTTATTTTAGCTTTTAAAACATAATGAATATTCTCAAATTTTAAATTATCAAATTTGAAAGTTCAAAAGTTGTATATTTACCAACCAATCCTTCAAGAGTTAGATCACTACCAGGAGTACACCTTAGTTCTTATATAGCAGAGACTCTAATGGCATAGATAGGAAACAAGGTTCTCAACACTTTGTTGATCACAATTATAGCTACATTATCTTTGATTATTCCACAATACTAAACTATAGTTTCACCTTATTGTATTTTCATCTCATCAATTTTTCCTCTTAGACTTTTTGCTTTGGGTCTCAACACATTCTTATCTCCTCCATAGATCTTCTGTAAAGCATCCCATATTTTTTAGCAGTATTACATCATTTGATATCTTCAAACTTTCAATAGCTTTTAGAGCAGATGCAATCTCCAACATTGTCTAATTGTGTTCATTTTTTTTACTTTCACTTTTTGAGTAGTAAGGGCTCTAGTTATTTTAACATACTCTGTGGTTATAGTTGATTGTACAAAATCTCCAAGTCCACCTAGATGCAGCTTCATCAAACTTTTCCATGTAGAAAAATTGTCCTTATTCAGCTTGGGCACCTCCTTTATGTACATCTTGATCTTAAGCTTTAAGTACCTTCAAATTGTTTCCTCTTAAGCACCAAGAGCTCTAATACCAATTGTTGGAATACTTAGAATAATTTAGGGGGAGGGGAGTGGTTGAATCAATTATCCAAGGTCTAAATGTACAAATAAAACTTTTTAGTACTAAACAAATATAGGTGCATGCATAACCAATATCTTAAACCTTATTATATTATTGTCCTAGGTCAAATGAACTTTGTAGAAATGTAAACATAAGTTAACACAAAATCATTCACATAATTTGACATAAGGATTTAACATGGAAACCTAATTTGGGAAAAACCACAAGTAACATGCTACCAATTTTCACTCTTCTGAAGTGAGCCCTATGAGGAGCCAACCCTATTAAAGGTTACAATACACACTATTAAATGTGACCTTGATTAAAGGATTTAAATCACCCTATTAGAAGTAAGCCTTATTAGAGGACTTTAAAACACTCCATTAAAATGTCACCCTATTAAAGGATTTACTCTTGACAATTAGGTCAACCTTAATCCAAAGGATTTATCCAGACTAATACAATTGTTAGAAAGTAACAATAGGACTTGATCCAATAACAAGATAACTCACTTGCAGATTTCAGATCTCACATATAACTCTCCACTCTTCTTGACATTCATTCCCCTTCAATTATATTTTCTTGTTCACCCTTCAAGCCTTCACCTTCTTAAGCCTTCTTGCTTAGTATGCCAACTGCAGATTCATTCCTTCAACCACCATATGAAGTAACACCTTAGGATTTCTTGTCTTTCTCTGGCTCACATTGTAACATTTTTCTTTTGGGATTGTCTCCCCTTAAATAGAGAATTTTGATCTTTTTCCTCTTAATAAAAATCACCCATCTTATGGTTAGATTCATTGAATCCTCCTTTCTTTCTATTATGTCTCCTCTAGAAACTTCTCTTATAATCCTTATTAAATTTGTCTCAAAAGGTTTATCTTGAATTATGTGCCACTAGATCATCATGCTTATCTTCAACACATTTCACATAATTCAAGAAATCAACTTTGTCGACTCAAATTCATCAAATCTTTGATCAAACTCTTTATGCTATCACCTAGTAACAACTAAATTTTGATGCTCGGCCAACACTAGGTTGCTCAACATACACTACATCTTTTCTTGGGAAACACTATAATTTAGTGTCACTTAGCACATAATAAATTCACTCAGCACTTCCTACACTTTTCTTTTCTCAACACATATTATTTTCTACTCTTCTTGAACTAAAAATTCTTAGCTTCAACTGTTTGCTCAGTTAGGCTTGGCAGACACAATTTATTACATATTCTTCTTCTAGTCTTTTCTTGAGCATCCTTTCATTTTAGCCTTAAGTAGAAAAATAATATATTATGTCATCAATGTCTTATTTGGTCTTAGTGCTCCTTTTATACACCACATAACTCAACCTTTCTCTAGGTACTCTTGTTATCCTTTCTTCTCAAATCCTCTTCATCAATCAATCAAATGACAAAATTCTTACTAAAGTAATAAATTGTCTAACAAACAAATAGTAGGTTTGACATCAGTAACAAAATAATGGTTGTTCCATGATGGTTTTACCAATCTTCATCATTTCTATAATTGCAATAATCTTCTTTTTCAACTCTTGCATCTTTTTCAACTCTATATATTCAGATTCACATAAATAACTTTTTCACATAACATTTCTCCTAATCTACAATGTTGTTTGTTCAACTAATTATAAATACATAAAGATATCTATTGATGCATAAGTTTTTGTCTAGGACTATACATGTTACATGACTATGCAACAAAGTATCATACCATATGATATAGAGATTTCTACTTGTGAAGATCTCTATGCACAATTGAAAGATCATACACCAAAAGTGTTGTAGATCAAACAAATAAAAATATTTTTATTCATATGACTCAATTTTATTTCAATTTTATTTAGCTAAGATACATTCAAATATTATCTTGGATACATTTCGTTACAATCTTACTATTTTTTAAAAGCCATTGTTCATGTATATAACTAATTATGGAGATGTAAGTGATTATTTAACATACCTAATTTGTAACTACACTATATATATAGCCTTAATTATTGTAAAACTCTAAGTCTCACCTTAATTACATTAATTCACAAAAAAGAAGAACATCTCAAGGGTGTTGAACCCAACCCTTATAGATACTTAAATGAATTTTCCTCACCAATTGTCCCTACACACTCAATAAACACCAAACTAACTATAATAGTGGATCTTATCAATTTCTCAATTATCTAAGAGACACAAAAATTCCTTCATAAATAGATCTTGTGATTGCCAAACTTGAATCTATTTGTAGAAAATGAGTGCTCCCATCTCTCATGCACAATGAGGCATATTTCCTCCAAAATTGTACACCTCTTTTGAGTGTGTCTAATGTATCATCTAGTTTTTCACATGAGATGCCTTTTCTTTAAAAGTCAATATATCCCTCGAGTGTGTCAAACAACTCCTCAAGTGCTATGTGAGAAACAACTACATTATTGCACTAATCATCATTAACATACCTATATATGAGACACTTTACCTCTGAAAGTCCACATCTCCTCCAAGTGTGTCTAATTCCTCCTCAAGTGTTTTATAGACCATTAATAAATAATTCCTCCATCTACCCTTCTCCCACCCCGACCAATTTCATGAAGGGATAACTATGATGAGAAGTAGCTTTGAACTTCAAAGACAAATAATTCAAGCCTCATATTTTCTTGAGAGATAAATTAGATAAGCCCTAACTCTTTAGAGACACAAATAAATTAATTCTCATTCAAAAAATCACCCCTTAGTGATAAGATAGATCTTAATGCTAGAAAACTTCATGCCTCCAAACTCCTATTCAACTTGTTAAATCTAAGCACGTGACATTCCATATAACCCTCTAAAATTTTTATCAAGAATATTATTGTGGGCCTCAAATACTATGTCAACATTCCATTAAATATGTTATTGTATGTGAAAATTATTGATTACCACCTTAGAAATGATATCTATTGAAAGTATTTAAAAACTTCATGCTATATGCAATCAAACTAACCTCTTACTCCCTTTATTACTAATATTAGAAAAATAAATCCTACAAATTTCACAATATAATGATTTGCAACACTTAAAATTATGTCAAATCAATATATCATAAAATTTCACACCACATAAAATTTACACAAGTAATTAATGAACTAATAATTTAATTCAATTAAATTTGGTATCTCTATTGTAAACATATTGCACCTCTATAGCCCATACCTTTTGTAGGAGTTGGAAATATAAAGTCCATTCTTGATAAAATCCTCTTCATAAAAAATGATATTTTGATTCTTTTCTACATGTATCCATGATTTGATTAACTCATTTCTCTAGATTCAAATTCAAATGCTAAAAAAGCATTGGATATTTGATTCAAGTTTACTATTTCCAAATTTTCCTATTTGCAGAAAATAATTCTTTTGGAAAAGAGTTACGAAGGTGATGGAAAAGTAAATAAAGGAATATTGAAGATGCTTACATGATGTGCATTTCCAAAATTTTAAGTGGATGCAACCATTACAATGTAAGAGATCAAGATGGTACTAAATATTAATGTCTTAAGAGAGATCTCACAAATCACATAATTTTTGGGGGAACTAAGGTAGTTAGAAAGTTTACTATCTCTAATACCAAAATGAAATATCTATAAGTAAAATTGAAAGCAATTTTTTTTTTTTTGACATAACCCATAATAGATTTGAAATAAATAAGCACTTAGAATTAACATGCAAGAGAATAGACAACATACCGAATAAAATGTGACATGCAATATGTAAACACCTAAATTTGATTATATCAATAGGTAATCATATTTAGTCATATCCTAGGACATTACTGATTAAATATTTACTATTTAATTAATTAATCATCATCCCCTAGTTGATTAATTAATTTAATTAACTATGGTCCAATTGATAAAATCAAATGATAACCCAAAATCAATTTATCAACAAATCCCTATTCCTCTATTAAATTAAATGAATTCTCAAATCTATTTAATTTAATCCCATATCCCCATTTTATTAAATAAATCATTTAATAAAATATTTAAACCCCTAAAACATCCCTAAAACTAACCTTTACTCCTAATCCAACCCATTCACCCATACTAACCTCACTTAGCCACCTAACTAACCCATCTCATCAATGCTAAGCCACTTGCCCGCTAACCCCTTGTCTAAGCTAATCCTAATCCCCCTCTTAAACATGTGCACAACTTTAAGCAAGGGTTAAGACTTGCTAACCCAAGCTAAAGTCAAAAAACTCATCCTCACCCTCACCCTCCAATATTTGTGACTCTTACATCCCCCTTTATGACTCTTACATCCCTCTTACATATTCAACCTCCCTCATTACTCCCTTGACCAACCCTTATCCTATCCTCTCACACTCATCCTCCTTGTGACAACTGTCACTTCCCTATTGACTTTAAACAAGCGCAATCCATGTGCTCCCCCTTGAATGCATCTTAACCCTCCCTCACCATCCTTTCATCCTTGCATCTTGACCATCCATTTTACTATCCCTTGGCCTATAAATGAAACCCTCTCTCTTCAAAAATAGATTCCACATTTCATGCAAAGTTATAATGCTATTTTGAGAGCCTAAAAAATACCAAAATACCATCATAATGCTGAAATCCCTCCATAGCTCTATTTTTGAAACCCTCATCCACGCACACATTTGGTAGAAACCCCCATTCTTTGGAAGCTTGAGCACATGAGCATACATCCCATCCCATCAAGGACATATCCATTTCATCATGGGTTATACCATAAGGATCCTACCATTCTTGGTTTGCTTCCCTTTGTAGTGATAACTTTGGTCCTATCTTAAGTGTTAACTTGTTTAGTTTTATGAATGCTCTTTGTTAATAGTTAGTATTAATTTTACACTCACTAGATTAGGTGATACATTTTGGAACACTTGGTGGGACCCCACATTTGGGTCACTATAGTCATGCTAAACTAACCAAAATGACATTCTATGCTTGTGGGTGTGTATAGGTGGTTTGCTAATATTTTAGCAGGTGCACAGGTCTCCCATTGGAAATCATGCTCCCAGCCATATAATCAAATTTTATTTTCAAAAACTTGCAAACACATACTATTCGTGATCCCACTACCCCATGAATGTGATCCCACAACCATGGTTTTGTAGCCATAAATTGGTTTGAATGCCAACCTACAAAGGTAGGATCACTATTTATCTGTAGCAACCATCACTACATGTCATACACACATCCCCTTCATCCCCACCAACCCTGTTCTGTGGGAATGCCATTTTCAATGGTGGGATCACTGAAAAACCTACAAGAATTCTATTACCTAATTGGTCAACCCCTAAACCTTGATTTATTCTTCCTCAAGTGAACCCACTAACCCATCTGTCCGCGGGAACACTCACCCAAAAACTTACAGGATCGCTATTTCGCAAGATTGCTCTGTAACTTTTTAACCCGCGGCCCTTTTTTTCTACATTTTTTCACTAGTTCCCTATACTACAAACCTATTTCCTCTCACCTATGTTCCTGCATCCCAAAATCACTATCCTATACCCGTAGGATCACCATCACCTACTCACAAGATTGTTGTTCAGACCCACAGGATCACTATTTTACCTTGTAGGATCATTTTAAAAAAAATTTTAAAGGAGTATAAATCAAATTTTGACTTTTTTGGTTATGTAGGATAGGGTAATTCTAAGTATTTTTACACCTATAAAAATGAACAAAAAAAGTTAATTTTTTTTTTCCCATAGTTAAGCTTTTCTTTTGGGGATTTTTGGGTGACTAATCAATTTTTTTTTGTAGCATTGCAGGTTGGAGCATCTTAAAAACCTAACCATATTTTTTGCAGATTTTTCTTTGAATGAACTTGCATGCTTAAACATATTTCTCATTGAATGAATGTCACTCAAATCAATCTTGAATGCCATGGACTAAAATCAAGTTTTTCATTATAAAGCATGCTTAAAACAACAAATACAATCTTGATTGCCAAGGATCAAATGATCATTGCTATACCTCACACTTCAAATTTGGGCATAAAACACTTTAACTCAATATTTAATGCCTAAAAATCAATGAACAATGCATGATTTTGACACACTTCAATGATGCTCAAATTTCTTATGGTGACAAACTCTCAATTTTCATTATGTTGATGATGATGTAAAGTTGGAAAGAACATTGTATGTCATAAACATGAGTGTCTTCAATCATAGCTTACAAAATCTAAATCATTAATTGGAAAAGAATGAGTATTTTTTAAAACCCCAAAATCACTTATGTGATCTTTTTTTACTCTTTTTAGTAGGCCTACTTAGGGATTTCACCACCCCTTGGGACAACCTCAACTCTAGCATTCTAGTGGAGTATAAATATCAGGAGGTGAATCAAAAGACACCACTCTTGGAAGCATAATCTTGTCACTCTTGGTTAAGTCCCAAAGAACTTTATACCTTTGAGAAGTGAAGGTGGAG
The DNA here is from genome assembly GCA_028749045.1 of Cupressus sempervirens. Lineage (NCBI taxonomy): Eukaryota > Viridiplantae > Streptophyta > Pinopsida > Cupressales > Cupressaceae > Cupressus > Cupressus sempervirens. The sequence goes on along the minus strand of CM053791.1, from coordinate 788,333,447 downwards.
ATTTGGGTTACTGTCTCCTCCCAGTTGTGTGACATTATTTTCTTTCATCTATAGATTTGGGCCTCACACACCTTGCATATATCAAGGATGCCCCTAGCTAAGCTTGTATATCCTCATAAAACATCTTATAAGGCTATTGGTTTGTTTTACATGCTTGATTGTTCAAAACCCGCCCCATGTTTTAGAGAAAAATAAAATACTTTTGCTAAAGAGATCACTTGTCTATCATTTGAAACGGTTGTTAGCAAGCCCATTTGCAACAACCCTAAGTCTAGTTTGTTCCACTTTATACCTTGGTAAATCATTCAATCCAAATGAAAGGCATACTTAGTGTAGTCACTGCCTCATCATATACTCATCCAAACTTCCAAAAACATTGTCATACTAATTACATCCTTTCTTATATCATTCTAGTCTTCCATCAAGTCTTCCTTATCCTAAGATAGCTAAATCTTCTTAGTCATTCCCCACCGCATTTCCATATCCTTTGGAGTTAGACTTTACTCCTATCATGAGCTTCATCCAAATCCAAATCTAAGCTTCCCTACTTATCCTAATCTACATTTTCATATTCATCCTTCATCATCAAAACATGATGTCACAATCCTATTATGTTGAGTTTGGTCATACCAACTTTTCTCCCACTCCATCCTATTCCATTGATGATGACAATCTTGTGAACTATGACGAGTATATTGAAAGCCTTAGAGATATTGTTTCAAACATCCTCCAAAATCCAATCATTCCTCCCAACTACTTCATCATTCCTTCATGCATACCTACTAGCACTCCTTACCATGCCTTTGACAAGGGAAATCTATTATTATCCTCATCCTTACCTCCTTCCTATATTGTGCCCACATATTCCTCTTATACATGAGTCATATATCCATCTTCCTCTACCTTCCTTTCTCAGTCTCTACCATTCCAGAGAAATTCTAGTAGCTACATCCCTGTCCAATTCCACCATCCCAATATCCTCCACACCACTTTCCAAATCCTCCAACTAGTCCTAGTCATACAATAAATCACCCTAATCCCCTTACTCTTCCCAATACAACACACTCATCTCCAAGGAATTTTAGAAGGAAGCCCAAAGAAAATCCATATCCCACACCCATCACTCCTCTTACATCATCCTATCACTACCATCCCTATCTCATCCACTCCCCTTATACCACACCTTCCATCCCTTACTTCCTATCCATCAAATCCCTCCAAATCCCATCTACATCTTGTCCTATTAGCATTATCCAAATCCCATGTACTAAATCTCACAAATCCATCCCCCATCAACCCCTCCATATTACAAAACCTCCTCCCCATCCATCTACCTCACTTAAAGAAACCATCCATACTTCTCCTATCATAACATCCATTCCCATCCATTCCTATCAAGATCTTGTCAAAAAGCATGTTGAAATATCCTACAACACAAAAGATGATCGCACCATCCCACTTATTCACCTACATAATCCACTTTTACCATCCCCTCTATATTTGAATCCTACCATCTTACCTACTCCATCTCAAGATCCCTTTCCATCAACCCATCCCTATTAAGACCATATCCATCCATCACCTCTGCTTCATGATCATACATACCCTATAATCCATGATGATAGATCAATAGAAGAAGAACTAACTATCATATCTGAAGCTTTGACTCCTTCAACTAGTAATGGACTCACATCTTGTGTTCCAAATAATGAACATCATATTGAAGAAAAAAAAAGTGTATCTCTACATGTTGGTAACCCTCCAACCCCTTCATGGTCACAAGTCCTTCCATCTTTACACCAAAGTTCCCATCCCCCTTGTTCTACATCTATTTTGGGCCCTTATCCCCTTAGTTCTTTTCAACCCTCTTTTTTGGGTCCATGTATCCCTTATCTAAATTCCCCACCCTTTCCATCCATTTTGGGTACTTATATACCTAGTATGAATCCTTTATCTCCTCCATCTATTTTGGGACCTACTCCTTCCTCATTTCCATCTATTCTTAGTCCTTATCCTTCATTCCCTCCATCAATTTTAGGAAATTATATGCATCCATATCCTGTATTCCAATCCATCATTCCGTTCCCTCAAATCCACAAGCTAGATCATCACACACACTCCTCCTTGAATCCCTTCCAACCTTCAACCTCTATCTCTCCATCCATAATCCCTCCATATCTCCCATGCTCTTGTTCCCATACCATGGCTAATAAAAGCATATTAGATGCCAATATAAAAAAAAAAAAAAACAAAAATCCACTAAAATCCAAGTTTCAACATGTCCCTTCTAAAATACATGTTCCAAAAGAGAAGCATTTGATCCAAATCAAAGAAAAAGTCAAGAGGCCACAAAGGCCCAAGATGCAAAACTCAAACATCATGTGGATACCCAGAAGAATGCTCATAAAGGAAATGCATCTCAAAGAAAAATCTCAATTGGCATCCATTCATGCTACTCAAAATGCCTCATCCATTCATAATCCATCCAAATTTCCATATATACATTCTTCATCTCCCCAACCCACTCTTAGTCCATATGCTTCTTATCCTAAAATTTCCATCCTCCATCTTCCAAATTTATTGTTAGTCCTTATATTTCACTTCCTCCATTTTCTCCTTAAACTCGTTTAGCACCATCTTTCCCACTATTTCATCACCTTTCAAGGTGTGTGCCAATGATGATCTTTCCATTTTCCTCATTCATTTACCCACAAGCCTCATGTCTTTCCCATCCCTTACTTGCCAACTCTCACCCATCATTTTACTTGTATAATCCAATCATTTTCAACTCCCTCCATTTCCACAAACATCTATAAGTAAAAGTGCATCGAAAAATCCAAAATAAATAAAATTTAAAAATAAAATAAAATAAAAAATCAGCCATTAGTGAAAACTTGGCAATTCAAGTGCCATGGATAAGTACCATGATGAAAACTTGGTAAACAAGTGGCATGTGTAATCCCTCCATCCAAATGCTCTGCACACTTGTGAGCACTTTCCATCACCCACCATACCCATCTCATCCACCATACCAACCACATCCCATCCATTTCAACTACCATCCTCCTTTCAATCTTGATAAAAATAAAGTCCACCACTAGATACATGCTTTTTGTCATTCTTCTGAAATCCATTTTTCAATCAAAGTTTGTATCCACCTATCCTTTATCCACCCACCCTTCCATCCACATAAGCCCTCCATCATCCTCATTTGCCAAATATTATTATCCCCTATCTTCCCTCCTCATTCACCTTTCCTATCCTAGATTCCCTCTACCTCATTATCCTCTTATCCTCCAACCCTATATCCTATCCCACCTCATTTTGAATAACATATAATTGGGGGCACTATATTCCTTGGAGACCATTTCATGTCTATTCTTCACCCCCCCCTCCCCCCATCCTAGCCCTATTTTCATCTGGTCATCCCCAAATTGGTCATACCTTTTTCTCCCATCCTTGCATTTCTCACCATCTCTCCATCTTTCCATCTTTCCATCACCTAGTACATCCCTTGTCATTGGTTTTTAATTCTAGGCTATCCCCATATCCCCTAATGTCCTCCATTCATATCCTAATTCCCTTAGACATCTCTTATCCACTACACCATTCCATTGCACATCTTTTTAAATCATCCAATCACCTTCTTAATCTCTTGCTCATCCTTCTTGCAAGCCTAGGCCACACCCCAATCATCATCATTGGGATCCATCCTTCCCTCTCCCCATCTTTAGGTATCTCTCCTCATCGCAAGATTTTTACTTTTTCTATCCTCTAATCCTAAGCTTTTTAGCTCCTCTATCTTCTCATCCTAAGCTTTTTACTCCTGCTATCTTAAGCTTTTCACAAACTATCTTCTCATCTTGAGCTTTTCATCCCCTTTATCTCCTCGTCTTGAGCTTTTCTTCTACTATCTTCTCATCTTGAGCTTTTTATCCCGTCTATCTCCTCATCTTGAGCTTTTCATCCCCTCTATCTCCTCATCCCAATCTTTTTATTTGCTATCTTCTCATCTTTATCTTTCCTACTGTTATCCTATCATGTTGAGCTTTTTTTTGGTAATCCCTTGTACATACTTTGGTCTATTAGCTATATATTCCTTGTGTGTTAGTCCTTAGCTTGGTCCCATTGTATATCTCTCATCTCCTCATGTCAGTTCATGCTTGATCACACATTGCAATTATCTTGGTTCAGTGCTTTAGCAAATCCTTGTACGCGATTCTTTGTCATCAAAATGTTGTCCTAAAGAGTTCTGATTGCTTGACTCATCCTAATCCTCGATATTATTGATAGATCCTTGTAGGATGCATCCTTCCTCTCAAATGATCTTGGTATGTTAGTATCTAGTCCTATCAATCTCTTTGGCAAAAGGTTGCTTTTTTTATGGATTTACATTTTCTTTTCAAGATTTTTGATTTGGTTCTTAAAGTATCTCTTCCATACAATTTGGGTTCTTCCCTTCTCAAGGTCACCATGATCTTTTATATCATGGTGTGCTTTGAATGGGACAATTCAAGAGTGAGGTCTTGATTAGGTCCTTTTTAATCTTCTTTTCTACTTATGAGTCAGTCAAATATGACCCTTTCATATTACAAACATGGGATCACTTGTGCTTACATGGTGCACATGGGAAATATCATTTTCTTTTAGGTTACCCAGTATCATTTCCACCCTGATTCTTCTGGGATTCATGTCTAATGATAGGGCAATCCTTGTGTGTTTGTTTCACATTAGTCCCATGTAATATTGGGACAAAGGTCTTTATGTTCTTAGTAACCTTGGCCTATCCCAAATATTCCTATATCAAAATAAGTGCTCACCTACATGGTGGTTCTCCCCTTTGGAACACCCCCATGCTCAAGGTTGAATGGATCACTTCACACTTCCATCCTATCCAAGCATCACATCTTCTCCAAGTGCCTCATCGAATCCAACCATCCCAAACATCCCATCCTATCTAAGAATTCCAAGTATCATATCCTATCCAAGCATCCCAAACATCATCTCCAATCTTAGCATCCCATCCTATCCAAGCATCTCAAACATCTCATCCTATCAAAGCATACCATCCTATTAAAGCATCCCATCCTATCCAAGCATCCCATCTAGTCCAACCATCCCATCCTATCCAAGAATCTCAAACATCCCATCTTATCCAAGAATTCCATTCTCTCAAAATATCTCATCCTATCCAAGAATCCCATCCTATCAAAGCATCCCATCCAATTAATCTTGCCATCATGATCCAACCAATCTATCAATCCCATAGTATTTAATCATGCATCAAATCATAATCATAGCTCATGCATCAATCATAATCATAGCTCCTACATCAATTATAATAATAGCTTCTACATCAAATCATAGTCTAGTCATTACCAATCCTAATTCTAGAATCATAATCTCCCCAACCCTACCATCTTCCCAATCACTTCCCTGGGCTCAATTTCAAAAAAATCAATCACCCTCCCCCCTCCCCCTATAACTAGTCTTCTTACCTATCACTTATCCTTGTGCACAAGGTTTTCCTATGCATCATTCTACCATAGTGAGAGCATGAGCTTCCTTAAAACCTCTCTCTTAGCCACTCTTCATCCTCCTGCTCGCCCTTTATTCTTGTATTTTTCAAGAAGCTATCAAGCCTCACCTTCTGTCCTCACCACCTTCTTGAGAGGGCATCATGCAATCCATTCTCTCCTCTTCTACTGAAAAATAGGGCAACTATGTTGCTTTCAAAGTCTTCTTCATGTCATTTATATTCAAACTTCTTTGAAATAGTGTTGTCGCAACACTATGTCAAAGAGGGCCAAAATGTAGGCACCTAAATCTAATTCTCTTAGGACATTATTTATTATTTAATTAATTAATAGTCATCCCCTAGTTGATTAATTAATTTAATTAACTATACTCCAATTGATAAAATCAAATGATAACCCAAAATCAATTTATCAATTAAATCCCTATTCCTCTATTAAATTAAATGAATTCTCAAATCTATTTAATTTAATCCCATATCCTCATTTTATTAAATAAATCATTTGATAAAATATCAAAACCCATAAAACATCCCTAAAACCAACCTTTTCTCCTAATCCAACCCATTCACCCATACTAACCTCACTTAGCCACCTAACCAATCCATCCCATCAAGGCTAAGCCACTTGCCCCCTAACCGCCAGCTAATCCTAATCCCCCTCCTAAACATGTGCACAACTTTAAGCAAGGGTTAAAAATTTCTAACCCAAGCTAAAGTCAAAAAACTCATCTTCACCCTCACCCTCCAACATTTATGACTCTTACATCCCTCTTACATACTCAACCTCCCTCATTACTCCCTTGACCAACCCTTATCATATCCTCTCACACTCATCCTCCTTGTGACAATTGTCACTTTCCTATTGGCTTTAAACAAGAACAATTCATGTGCTCCCATTTTAATACATCTTAACACTCCCTCACCATCCTTTCATTCTTTCATCCTAACATTCAATTTTACTACCCCTTGGCCTATAAATGAAACCCTCTTCCTTCATAAATAGAATCCACCTTTCATGCAAAGTTATAATGCTATTTTGAGAGCCTAAAAACTACCAAAATACCATCATAATGCTAAAATCCCTCCATACCTCCATTGTTGAAACTCTCATCCATGCACATAGTTGATAGAAACCCCCATCCTTTGGAAGCTTGAGCACATGAGCATACATTTGCTCCCATTAGGGACATATCCACTTCATCATGGGTTATACCATAAGAAGCCTATCATTCTTGGTTTTCTTCCCTTTGTGGTGATAACCTTGGTCCTATATTAAGTGTTATTTTTTTTAGTTGTGTGAATTCTCTTTGTTAATAGTTAGAATTCATTTTACACTCACTAGATTAGGTGATACACAATATACCCTTGGGAACCCTTATTAAGAGATAAGAAAAATGAAACTCCAAAAGAATCCATCAAAATGTATTATTCAACAAAAATACCATTTCAATACAACCATGGAATCCCTTGAAGTCATATCCATAACCAAGAAATCCATGTGAACATGCATAAATCCACACATCACATGCCATGCTTCCAACCTCCACAAATGCTGCCTTGGCTAACTTGTATCATCTGTCTTACCTCAAAAACCACCCTTTTGGTTTCTTTATAATATCAAGCTCTGAAAAAATCACCAATTGGTACTACATAAAGTATATATGTAATAAAATTATGTGCTACCAAACCCCCTATTTAGCTACATTTAATATTGCAAATTTAATTATTATTTACCAGTATTAAATAGTTGCATGAATATTATCACAATGTGTCAGTACAACTCATCAAGGATATTCTATGGGGATCTCTACATGTTATACATTCATCTAGGTGCTCCTAGGTGCAACATTACATAACAAAATAATATAATATAATATAATATAATATAATATAAATAATATTATGTAATGTGTGAAACACACATAATCTTAACAATCTCCCACTTGTTGAGTATATTGCATAGGGTAAATATTTAGCCACAGAAATGAACAAGGGTATAATCCCTCCCAACACCATCATCACCATGAATCAATTTATGCCATGTGACCCATATAGATACCTATAACAAAGTCAAAGTATCTATAATCTCAAACATGCATGATCCTACCTACTATTATGCCATTGTCACTAGACATATGCATAAGCTATCCAAATAGAAATTCACCTAGCACATCGCATAAGAATCATAAAATCATGTACCAACTAAAATTCTAAGCATAAACACCTAATCCAAAGTGATGTAGGTGCATCAAGGGGAATCATATCATTTTCCCCATCAATTTTTATATTTTTGGTATTTAGATGAAGCATGCATTTCTAATCATTTCATGTTGAGTTGTTGGCATTTGATAGCTTTTTGCTTCATTTTGTGCATAGTTACTCATTGGTCAACTAAAGTCTACATTGGCCAGCAAGTAATAAAGTCTTAGTTTTTAGTGTTATGGTATAATGATGGTGTTGGAATTTTTATTTACCATTAGGAGGTGTTTTATCACCCCTTATATAAAATTGCACATATATTATCAAAAATGTTGCAAAGCTGCAAAATTGTAACTTTGCAACTTTTGCAAAATGATGGAAGATGAAGAGTCATTTTGTATTTTTGTACTTTGGGTGTGTGTTAGAAGCTAGGGAGACATTACCCACATTTTTTCAAATATTCTTGAAGACATTATGATGGCTAATGAAATTTTGTCAGGATCTTGGGATGAGACAATTCATGATTATGATTACTGGTAAGAGTTTGTTGATCTATAACTTGTGATTTCTTTGAAAATATTTGTTGAATAATAATTTCAATATATGGAGGAGCTAATAATACACATTCTTCACACCTTTATTAATAAAGTCAATTAAATTTGTGAGTAGTGTTGGATATTTCGTGCTTGTTAGCCCCATTGAAGCCTATGACTAGTGATTTGTCAATAATGACATATTCTTCCTAATTACACCATTAGAAAATTATTATTTTTGGTCATTATAGGAGTAGGAATTTATTCTAACTTATTCTCTTTCCAATTTTCTTGTCACTTTCGTTACCTATGCAAAATTAAGTACTTTATGGCTAGGCACGTTGAATGTGACTAGCCTTTGAATAGCGAAAGCTATAACACTAGATGGTTTGTAGGATGTAGTAAGCCATCAGAGAGTGGAAGTCACTAAACTAAGTTTTCATTAAGGTGTTAGAATTGTTTGTTTGAGTGGGTAGTCACTACAACCTAAGGATTTCGAAAGCCCTAGTCGAAACAACTCAAAACCCTCATTGAATTTTGGTCTTAGAGAGTAGTTGGGAATCTAAAACCTTGGAATTAGATTTTCCTTTCAAATAAATATCTAAATGTGTGATTGATTTGGGAAGTGGTTTGAAAAACATTCTAGTTATTAGGAAAAACCATAGTTTGGAGGCTTAATTATAGTAGAACTATTTAGTCATAGGTGTAGTATATTGATGTGGGTATTAGAGTTAAGGGTTGTAATTTGGAGAACAATTAGAAACTAGTCAAAGAAGATGTCTAATATTTATTCTTGGTTTCCTTGGAGTGATAAGTATGAAAATTTCCTAGGGTTTCTTGTATACATTGAAGATGAGTAAGGAGTAGAATTAGAGTTAGAGTGAGATGTGGGTGTGGGTATAGGAGCAAGGGGTTTTAGAGAGTAATGTAGATTGGGAAAATGATCTCCACCTATTTTTTGGCATTATGTTGTATTTTTCATTAGTGACAACACTTATTCATTTCTAAATGCTTACTGAGCTCATCACTCAGTCTATAGTTTATACTGAGCATTTAGTGGTTACCTTATAAGTTCATCACTTAATCAGTTTACACCAAGCATTCCTAAAGCTACTGAGTGAGTGTTCAGTTTAGCAGTTCATACTAAGCTTACAGTGTTCACCAAATAGATAGTGGTTACTGAGCTTTATAGTGACTACCAAGTTATTCATTTCTTTGGTGTAAAGCTAGTTTCTACTGAGTGATGGATGTGTAGCATTTACTGAGTGATAGCAAAGTAAATGAAGGATTCAATATCTACCGAGTGACACTATATCTACTGAGTCTCCAATGGTTATCGAGTTCCAAGCTATGTTGTGTGATTAGTATGGATTGAGCTTCTACTTCTACTAAGTGCATGATGATGCCAAGTAATGTAGTGGACACCGAGTATCAGAAGGTCACCAAGTTAGCTTGAAGAACTCAAGTTTTCTATTGTTTGGTCGATTTAGTGATGTTTTGTTTACTTGTGTTTTAGCCGACCTTGTAATTAAAAATATTGGAATGGTATATATGTAATGTATTTTATCATTTTCAATGAATGGATAAGAACATCAAGGAATGATATTTAATGTGAATTAGTAGTAGAGCAGAGTATTCAACAAGGTCTACAAGGAGCAATAAATATATATCAGTCACAAAAGGTGATCTATACTTCAAAGATATATTCAAAAATCAAGTTGTAAGTCAAATCTATTGTTTCGTCCTAACAGGTGAGTCAATTTTTCAAATCCTTTAATAGGGTAGACTTAATAGTCTTTGTATAAATCTCTTAACAAAGTGCATACTTCATTGTATGTTTTGTAAAACCTCTAATAGGGTGGATCTAGTAGTCCAAATTGCTCTTAACAAGGAATATCATCAGAAGTGATCAATGTAAGCCCTAATAGGACAACTTTATACTATAGTAGTGAAGTTTTGTGGGTATCATCCCCACCCGAGTTTTACTTTCTATTTGGAAGGTTTCTAGGTCACCAAAAATACTGTGTTCATCTGTTATGAATGATTATCTTTCTCATGCATGTAGTAGATTAGATGAATGACTAATAAATGATTTATATGGTTAATTGTTGAATTGATTTAAAGTTTTTGAGGTTACTAATTCACCCCTCCCCTCTTAGTAACCTAGCTAGTCTTGATTATTTCCAACAATTGGTATCAGAGCTCTATGGTTCTCAGGATAAAGTTTGACAACTTGAGAAAGGATCAAGGACAATGGAGATATTTAGACTTGATAAAGCTATTGATAATCAAAAGCTAGATCTAGAAATGGCCATAACTCAACTCAAGGAAGCAAAAGAGCATCTTTCCCAATCACTAAAAAGAAGGAAGGAACTTGAAAAAGAAATGAAAGACCACTAGTATATTGAAGAAAAGATTGAAGACTTTTTCCCATCAAGTAGTTTAGATGAAGCTAATGAAGCAATCAAAGAACTCCTAGAAAAGAATGGCTCTCTACATGAAGAGGTAAGAAAATTGAAAAGAGAACAAGAAGTTCAATCAATAAGAATGTGTGAAATCTTGGAACAAAGGAATAAGGAAAATGAAGACCTGGAGGCATGGAACAATGTAAATCAAAATCAATCACTTCAACAAGAAAGTCTTATCAATTAGCTCTCAAATGAAAATGAAGAAATCATGAATCTAAGATCTAAAAATGAAATTCAAAGGAATGATTTGATCACTGAAAGAAAAATCACTGAAAGATTGAAAGCTGATCTAATTTCTTAAAAACAACTCAATGAGAGGATGATGAAATCTCAAGCAGATATGGATCAATTGAAGCAGCTAAGTGAGGAGAATCTCTATAGGAAAAAAGGTAAAGTAGGACTTGGATACAAAGAAGAAGGTGAATCTTCCAAAAAATGTGCCCAAAGGAATCAAAGACCTACTTGCAATCACTGTAGTAAGTTAGATCATACATCAAAAAAATGTTGGAGCAACAGAAAGAAAAAAATCAATGGAAAATGCTACAATTGTGGTCAGCATGGTCATAAAGAAAATGAATGCAAGGAGAAATCAAAATTTGAAGGAAAATGTCACAAATGGAAGAAACAAGGTCATAAGGCATCTAAATGTAGATCCAAATCATTCAATCTAGCTGAATAAATTGTCCAAGCAATATTTGGATGGGACTACAATACTTGGTGTAGATGTCACTATTGTGGAGAATATGGACACATTGGCATAGACTGCACAAGGCATCACTTGAGAAAGAGAGATTCAACAGTAAGATGTTATACATGTACTAAAATTGGTCGCATAGCTAAATAGTATGAATATAGGAAGAATTGAAGATGAGAAGAAAGAAAAAGCTGATAACATCAGGAAGCAAATGAGACAGTAGTGGGTTCCTAAATCTACCAAGAAAAATAGTTCAAATGATGCCAATGTCATTCAAGAAGTGGGTGACTCCACCATTTCCAATTAGATTCATGAAGGAGGAACTGGAACTGTATCATCAAGCTATATCTCGAGTAGTTCCAAATGCAAAAAATATAGAAAATCCAAATTAGTATTTGACATATAAAGGGATCACACGAGATTATACCTTATTGAGCAAGATTAGTCATAGACTCAACTGAGCAAGGTTAGGAGTAATGAAAATTTTGTTTGTTTGTTGAGTCACAAGTTTCTACCAAGCTAGTGAGTGGATGATAGTTTATCATGCACTAAATCATTATGGTACCTAGAATTAATGGTGAATTTTCATTAAAAAGGGCAGAATTCAACTTTATTTTTCACTGCAACTTCAATATTCACAGAGCTAAGAGATTTCCAGGCGCACAAAAGCAATCCCAAGTGATTTTGAGTGAATTTCTAGTGAAGAATTTGTTTGAAAATTTCTATCATTTATCGAGCAGTGATGGCATCTAGGAGTACAAGCAGTAGCAAGGTGAAAAGAGGTTCATAAATGTTGGTTAAGGGTGTCTAGTGGAAAGTGTCTAATTTCAAGCTAGTTCCAATAGTTGTTGAGGCACTCAACCCTAATGGTGCTCAATCCTAAATTCCACCAAAGGTACTTCTAATTAATGGCATTCACACTCATTTTGAGTGTTCTATTTAGGAAATTGGAACTCTAGAAATGGATAGTGCTTTAGAGGAAATGTGCATTGATGGTTTATTAAAACCTGAACATAAGCACTTAGAAACAAAATGGTTGACCCATATCACTCACTTGCCAAGAAGTTTTCAAATTAAGTAGATTAGCTACATTCTTAGTCATGTGCACAATGGTCAACTATGGTTAGAGCAGCCATTTTTAATAACCAAGATGATGATTCACAAGATTACTAGTCTCCCTATGCTGAGTAAAGAAAAATCTACCAAAACCCTAGGTCGAGATGAACTCCAAAAGAAAACCCTAGCTGAGTGGGATAGTAGAGGTTTGAAAATTAGCATAGTTTCTAATGTGGAATTAAGGTTTGGAATTCATGTAATTTCTCACAAGATTTACAACTCTAGTCATTTGAATAGTGTGCCATGTGAGGCAATGGATTTAGCATTCAATGTTGTAAAGAAAAATATGGAATTTGACTTGTCAAAATTACTATTGAAATAATTGAACAAGAATATGGATAGTACTAGGACATCAAAGAACAACCCTTGTAAATTTGGTTCTTTGTTGACATGTCTTTTCTTTTATGTGCAAAATTTTTTCCCATCAAAAGATTCTACTGTGTGGAGAAAAGATGTTCCTATCTTGTATCAGATAAATGAGTTTATTGCAGAAATGGGTGTAAACTTTGACAGCATTATGGACAATTATTTTGAAGATTTCAAGGAAAGGATGAACAATAGGTTTGGGATTCCACCCAAGCTCATTGAAGATTATAAATATGATGTGTGTTTTATGGTTGACTATGATAGAGTTTACATTTAGGCAGTTAGGCCCCAAGTTGCATGGGTGAAACCTCTCCCATATAAGGTAAATATTGATGAAACCAGGGATTGAAGCCTTGGTGAATGAACCTGCAAATACCAAGCAACCAATTTTTGGTACATATGATGAGGCCAAAGCAAGAATTGAGCTTGAAATCAAGCTACCCTAGGTAATTAGCAAAGACAAAAGGAAGATAGCTAAGATGAAAACTACCATTAGCCCTTTAATGCTTACAGAAGGTAAAGGAGTGGATGAAGGAGAAGAATAAGAAGCTAAGAAAGAGGTAGAGCCAGCAAAGAAGAAGGACAAGGTAATCATTACCAAGCCACCAAAGGCCTCCACAACTATTTTCACCCAAAGAGGAAAAGGAAAAGGTGAAGTTGTGCTCAACAAGCCCCCACTTACATTCCAAGAAAGATTGAAATAGATGGAAGAAGGAGAAGGCATCAAAAACTTCAAGGATCTCAAGTTTGAGACAAGGATTAATGCTAAGAAGATGCAAATTGAGGAATTGGTACTCACCAAAATGGGAAAATTGAAGTATTCCCTAGATTAGATTGCTCCCCAAATCTCAAAGGAATTGTTAATAAGATTGTAGCCAAGGTGGGAGTCAATTGCACAAACAACTAAAGATATTTATGAATGGTCTTTGAGGAAGCTATTGCCAAATCTTAAAGATGCAAAAGTAAAGACAACCATGAAAGTAGATGAACGTAAAATGATGATTAGATTCCATACATGTTTGATTTTTATCATAGATATTGAGCATTTTTTTAGAGATGCAACAAACATGTGGAAGAACATCTATCACCTACATATGCCCAATGATGACCTAGTGGAAATCAAGGATGATGATGGTGATAGTGATGATAAAGAGGATAACACTCCATGTACATTTGATGTTGAATACTATTAGGCATTAAGGGTTGATGATGAAGAGAAAGAGGAAGAAGCTAAAGAGGAAGACAAGGAAGAAGATGATCCAGTGAAAATTATAGCAGAAGTCATTGCTTCCCTTCCTCATTCTCCATCTAAATCTGCTACATCATCAGGGTTGGAGATAGCTTCAACAAGCATGATTGCAACCACCATAGATACATCATCTGCACAATCATCTATTGCTATGTCACAACTCCAAGTATCTATAATGAAAGTGTCAGCCACTTCATCTATCAAGCTTCAACCATTGTCATTAGCTCTTGAGAAATCTACTTCAACACTATGCATAGTTGCTAGTTCTTCAATTGTGTCAACTTCTTTAGCACCATCTATAATAAGTTTTGTCAACTATAGCTTTAACTGCACCAATTTTTGTTCCAGTCAGTTCTTCAATTGTAAGTATTCTAGTGTGTATACCACCTATTGGTACTTCATTTTTGGGAAGCACATTAGTTTTGGATATAGTTAGTACTTCTCTCATTTTTCCCTTAGTTGGACCAATTCAAGTTTTCCCTACAAGTCCAGCTACTTCTACTATTGTTTCCATTTCTAAGTCCAAAGAAGTAAGTTCAGAAGTAAAACCAACGACTCCTCTAAAACTTTTGCTTATTGGCAAAGCAACTGATAAAGACATTGATTTGGATAGAGAAATTGTTAGTCCTAAATTGGATCTGAACACCACCACAATTGATGAAATGAGACTGGTGAGTCAACTTTTAGAGCAAAAAGCAAGGCAGAAGCAACTTAGAGATGAGAGAGATAGAGAGTTCACAATAATTGAAAATGCCAAAAATATAATAATTGAGGCTATAGGTGTTGATGTGGACTCATCTCAACACATTCTACTATAATTGGAAGAAGCTATAAATAAGTTCAATGAAGATACCTCTGGCCAAGAAAAGCTCATTGAGAAGGCAGAGAAAAAGTTTGATAATAAGGTGCTTGAGCACATTGTCATTAACCACATAGAGTTATCTTCAATTTTGAGCAACCTTGAACAATCCTTCACCAATGTGACATCACATTTTGGCAAGCTTTGTGATTTTACCAAGTATACCAAGGATATAAAGGAGAAATTAAGTAAGATTGATGTTGATATGAAAGCAAGTGCTCAAAAGCTACAACTTGACCATAGTTCAAGCTTAGCACATCACATGAAGGTGAAATTTTTGTCAGAAATGCAAGCAGAATTAATAAGAGAGGAAGCCAAGATCAGGTCTACACTAATTGATATCCAAAATATGGTTCTTCTAGTTATGGACACAATGCAAAAACACATTGCATATTCAAAAACATTGGTCCAGGATAACAATTTTTCCATAGCAAATAATATGATTGAACTTTCTGTAGAAGTTCAAGTGGCACTCTCCACTTGCAAAATTTTGCAAGATAATTGGGATAAGACATTGGCTCTTATTCTCAAGGTACACTCCAAAATTTTCTCACATTTTGATGTCTCTATTTGAATTTTTTGCATATCTCTTTGGCATTATTGTCAAAAACGGGGGGTAAGAGATAGTAAAAGTCAAGGGGAGTAAGAGATAGTAAGAGACTTGTGGAGAAATCAATGGAGAAAATATATTGATATATGTACAATGATAAGCTATGTATATACTATGACATATGTATGGGGAAGATATGTGAGATATGTAAGATATGTATATATAACAGCTTTAAAAAGATCATTTTTTGAAAAAATAAAAAATCAATATGTCAACGTACATAAGTTTTCGCTCATAAGTGTTTTTGTCACTAATGCCAAAGTGGGAGATTGTTGGCATTATGTTGTATTTTTTATTAGTGACAACACTTATTCATTTCTAAATGCTTTTTGAGCTCATCACTCAGTCTACAGTTTATACCAAGTGTTCAGTGGTTACCTTGTAAGTTCATCACTTAATCAATTCACACCGAGCATTCCTGAAGCTATCGAGTGAGTGTGTAGTTTAGTAGTGTATATCGAGCTTATAGTGTTCACAAAATAGATGGTGGTTACTGAGCTTCATCATGTCTACCAAGTGATGGATGTGTAGCATTTACCAAGTGACAACAAGTTATACGAAGGATTTAGTATCTATTGAGTGACACTATATCTACCAAGTCTCCAATAGCTACCAAGTTCCAAGCTATGTTGTGTGATTAGTATGGATCAAGTTTCTATTTCTACCAAGTGCATGACAATTTTGATTAATGAAATGGATGCCAAGTATCAGAAGGTCATCAAGTCAGCTTGAAGAACCCAAGTTTTTTACTATTTGGCCAACTCAATAGTGTTTTGTTTACTTGTTTTTTAGTTGACCTTGTAATTGAAAATATTGGAATGGTATATATGTAATTTATTGTATCATTTGAAATGAATGGATAAGAACATCAAGGAATGATATGTAATGTGAATCAGTAGTAGAGCAGAGTATTTAGCAAGGTCTACAAGGAGTAGTAAAGATATATTAGTCACAAAAGGTGATCTGTACTTCAAAGATCTATTCAGCAATCAAGTTATAAGTTAGATTTACAGTTTCATCTTGATAGGTGAATCAGTTTTCCAAATCCTTTAATAGGGTAGACTTAACAGTCTTTGTATAAATCTCTTAACAGAGTGCATACTTCATTGTATGTTTGTAAAACCTCTAACAAGGTGGATCTAGCAATCCAAATTGCTCTTAACAGGGTAGATCATTAGAAGTGGTCAATGTAAGCCCTAATAGGACAACTTAATATTGCAGTAGTGAATTTTTGTGGGTATCATCCCCACCCAAGTTTTATTTTCTATTTGGAATCTTTTTGGGTCACCAAAATACTATGTTAATGTGTTATGAATGATTATCTTTCTCATGCATGCAGTAGATTAGATGAATGAATAATGAATGATTTATATGGTTAACTTCTAAATTGATTTAAAGTTTTTGAGGTTACTAATTCACCCCTCCCCTCTCAGCAACCTAGCCAGTCTTGATTATTTCCAACACTATTACCTTATGCCCTTACCTACATTGGTAGAAAATTGAGCTTTTGAACTCATCTAGAAAAGTTTTGACCTTGCTTAGGCCTTGTTTCTTACCTTGCACAAAATTCATATTAGAGACATACCAAGTGTTTTGTTATTCATTTGTTAGTTTAACAAGACAAGATGTCTCTTGAGGGTGTTAGAAAGCTTGAGAAAGTGGTTCAAAAGATGGAGAAGAGAATTGAGAACAAATGCAAAGAGACATGTAATTAGATATTGGCTAACATGAAGGCCTAGAAGGATAGTGAATCAAATAGTGAAGAAGATAATTAAGAGGTGGAAAATGGGAAGAAGAGCTAGAAGAGTAGACCCAAGCCCCTCTTGATCCAAGGTTGGATACTGAAGAAGAGGCTAGAAAATTATTTCTAGATGCAATAATAGAGTCAAAGAAAGAGAATTTCAAATTGGAAGTACCTTCTTTTAGTGGCAAGATGGATTGTGAAGATATAAATCATCGAATAGTAGCCATGGAAAATTATTTTGATCTAAATTATGTGGAAGAAGAAAAATAAAGTTAAATATGAAAGAACCAAACTTCATATAGTGAAATTTCACCCAACATGAGAGAGAGAGAGAGGAAGGAAAAAAAGTCCATTACCAAATGTAATAGAATGATAGCTATGATGAAGGCTGAATTCATTCCTATAGACTTTCAAGTGAAAATTAATATGAAATTTGACAACCATAGGTAGAGGATCAAGATGTTTCTACCTACACTGAAGAGTATCATAGGTTGAGCATGAGGCAACACTACAATGAAGACTAAAAATATTTGGTATCCAAGTAGGTGAATGTTAGGATATAATATTCAATTTTAAATTAGTTTGTTGCTTCCAAAAATAGTAGATGAATTCCTCTTATTATCTATCAGAGCTAAGGAGAAGCTTAAAGGGAAGAGTTATCATACTAGCAGAGGCAAATGAGTTAGAAATACTAGTACAGGCAAGAGTAATTTTTGTAGAGGATAGAATAATAGAGATGAAAAAAAAAGTAATGAAAGAAGGTCTAAGAAAAGTAGCAGAGGGGGAAAACAAATTAGAGGATGAAGGAGGCCCTACAATAAAGATAGGGGGAACTTTAGGGCATTAGGCAAAATAATTCTTTATTTTTATGGAAAATGTTTCAATAACTTTTAGTATGGGAGCACTAAAAATTAATGCCCAAGTATGCCAAATACATCATCAACAAGAAGTGGAAAACTAGTTGTTAATGAAGGGTGCAAAAGTAGTGATTATGTAAATTCTATAATTGGGAGTGTGACACTAGTCACTAACATTGTAGGATAACACTAACATGACCTCTTTGGAAGGCTCTTTTCCTTCTCTATTTTAAAAAGATTAGTTAATTTTTGTTTCCCTTCATATTCCACTACATGAGATCTTAGTTCATTCAATGAAATCCTTCCCCTTTTTTTAGATTCTTTCAATGTTTGGATAAACTAAGGAAGCATCTATTTGCTCAAAACCTCTTAATTTTTCCAATTCTTCCATTTCTACCAATTTAGGATGAAGATCTTCCACAATATATCCTTCACCTCCTAGTGCTACCAATTGATCAATAAGCATCTCTTTTTTATAGTCTAAGAAATATTTGACGATACCTTTTGTAAAGGTTTTAATTATCTCTTCTATCAATCTTTTATAGAAGGTGTATTTTTCTTCTCTTCTCTAGTTAACCTGAGCCTTTTTAATATGATCCCTCTTGTTGGCGAACTGATTTAGGGACTGCTCAAGAGATCTTATAGGATCAAAATCTGAGATCTTATCCTAATTTTTGATCCCCATGTTATTACCTTCTTTCATAGTAAGATATGAAAGATTTCATACCTTGTAAGAATACCTCTAATTCATTGCATTTAGCCAAGTTATTTTCCATGGAAGTAGTGAGATAACATAGATTGCCTAAGAATATTGTTTCAAATAGAGACACTAAGTTTTCTAGTTATTTTTGGAGAATGTTTTGGAAAAATATTAATATAGAGTTGAATTTTGGTTTGAAATTTCACCCTCAAAAAGATGGAGAAGAAGTAGTGAATAGAAGTTTGGGTAACTTACTAAGATGTTTAGTTGCAGATAAGCCTGCTAATTGGGATTTAGTCTTGGGACAAGCAGAGTTTACATAAAATAATTTTTTGAATAGAAGAACTAAGAGGAAACCATTTGAGATTGTTACTCGAATTCATCCTATATGAAACACAGAGTTGAGATAAAGTGTTGAAGGTGAGGGCTTTACAATTTTAACCAAGTATTTACATGAGGAAGTTAAAAGAAATTTGGAAGGTAGTAATTACAAATATAAACATGGAGTTGATAAAAGGAAGTGACACAAATCTTTGGAAGTTGGTGATGAGGTTATAATTAGTTTGAAGAAGAATAGATTTCTAGTTGGTACCTACAGTAAGCTGAAAATGAAGAAGCTTGGACCTTGTAGGATTCTGAAGAAGTTTGATAGTTGACATGCATATAAAGTGGAATTGCTAAAAGATATGGATATATGGCCTATATTTAACATTGTAGATATCTTTGATTACTGTGAATCAAAAAATGAAAATGAAAGTAACTTGGATTATCCTCGAAATTAGAAAGTAGAAAGAAGAAATTGAAAAGATTCTAAATAGTAGAGTAAGCAAGAGAACCAAAGGAAAGAATTACATGGAATACTTAGTTTAGTCAAAAGATAAACCTATTGAAGATAGTTCATGGATTACACAAGATGAATTGAATCTTATTAATTCAGGCCAAAATATGAGTAGTGCTTGATGTGTACATTAGTTTTTTATTAACCCTAGGTGTTTGATGTAGGAGCATCATGGGTCTTTGAACAATCTTGCATCAACAAAAAATATTTCTTGTTTTCTATTCTAGTCTTTTTTTTGTGAGGTGGTTTTTGTTGTTGTTTTTGGTTTTGTGTTATACATAGTTAACATGATGAAGAGGACCTATCCTTGATCCTCCTCCTAAGAGTGCAAGATTTGATAGTTTGTATTTCTTGAGTTGTGAACCATTCTTTTAGGTATCAATTTTCTATGTTTTCCTTCTAGCGAGGCATATTGTTTCTTTTGGCACGGTTTCTTTTGTTAATGTGAGGTGTTGTGAAGTTAGGGTCTAACTCCATGGACATGTGTAGATACTTCTTTGAGTGCGCAATGCTTTATGTTTCATTTAGAATTAGTTTTGGTTTACTCTTCCTAGGTTGGACTTATAATGTGATTAAATGTTTGATTAAGCTGAATTGTGGCTTAGCTAGCTATATAAGAAGCTTTATTAGAGATATAAAGGGTGGAAGAGGATGATATGATATATTGAGAAGGATAGGATGTGAACTTAGATTCTAACTTTGTAATTTCATTATATATTGCCAAAGCCTGGAAGGCCTCACAACCGGTCATGTCGACTAACTTCCTCTAATTATTACATCTGTGTGGTTGCCAATTTCCTAGCCTTATATGGATTTTGTTTCAATTTTTTTAATGTGATATTCATATTTATTCCATGTGTAACTTTGAGAATGGAGAATGTGTACTAATTGTAGAGCTATAAATAAGATAACAGTGAAATGCATATTTCCTTTTCCTAGGATGGATGACATAATGGATAGTTTAAGCGGAGTACAATGTTCTACAAAAAATGATTTGTAAAACCACCTAACACAAGGACAAGGTACATTCAAGAAGAAACACTCAAACTTAAACATACAAAAAGCTCTTCTTAGAGTTACACACAAAAGGAATATAAATATCACATGAAACAATGGAAACAAGATCCATATAAGGTTAGGCAAATGAAAACCACATTGATGTAATTTCATAAGTGGTGTTGAACTTATATTGTAAAAGGTGTTGATTGCTAATTTTGTATTGGATGACATATTCTAGCCCTAATTTTGTAAGTGGTAAAAAAATTGTATCAAAATGGTTAGGGTTATGATTTCATAATGTAATGGCGATATTGTAGCTTCTTGCAGCGATATTGAGCTGTAAGGGATTGCAAATTGTAATCATTGGATAATAATAATAATATTGGACTTGTTGTTGGTGGACATAGCTTAGGGATTGGGTGAACCACATTAAATCCTAGTGTCTTGTGTTCTCTTATGTG
Organism: Cupressus sempervirens; assembly: GCA_028749045.1. Classification (NCBI taxonomy): domain Eukaryota; kingdom Viridiplantae; phylum Streptophyta; class Pinopsida; order Cupressales; family Cupressaceae; genus Cupressus; species Cupressus sempervirens. The sequence goes on along the minus strand of CM053791.1, from coordinate 788,312,218 downwards.
TGATCTATTATTGTCTGATATTGGTTATATTAATCCTTCTAGAGTTCCATTTATAAGAACCAAGAATCTAGGGGTGGAGATTCATTCAAGATTAAGTCAATCCAAGGTTTTGTAAAGCCAATCAAAAAGAAAATGCCAGCTTACTTTATCATATGCTTTATTGATATACATTTTTATGAGCATTCTAGGTTTCATTAGTATTTGTAGAGAATGTATAATTTCCTTTGCTACTACCACCCCATCATAAATAGATCTACAAAGAAAGAAACTTTTTTGTTCTTCATTAATGAGAGATGGAAGAATATTTTATAGCCTTCTTACTAAGGTTTTTGTTAAAAGTTTGTATAATGTATTGCAAAGAGCTATTGGTCTATAGTCTTTAAAGCTAATAGGACATTTCTATTTAGGTATTAGAGCTAGAATAGTATGATTAAATTCTCTTAGGAGTACCCTTGAATTGTGAACTCCTTCTAAAGCCTCTTTAACTTCATCTCCTAACAAATACCAATTTTTTTTTAAAAAACTAGTTCGGAAGCCATCTGGCCCTAAAGACTTGTCCAGATTCATTTGTTTTAGAACCTTTTCTACTTCTTTCTTAGTAAATTTTTCCAAGAGTACTTTGTTCTAGTTTGGGGTAATTAAATTATGAATATTATTAAGGAATCCTTTATAGCTTTATGATGAGGAATTATCACAAAGTATTTTCTCCAAAAAGGAGGAGGCCTAAGTTGTCACCTTTGAGGAATTATGTATGATCAACCCTAAATTGGTTTAAATCTTGGAAATCTTATTTTTTGCTCTACGAAGTTTTGTGCTATTATGATTTTTTTGTGTGTTTTGATCTCTTACTTTGAGCTAGGGTTCTCTATATTTTGACCTCTAGTAAACTTCTTCCTTGGCTAGAATATGTTCTAAATGCAGTTTTAATGTTTTTTCATGGCTATACAAGGCATCTCCCATCCCTACAGCCATGACTTCCAAGTTTACCCATTTAAGTTATGCTTCTACTTCCCTTTATTTTTAGTAAAGATGTTTCCAAATGAAAGTTTATTTCATTGAATGAGATGTTTCTTAATGATCTTTAATGTTTTTAACTAATTTCTACATTTTGGATGTTGAGACTTGTGCTTCCCTCCACTAGAGCTCGAAAAGGGGTAGAAAAGAGGGGTCAAGGAGCCACATTTACTCAAATTTGAATGAATTTCTAGTTGGGGGTTCTCCCATAATAATATTAGGGAAAAGAGGGAAATGGTATGAGCTTGAAAAGGTAGGGTTTTACATTTGAGATAAGAAATTTGATTAGGGAAGTTTCCCTAGGAGAAGAATCTATCTAATCTTTCTAAAGCCCTACCTTCTATTATTCTAGGTAAGGGAGTTATCTTTTGAGGAAAATTCCAAAAAATAATTAGAGCTGATCTACTAATTAAAATCTTTAGATGTTTGAGGCAATTTTGATAGACCTCCTCTTTTCCCCGAGGGAAAGATGATAGCATTAAAATCACCTCCTAGGATACATAAATGACTAAGGTTTGGAAGATGAGTTCTCAATTATTTACAAACCTTTATTTTATCATGAGTCGAGACAGGGCCATACACATTAACGAGTAAAAAACCCAAATTTTTATTGAGATTATTTCACTTGAACCAACATCTAATACTTTTATGCATGAATAAGGGAGACACTAATGTTACAGGGGTTCTCTATGAAGACCAGGCCTCCTAAGGCACCTTCAATTGGGATTTCCCATATATATCTAAATCCAAATTTCTTGTTATATTTAGCCATTTCTTCTAAGTTCATTTTAGTTTCTTGTATAATAGCTATGCCAAGTTTGTATTTATTAAGACAACACTTTAGGAGGTGTTTTTTTTAGGGGCATTAAGACCCCTAAAATTCTAAGATAGCACTAACATGGCCCCTTTGGAAGGCACTTTCCCTTCCCTATTTCAAATAAATTAGTTAATATTTGTTTCCCTTTAGATTCTACTACATGAGATCTTAGTTCATTCAATGATTTCCTTCCCATTTTAAAGATTATTTCTATGTTTGGAGAGATTGAGGAAGCATCTATTTGTTCAATACCTCTTAATTTGTCCAATTCTTCCATTTCTACAAATTTAGCATGAAGATCTTCCACAATATATCCTTCAGCTCCTAGAGCTACCAATTGATCAATAAGCATCATTTTTTGATAGTCTAAGACATTTTTGACAACATCTTTTATAAAGGTTTTAATTATGTCCTTTATTAGTCTTTCATAGAAGGCATATTTTTCTTCTCTTCTCTACTTAACCTAGGTGTTTTTAATATGATCCCCCATGTTGGTTGACTAATTTAGGGACTGCTCAGGAGATCTTATAGGATCAAAATCTGGAATGTTATCCTAATTTTGGATCTACATATTATTACCCTCTTTCATAGGAAGAGATGGCACATTTCTTACCTTGTAAGAAGACCTCTGATGCATTGCATGTAGCCAAGTTATTTTCCAGGGAAGTAGTTTACCAGTTATTTTTGGAGAATACTAAAGCCAAAGAGGAAGCTAAAAAGGAGGGAACTAAAAATAAAGAGAAGGTTGATTGCCCAGCTGAATCAAAGGGTTAATATCTTAGAGGAAGGATTCTCTTCCTTCTCTAAATTCACCCTAAAGGTCACTCATGCTCCTGCCACCACCCTCCAATTGCTGGCATAGGAGAAAGAAGACATAGGGATGGAGATGGAAGATCATAAGCTTCTCTTTAAGTTCCTTGCTAATGATTGGGCTTGGGTTCTTTTGGCAAGGAAGGGAAAGGAGAAAAATTGAGAAATAATTCTATAGTTTTAAAGGATCATTGGATCCTAGTTATTTTATGTTATTATGTTGTTACTTGGTTTGCTGGTATCCAATTTTTACTTAGACTTGCATTGGCCTAACTATGCCAATAGTTTTTTTGTGAACTTTAGTAGTATAGTTAACTTTATGGACTTCTACTATAGTTTTTTTTTTTCCTGTTCATAGTAGTATGTGTATGCCTAAAATGTAAGCACACTTCTATGAGTCATTATATTCAAGATTACTCAAAAATGAGGTCTCAAATTGTGACTCATAGCTCTCTATTCATGGAGTGCAAGGGTTTGCAATGGAGGTCCTCAGCTTGACCTAGTTTGTGCCCATGCAAGTACAACATGAAACAAGAGATTCAAGGATCCAAAAATATGCATGCAAATGAAAATGAAAACTAATATAAATGATAACAATGCTAAACAATACAAGAAAGGAAATCTAATAACAATGCAATACTAATCTATGAAAATAAATATGACTCTAAGATAATATGAAAATGCAAGGATGAAACCTCATGATGGAAGCCATGGACACATGAGAGAATAAGACAAGAAGATATAAGTTCTCCACAAAAAGCTTTGATGCTCAAACTCCTTCAAAAATTGCTCTCCAAACCTGTAGCATAACAATAGCGTAATTTTGGATGATTTGTGGTTGTTCAAAATGAGGAGAGGGCTCTCCCTTATAAAGGAAAATATGGAGGTGAGATGCTTCTCACAACCAATATGGGATAATAGAGTTTGACCCATGTGAGACAAAATTCCACCGATGAGAAAAGAGGAGTGTTTGAGAAGAAAGTGGATAGTGGAAAAAGAGGACTCCCATTTAGAGATATGTGCATTTAAGTGTAGAGAAAATAAATAAAATATTTATTTAATCTTTATTTAATTTATTTCCTTTTTCAAGTGGGTTTATTTAATTTAATTAAAAGGGAGCAAATTCTTTTAATTAAATAGGAAATATTTAATTAAATTAAAAGAGGGGTTTTTCTCTTAATTAATTAAATGTGGATGAATTATTTAATTAAAAGAGAGGTTTTCTTTTAATTAAATGGGGACTTATTTTATTTAATTAAAAGGGAAATTTTCTTTTAATTAAATAAAACTTAGGATAAAATGATCAACCTTAGAAAAATAGAATAATTGAATTTGATCAAGGAAATTGGTTTAAATTGATTTAATAAAATATTACACATCATTGATTCAGGAAATTTGATAAATTGATAAATTGAATAATGGGGGCCCATAGTCTAGGTGACCATTTTAGGGTGCATACATTTGCCCCTCTTTGACTAATGTGTGATCGATTTGGGAACACATGTAGTCAAAGAAAGAAATTGAAGTGTGAGGTCAATTTGGGATCACAAAACAACCTAGATGTGTGGTCGAATCGGGAACACATCAGGACAAAGAATACAAATAAATTTTGACTTGAAAAAAAAGAAAAAGAGTCAAGGATAAAATTGATAAAATTGAATCAAGGATTGAATTTGATAATTACTGGCCCCTCGTGATCAAAATTGAAATGAGATAGAGGAGAGACAACAAATTGATAAATTTGATCAAATCGACCAAAAGATAAGGTTCTTGATGTAAGATGAAAGATATAAGAATCATAGAACCAGGGTAGATAATCAAGCATGAAATATTATGCCCCAAAGGTGATTTAGAAGAAAGAAAGTGAGGAAAAAGAAAATGGAAGATAGAAGTTTGAAAGATATAGAAAGAAATAGAGAAAAGAAAATGCCCCAAAATCAATCAACTGTTTAAGATAGAAATTTTGATTGAGATCACTAAAGAAGATAAGGAAATGAAGGTCAAAATGTGGCCATAGTTGATTAAAAGTCCACAAGAAAGATGAAGGGAAAACCCTCTCAAACTCATAGTGCAGCCTAAAAATGCAAACTAACATGAAGTCTAATAATGCAAGCTACATGAAAATGCAAAGGTGTACTTGCAAAAGAGAAACTATAACATAGGATTTTTGTGTTCATCATTCATTAGAGAATGTAAAAGAACTTATTTTCATCATTGGGCCATTATTAACAAACATCAAAAAATCACACAATCATCACTAGTCACAAGTGCAACTATGAAGATATGAATGTAATTTATATTAGATTGGAATGTGGAAAGATTCTAACATAAGCATCAAAGACATAAAGGTCAAGATGACTTTGATGTTAGCTTACCCAATTTAATGTAGCAAAACCATGCTCACATCAAGGCATAGATGCCAAGATGACCATAAGAACAGTTGTGCAAAAACAATCAAGGATGATGCCTCAAATCTCCTAAGTGTTTCAAGGGGACAACAATAGACACTCTAGAGTTTCAAGACCACACCTGCAAGAAAAGAATAAATAAAAACATGTCCCATGCCCCAAGTCCTCTAGCGATGCATCATGGAGAGACTTATCAAACAAGGACACTCAACAAAAATTAATAATAGTCAGCACACAAAGAAAAAATCATGACATAAGTCAAGCATTAAGTGTTGCGTTTAAAATATAAGTGTGTTAACTGATATTGAGTTCCAAGGATAAGGATCAAATGCTTGTAGGAAGGGAAGATCACATGATGATACTAGGTAAGACCAAACCAATAAGTGTTGAAAAACACTCAATGTCAACGGTTGTATTGAAAAATACAATTGAGGTGGCATTGAAAAACACTGTTTGCGATGTGTCCTAAAGACTAACACATCCAAGAGACCAAAGCTAACATAGTTATGCCCCCTAGACAAAGACCAATTCCAAACCAAGGCAACAAGGACAAGAAATGATGGAGAAAGGCTAAGTGTTGAGGACATGCGCTAAAAAATAAGGGTGCAAAGGCCTCAAGTAGCACCTATTTCCAGGTTTTCACCAAGGCACTCTTTCTTTTTTTTTCTTTTTCAGGACTTTTGATAATTTTTTTGTATTTTTGCTACCATGACGCCTGTTTCCAGGTTTTCACCAAGGCACTCTTTCTTTTTGAATTTTTTTTGTATTTTTGGAATATATGATTTTTTTGGTGATACATCAAAGTGTCGATTACTAGGTTGTCACTAAGATGATCATTTTTTCAGGACATTTTTCAATTTTTAGACTTTTTACAATATATCATTTTTATTTGGATTTTTCAAATATATCAATTTTTTTGAATTTTTTAAAAATATATCTTTTTTTTTGTATTTTTGGAATATATCATTTTTTGTATTTTTTAAAGATCAATAAATATGTACAAATAATATCAATGCCCCCAGACAAAAACAAGGACCAAACTCTCAAGCATGATCACATCATTTAGTCCAATGTCTAGCAAGGTAGAGGACATGATGGAACAATAGGCTAGTGGATATGATGGCTAAGTAAGGAGTGTATGAAACAAGTGAAAGTGATCTTCAAGGACTAACTCCTCAAGAGTACCCAAGCTAGGGAAAAGTTGTTACGTAAAGAATATTTGGACAAGAAATGAAAGGCCAATATAGGATAATTCAAGAAAGCATAATGTAAAAGTGGGAAAGATGCAATCCAAAGGAGTAGACATGTCAAGAGGTTTCATAACATCATATTTTACTCTTTTTTTATTAGATCAAGACCAAAGGGGAAAATGGGAAAAGGATAGCGAAATACTAGAATGAATGGAGGAAAATATATATGAAGGCTAACCATGAAAGAAATGAAAACAAGATCATCATAAGATAGCTCACAAAATAGCCAAATGTGTGCATAGGTCAACATTGTCAAGATCAAAGAGAGAAGATGAAATGGATGAAAGATGTAGAAGAACTACGCATGATCCCTGATTGTTAGGTTTTCATCATAGTACTTATCCAAGGTGCCACAAGGAAGTGGTTTTCACCATAGGATGAATTTATTTCTCTTTACTTTTGCTAACAAGGAGCCTGATTATTAGGTTTTCACCAAGGCACATTTTCAAATTTTTTTCTTTTCTTTCTTTTTTTTTCAATTTTTTTCAATTTTTTTCAATTTGTTGTTTTTTTTTTTTTTTGGAAGAAGTCAAGCTTTTGAGATAATGCTCCTTGAAAGTTTAAACCATGATATACAAAGGATTTGAAATGACATGCTCAAAGATGCTGATAGGGAAAAGAGGATGGAAGACAAAAATGGAGGATATGGCTTTATGCAAAGCAAGTGAGATTGGAAGATGGAAATGAAGGCAAGATCAATGTCAACACACACCTTGAAGGATGGCAAGAGGATGGAGAAAAAGTGAATGAAGGAATAAGTGAAGGAATATATTGAGTGAATAGAAGAGGTTTTGGTTTAGGCACATGGAATGGAAGAATTCTTTTGGAAGAAGATGAAGTGGAATTCTTTGGAAGCTTGAATGTCAACTTCAATTGTTGTTCAATATTAGACTCTCTCAAGAGAGACTTTGAATCCATATAGCCATAGGCCTCTTTTCATTTATTTTTGATGATTTAGAGATAATATCTTCAATGATGGATTTTGGAACCCATACTTATCTTATAATTTTTTTCTTAGATATCTCTTTTGACTTTATACCCCCATGTCGATTAGAGGAGACATGGTGGTGTTTTTTATATGGATTCTTGAATTACTTCTTTTTCTTGTATTGAACATTCAAGTTACTTCCAAAAGACTTGGGACTTGTGGAAGAAGAAGGATGATATGAATGGTTTAGGTGAGTGGGTGGATGAAAAAGATTCAAGGATATGCATCCACGTTGATCTTGAGAAAAGATAGGAGAGGGAGGGACATAAGGACCCAAGATGGATGATGAATTAGGATAGTTGGGAGGGGAAAGTGAAGGGACATAAGGACCCAAGATGGAAGGAAGATGTAAAGCATTTAGTATCAGTGGGGGAGGTCCAAGGATGGATGTGGAAGATGCAAAAGGGTAATCAATAAGTTTGTCAACATCTATATGACAATCAAGGACATCAACATCTTTAGAGTGAGCATTAGGATTTTCAACAGGATCATGAATATCTTGAATAGGAGCAACTTCTTTGATAGGATTAATTAAAGCTTGAGAAGACTTAGGAAGAGTAGAAAGTGGAAGGGAACATGGTGTGGTAGAACAAGAAGATGGAAGACTTTTATCTTGACAAGGATCTTTGGATAACATAAGCATAGAATTGTTCTCTTGATTTTCAATAGGCTCAACATTGGAAGTAACAACATCATTTTTAATAACCTTAATGGAAGTATCATCTTTGAAAGGAGAAAGTGTACCAAGGTCATTTTATTGTTAATAAGCTCAGTGGTGCAAATAGTATCTTGATCTTTCTTAGGATAAGACTTAAGACATGGTGGACTAAATGAGAAAGGGCGTAAGGGATCAAAAGAACCATGAAATGTATCAGAGACATCGTGAAAATAATTGGATGAAATTGAAGGTTCTTGATCTTGATCTTTCTTTATATTCTTTTCTTTATCATTTTCAGAGTCCTCTTGACATGAAGCCACCCCTAAGGAGAAGGAAGCATGTTGGAATTGTATGGAAGACTTTGGAATAGATGATGAAAGACTAGCTGAAGTAGGCATTATAGTGTAGGAAGGCTTAGGCTCTTTAGGTTTAGCATTGTCAAAGGTATTTGTAGCCAAGTGAAGGTTAGCTTGAGTTTCTTTAAGAGGTAGACTTTGAGGATAACTATAGGGAACCGCATGAAAAGCATTAGAATCTTTGTTGGATGAAGGATTGGTAGAAGATTTGAGAGACTCAGAATCTTTAAGGGATGTATGGATAGTGGAGGAAGTAGAAGATGGAAGAGAACCATCACGAGACAAAGGTTCAACATTAACATGATCTTTCTCAAGAGTGTAATCTTTATTTTTAGCATGAGGGTTTTGAGAAGAGAAACTCTTATGGCATTGATGTTTTATTTCAGCTGAAAAAAATGCTTTCTCTTCCTCAAAAAATGCAGATTTGTCATTTAGGTATTGTTCACAAAATTTATCAATGTTATTTTCAAGATTTGATTCATGTGGATTACCATCAGTATCTTTCTATGACTCATCCCCTTTAAGCATAAACATAGGACTGGAAGGACTTTTAGGATGTGTAGGAGTATAATAGTCATCATCATCATAATCATTTTCACTAGAGGAATTATAGATAAGCATATCACAAGACTTTTCATGTTGTTCATTATGATCTATCTCAATAAGAGGAATAAGACTCTTGGTAGAAGTAGAAGAAGAATGATATCATGAAGAAGAAGTAGGTGAAGACCCAGATGGATGATATTTAGAAGAGTCATGGTAAGACTTGGAATATGAAGAATGTGAATGATAGTTAGAAGAATCATCATAAGACTTAGAAGATGAAGAATTTGAATGATATTTAGAAGAATCATGATAAGACTTAGAAGATGAAGAATGTGAAGGATATTTAGAAGAATCATGATAAGATTTAGAAAATGAAGTATGTGAATGATATTTAGAAGAATTATCGTAAGACTTAGAAGATGAAGAATATGAAGGACATTTAGAAGAATCATGATAAGATTTAGAAAATGAAGTATGTGAATGATATTTAGAAGAATTATCGTAAGACTTAGAAGAATCATGATAAGACTTGGAAGATAAGGAATTTGTATGATATTTAGAAGAATCATGATAAGGCTTAGAAAATGAAGAATGTGAAGAATATTTAGAAGAATCATGATAAGACTTAGAAGATGGAAAATATTTGGAAGAAGGATATTGTGATTTGATCTTGCACATGATCCTAGCAAAGGTGTCTAATTTATCCATTTTTTAAATTATTTTTATTGCAATGTTAGCATCCATGTATCTATCGGAGCGACAACAATTTTCAAATTCATGAAGGAGGTGGATTTCATCTGTGCTCAAATGAGGATCCCTAAAAAGATATCCAAGATCCATGGTTCTAGAAGAAGAAGAATCAAGCATAGAAGAAGAGAAAAGATGAATAGAAGAAGGTAGACTATACGATAATAGGAGGAAAAGAATCAAGAAGATATGAAGAAGAGGAAGAATGGAAATAGGAGATTAGAAATATATGGAAGATGAAGAAGAAAGAAGACCACGAGTCATTTTGAGAAATTTGATACCATTTGAGTTCATTTGAATGTTGAGCAACATGTAATAGCACTTGTAACCAATATGAAATAAAAGGTACTAGTTGATAGGATAACCTTAAGAAACATTGGTACCAAACTAGGATAGAAAAAGCACTAACTTGTCCAAAAGATATGTGATAAGATGGAATTTTGCAATAGGCATAAACCAACACTGCCACAGAGGTGCTCACAAATTTGGGTGAATACCCTAGCACATATGGACCAAGAGGATGATTTACCCAAATTGTAAATAATTAAAATTGAATTTTTATGAAAGTAGATGGACAAGAGATTACTAAGACTCTCCAATCATAATATAAAAGGATCCAAAGGTACATCTTTCTCAACGAGGATAGTTTCTAACTCACCAACTCCAAACAAGATCTCTTGTGAAATAAATGACTACTAATTCAAGAGGTCAAAGCACAATAACCTAAGGTGCAAAAAGGCTTCTAAAAATGGGGTAAGTAGCCTAATCCAAATAGGAACAACCTACGGAGATTAGAAATAATGGGATAACAAAGTTATTCGATCGTAAAGTCTCAACTCAAGAACTCAGATTTTGTTCATTTTAAATATCCAACTAGATGTATCAATAGATTCTTTATCATGAACTAAGCACACAAGATCACAAACAGGGATTTCAAGCAAACAGTCTTCAAACAATGAGCAAGGGGCAAAGAAACCTTGCACATGAACAAGTATAGTGACTTAGTATTTCTACTCCTTAAAGGTTCTACTTGTGTATTTTCTTGACAATGTTTTAGCAGGCACTTAGAACACAACAACACCTTATCAAGTTGTCTACAAGGATATACGTGGCTTTCTAAAAGGAGTCCTCGATATATGCAAGGTACGTGAGGCCCAAATTCATAGATGAGAAGAATCCAAAATCACACAGTCGGGGGGAGACGGTTACCCAAATCTCCTCCTTCACTTCTCAAAGGTATAAAGTTCTTTGAGGCTTAGCCAAGAGTGATATCAAACTCAAATCCCAAGAGAGGTGTCTTTGGATTCACCTCCTAATATTTATACTCCATCAGAACACAAGAGTTAAGGTCGTCCCTTGAGGTGGTGTGTCCCCAAGCAGGCCTTCTAGAAATAAAAACTAAGTAATTCAGTATCAAAAGTATTTAGAGCACTAAAGGTGGAACACTTAACTCTTCAAGTAAATGCGAAGTGAGTCCAAAAGTGGAGCATTTAACCCTTTAAGATAATGTGAAGTGAGTCCAAAAGTGGAACATTTAACCCTTCAAGAGAATGTGAAGTGACTCCAAAAGTGGAACATTTAACCCTTCACACAAACTCAAAGTGAGTCCAAAAGTGGAACATCTAACTCCCCACATCAACTCAAAATGATTCCAAAAGTGGAACATTTAACTCCTCACATCAACTCAAAGTGAGTCCACACCTTAGAAAACAAGTGAGTTCCAAAAAGCACAAAAGGGTTGCCTAGTGGAGCAATTAACGCTTCTTTCCTGTAGACCCCTCCCCCTTAATGTGGCACTGATCTTGCAACCACAGGGTGGAAATGAGGGGTCGGCAGATTAGCAAGTCCAATAACCCAAGATAGAAATCTAGGTCAATCACAAGTAATCTAAGATTGCTAATCAATACTACTCACAAATGAAAAAGGGTTGAACAATGGAATATTTAACTTTCTAAGTAAACAGAGAGTGAGTCCACAAAGTGGTGCATTCAACTCCCTATGTAAACAAGGAATGAATCCATGCCCTCAATCACTTAATGAGATATTTGATATTGGAACCAAGAACTAATTAAGGTTTAAACACAAGCATTCACTTACACAAGCTTGTATGAAAGCAAATCTATGTTCATTCATTTCCCATTAAGAGCATCAATTGAAATGTGTTCTATGAAAGCATGTAAAACACTCAAGCCAAACACATGAGAGGTTTAATTTTAATCTGAAATCCAAATATTTTAGAGATAAAAAAAATACTTGGTAATCCTTGCAACACGTCTTTTCTTTGTTGTACCTTTTGTTTACACTTGAACGCTCGCTCACAACGAACAAAACAAGCAAACACAAGATATGCAATATATGTCAACTCATGCAAAACCAAGGTTAGATCTAAAAATATAATTTTTAAGAGTGATGATAATTAGAAAGTAACCCAAATGAAAGCCCACATTATGCATTGATTCGTTGTAAAAATGAAATGTAAACTATTCATTAAATGCCTTTTTTTTTTCAATTGATTTTTTTGACTTAGTCATAAAGATTGGATCTACATGATATGAATTCGGATCCAAAATTCAAAACTTTTGAAAAGATCTTTTAATTTGTGCCCTAGGGAGTCATGTTGTCAAAACAGACCAATTTTTGCAAATCAAATTATTGACCCATAACATGACCTCTAAAATTGAAACACAAAGAACCAACTTTGTTTAAAATTCCAAGAACTTTCTAAACCTATAAAATTTTCCAAAAAATGTGCTGATTTACTCCCGAAAATGATTTTTTATGAAAAATCAAGGAAAAATCATAAAAAATTGAAAATATTTCAAAAAAAGCTGAAATTTTGACCAAAGCTTTTCGGATATATCACTACCTTGAAAAAAAACTTTTAGATCAAAATAATTAGCCATTTGAAAGATATGATCAAATATTTCAAATCTAGGGTTTCTTTGAGTCTACAAACAGATCTACATAAAAACCAGCAAGCAAAGGTGGGTTGCCCCATGGTGGGTGCCAAAAATGTATGCCTAAAATGTGAGCACAATTCTATGAGTCATTATATTCAATATTACTCAAAAATGAGGTCTCAAATGGCGACTCATAGCTCTCTATTCATGGAGTGCAAGGGTTTGCAATGGAGGTCCTTAGCTTGACCTAGTTTGTGCCCATGCAAGTACACCATGAAACAAGAGATTTAAGGATCCAAAAATATGCATGCAAATGAAAATGAAAACTAATCTAAATGATAACAATGCTAAACAATGCAAGAAAGGAAATCTAATAACAATGCAGTACTAATCTATGAAAATAAATATGGCTCTAAGATAATATGCAAATGCAAGGATGAAACCTCATGATGGAAGCCATGGATGCATGAGAGAATAAGACAAGAAGATAGAAGTTCTCCACAAAAAGCTTTGATGCTCAAACTCCTTCAAAAATTGCTCTCCAAACCTGTAGCATAACAATAGCGTAATTGTGGATGAATTGTGAATGAATTGTGGATGATTTGTGGTTGTTCAAAATGAGGAGAGGGCTCTCCTTTATAAAGGAAAATATGGAGGTGAGATGCTTCTCACAACCAATATGGGATAATAGAGTTTGACCCATGTGAGACAAAATTCCACCGATGAGAAAAGAGGAGTGTTTGAGAAGAAAGTGGAAAGTGGAAAAAGAGGACTCCCATTCAGAGATATGTGCATTTAAGTGTAGAGGGGTTTTTCTCTTAATTAATTAAATGTGAATGAATTATTTAATTAAAAGAGAGGTTTTCTTTTAGTTAAATGGGGACTTATTTTATTTAATTAAAAGGGAAATTTTCTTTTAATTAAATAAGACTTAGGATAAAATGATCAACCTTAAAAAAATAGAATAATTGAATTTGATCAAGGAAATTGATTTAAATTGATTTAATAAAATATTACACATCATTGATTCAAGAAATTTGATAAATTGATAAATTGAATAATGGGGGCCCATAGTCTAGGTGACCATTTTAGGGTGCATACATTTTCCCGTCTTTGACTAATGTGTGATCGATTTGGGAACACATGTAGTCAAAGAAAGAAATTGAAGTGTGAGGTCGATTTGGGATCACAAAACAACCCAGATGTGTGGTCGAATTGGGAACACATTAGGACAAAGAATACAAATACATTTTGACTAGAAAAAAAGAAAGAAAAAGAGTCAAGGATTTTGGACCAAAACCGCATCTACTTAATTATTTTGGACTGCGATCCTTTTACATGTAGAAATTCTTATCGTATGGTATTGTACTTGTTATAAACCCTGTTAGAGTAGCAATACGACTATGAATAACTACAAACCCTACTATAAACCTTGGTATTGTATCGACTAAGCTACGAATATATATATATATATATATATAAAATTAGCTTTTGATGACATAAAATCTTATTTTTAGATAATTTGAGTTGTAATCTTGTTTTGTGTACTTAGATTAAGAAAAGGATCTATTTTTTATAATAATTCTTATTTTATCATTATTGTTATACTTATTAAGTGTATGAAATTCTTAAGATATTTTAAGTACTACCTTTCAGTATGATACAATAATTGATAAGTAGGAGATATTTTCTTCAACAAGTCAAATTTTTATTTTTCTATCACGATTTGATTGTGTTATTGCAAATAGGGTTGTAAGAAAAGTGGGTTTAACCATGGAGGGAACTCTATAGTTAATCGTGCTCAAGCTAGGGTAGTATTGGGATGAGTGACTTCCCAAGAAGTCTCAGTGCTTCACCTATGTGAGCATCTCCTAGATCCAATAAGGGATAAGTGTTCCATTTATTCTCACGAGAGACAGATTAATGTTTGAATTACTACTCATGATACATGGGTCAATGTATTTGACTCAAAAGCTACATAGTGAAATCCTAATAGCAATATCACAATTTGACTTGCTATGGAAAATATCTCCTGCTTATCATTTGATGAGCTTAAGGGGCTTTCTAATGAATGGTTCATAAGGCAAAACACTTGGTGAAGGTTTTTCACATGGGGTTGCAAGTAGAGTGGATTTAACCATGGAGGGAACTCCATAGTTAAGCATACTTAAGTTGGAGTAGTACTAGAATGAGTGACCTCCTACGAATTCCCAGTGCTTCACCTATGTGAGCATCACCTATATCCAATGAGTGCAAGTTTTGATAGCAATATCACAATGACACAATAATATCACAATTTAGAAGTATGTTTATTGAAGAAATCAAACAATAAATTTTGCAAATCAATTGTTAATTTGATGACAATCTTTGAGTGTGATAGAATAATAACACAATCTAAAATCTATTTATTTAAAGAATCACAAAATAAAGTTTGTTGATGATAGTTATCATTTGCAATAAACCTCTCAATTTTCTTTCCTTATTTTAATACTTTTTGAACTTTAAAAGACTCGTGCGTAAAGAGAAAAATGACTTTTAGATGAATGCAAATAAACTGGTCCTTCATCACTTCCACCTTTTGAGGACACAAGAGAAGAATTATAATAATATTAGGAAGATGAGATATTTGCAAATCCTTTTATTGTTGAAAATAATTATTCAATTGTATGTTGTCTTTGATGTTACACAAAATGTCAAACCTTTATCGAGCAGTCAGTGATAGTCGATCTCACTCAAGTATCAGAGGTAGTATCTTATATATGTTGAGCATTCAGTTATAACCAAGTCTAGAGATAGTATTGACTGAGCTTAGTTGGTTAATGAAGTGAAGTCAATATTGACCAAGTTGGGTCAGTTAACATTAGAACTCCTATTCTAACTAAGTTTGGTCAGCTAACAAAGGGATCCTCATGTTGATTGAGTAGTCAATTCTATATTAGTCGACTATCAACATATTAAGTTTGATAAATTTATTAGTTAATACAAGATGAATTAAGGGATGAAAATTATTTTACTAAAAGAATATTCAAGCTAACTTGACAAGATGAATCATATCTATGAAAGGTCAAGTTGAGTATTGAGATGTGGAATTGAAGAAGATGAATTAAGGAAGCGAATTTGAAGCATATATATAAAGGACAGATTATTCAAGTTGACTAAGCTGCAAAGAACATTCTGATCAAGGAAGATCAAGTAATCAAGCCAGGATTAAGATCTAAATTAGTAAAGACAAGTGCATCATCAATCAACTCAAGTCACTATTACTCTCTAATAATTGTAGCAGTGAATCAAATCTCCTACCAGAGTTAGTCTAACATCTCTTTAGAAAATCTTCTAATAAGGTGGCATTTTTAGATTGAAGTATCTAAAGACCTCTAACAATGCCACTCATAAAAGGGTGAATTAAATCCTCTAATAGGGTTGCAATTGATAGTGTGTTTTGTAACTTTTAACAGGGTTGCCTCCTAATAGAGCTCACTTTAGAAGAGTGAAAAACAATAACTACTTGCAATTGGTGGTTTTCCCTAATTGGGTTTCCATGTTAAATCTTGGTGTCTCTTTTGTTCATTTTATTTCCCTTATGTTTATGTAACTAAGATAATAACTTAGGAAAATAACATTAATATCTTAAGATCTAATTAACTCTATGCTAATTGAGTGAAAATGATATATTCAATGTTAACCGAGTTACAACAGAATATTTAGTGTAACCAAGTTAAAATGGGATTTGGTTTTATATTATGTTGACATCTTAAAAGGATCTTGGATTTTTATTTTTTTGTAGTAATTGATTCATCCCTTCCCTCTCAGTTAATCCTTTTTATTTCCAAAAATTGGTATCAAAGCTATTAGTGCTTGTAGATAAGGTTTCAAGGACTTAAGCCAAAGATCAAGATTTCTTACAAAAGGGAAATGCCTAAGTTGAATAGAGATAACTTCCAAGCATGGCAGGAACTCGTGAATCTTCATTTGGAAACCATTGGAGACATAGGCCTAAAATACCTAGAGAACAAGTATATTTTTAAATAACATTCTAGTTTTTACAAGGCAGTAACAAAACACTTACGTCATTACTTAATAGAACTCTATATGTGCTAAGTAAGTAGTGTATGCTGAGCAATATATGCAGTTAGTGTCAAGCACTAGTATGTGTTGAGCAGATGGTATGTGTTGAGTCACTCAATTTCCAAGAAAGAAACATATGTTGAGTGATTCAGATGTCGATTAATTTAGAAACTAAGTTACAACATCAAGGATATAGTAAATGTTGTGCATCAGAGCTTTCAAGTGTCAAGTGAATAGTTTTTCGCATAGTTGTTTGTAATGGCACAAAATCTTATGTAAACTATTTTTGGGATGACTTAAGGATTATTTTATGATTATAGAAGATATATACAAAGGTATATTGAGAATCCCTATGTATTGCATGCAACCAATCAGAATAAGAGATTTTCTAGGAGACAAAATGGGTGAATCACAATCACTTATTCATACCTAACCCTAGCTCACCTAAGTCTTTTTAAGGAGGGAAAGCCCTAAAGAGTTTGTATTTGTAGATGAGAAGAGAAGGCTGAATGTTAAGTGCAAAGAGAGCATTCATGATGACAAAGGAGGTTGTGAGAGAAGAATTAATTGCAAAATTAGTTAGAGAGAATAGAGAAAAGCAATTAAAGGATAGAAGAGATGCATCTGACTAGGAGGATCAAGTACACATCAAGAAAGAGGAGATCTGATATCTAGAAGAGAGGTGTTAACTAAAGGATCAAGGCTAAAACATTTTAATAGGTGAAGCAGTGAAAATATCTTAACCAAGTAGTCCTAATAGGATTTTGTAAATCCTCTTACATGGTGCTTATTTCATTGCAAGTTTAAGTCCTCTAACTTGGTACACATTTAGTAGGGTGTTGAAATCCTTTAACAAGGTAAGATTTAACAATTTTTGTAAGTCTTTAATAGGGAAAACCTTTCACAAGGTAGATCATAGTTTATGATCAAATAATTGTAACCTTCATTGGATACACTTTACAATTGCAGCAATGAAGATTTGTGGGTGTCATCCCCACCCTAGTTTTTCCTTCTCATTGGAGGGTTTTTGGGTAACAAATGTATTGTGTTATGTGTTATTTGTTTCATGCTATTGATGAACATGTGTAGATAGCTATTTTAATTTACATGATAGATTGTGAGATTTATGTGTGGTGAATGTTTTTATGGTTAAAGTTTTGAAGTGTTGTTTCACCCCCCCTCCCCTCAGAGTTTACTTTTCCATTGTTAATTCTAACAATTGGTATCAACACCTTGTTCTCTATAAATGAAAGATTTGTAGCTTTCAGGAAAGATCTTGAAGATGGAAGTGTACAAGTTGGGAAAGACTATTGAAATCCATCTTTCCCTAGACCAACTCAATGAAGAAAGAGATGAGTTGAAGTGATCATTGAAGAGAAGGAAAGAGATAGGTATTGAGGAAGACACTACTAAATTGTTTGAAGATGGAAATTCAAGTGAGTTTGATGTTGTGGATGTAAATTTTATGGAAAAGAATGGTGCCCTAAGTGAAGAAATCAAAAATCTTAAGATAGAACAAGAAGTCCAATTAGTATTGCTACGTGAGGTGACCAAGTAGAAAAATAAAGATGAGGAAGACAAATTCATGTTTGAAGATAAGAAAAGAACACTAAACAATAGACTAGAAGAGAAGACATCAATGGTACAAAGGATTACTAACATGTATTTGGACACATTGAATCAATTAATGATCACTGATCATGAATTGAATGGAAAGGACATTGAGATCACAACCCTAGAGTTATAGAATGAGCAATTGAGGAATAAACTGCAAAGAGAAAAGGAATTTGATGAAAGTTTCAAAAAACAAAATGAAGCCATCAAATAATTTGAGAAACTGATGAGATCTCCTAGATCTAATAATGATACTACTAGATTGGGATACACCAACATTGAGGAAGGAGAATCATCTAAATGTTGTAAAAAAAGAAACAAAAAAGGTAAGAACTACAAACCCACTTGTCATAATTGTGGAAAGTTGGGTCATATAGCAAATTTTTGCAGGAGCAACGATGCAAATCAAAACCATAAGAAGAAGTTCAAGGGTTACTATCATAAGTGCAATAAGAAAGGACATCAATCACATGAATGTAGGACCAAGATCTTAAGAACACAAAGATTTAAAGGATATTGCCACATTTGTCAAAAGTACGGACATAAAGCATATGAATGAAGATCCAATGCCAAGTGGACATCAAACAAGCAGACAATGGTGCAACATAATTGAAAATCCTATAATTGTGATTACAACACAAGGTATAGTTGTCACTATTGTCAAGAGAATGACCATGTACCTGAGAATTGCATTAGAACTCATTTTAGAGACAACTACAATAGATGGTTGAGTGAGACTACATGCTTTAATTGTTTGAAGATTGGTCATATCAGAAAAAACTATCCAACTAAGTTACTAGTGCTGACTAATGGAGACAATAAAGGCAAAGAGAAGGCCAACATTGAGAAGGTCAAAGTGAAAATGAACAAAACATGGAAGAAGAAGGAAGATTGCAGCTCATAAAGTTTAGATGAGGTCATTTCATCCAATGGATCAAGTGATCACATCACCCCCAACTAGGAAATCAAAAAAGTTATGTGTGGGACTGATATTTCAAAGTTGTTTCATACATCAATTCCAAGGATCTAAGTTCTAAAAAGATTATATATGCATGAATTAAGATACAATGTATTGGTTAGAACCTAGAGGAAATCTATAGTTTTGTTAGTTTTCATGTTGTTGCCGAGTGATGGAATTATGCTAGTAGTGGCCTAGCTTGCTATGGTTTTTGAGTGTACTAGAAATCATGGTTAAGCTAAGTGAATGGAAATCCTATGATAGTAGAGCTTAGAGTTGTATAAGAATCAAGCATTCATTGCCAAATATCAAGGGTTATATAGTCAATTTTTGACTCATTTGCATTCATCAAAGATTGAATAATATACCAAGAGCATAAGGAAAACTAAGGAGAAAAGTTTCAAGTGTTTGCGAATTGGATTTACTTGTTACTCATCATCATTCATCAAATTCACAAGGTATTTATTATGTGTCAAGTTTCCACATTTGATTTTTCTGCAAACCCTAGTTACATAAATGGAATCTAGCTCTTTAGCAAATGATAGGAAGCAAGGGAAATAAGTTCTTGTTAGAAATATTAATCTTTCCTTGAATGTATTTAATTGGGATATTCCAAGGATCCCTAAATGTAGTTTGTCCTATTGTAGACATGTGGAGGACATGTCATTTACTTGTCCTTTAGTCCACATGTGAGGAAAACTCATTTTTATAATTCTTTTATTAAGGAATTTAGTTTATCCTCCTTAAGAGGATCTTGACATTTTGCACACACTTATTATGACTGTGGCATTCATAGAAATAGGAGTTACACATGCAACTCCTTTCTCACCTATTTAAAAGAGGTGCTCCTTTCTCTTTCTTGTTTACACACATCACTTTGATGTTATTTTATTGAGCTATTTTGCTCCACCACACTCTCTCACTCTCTCTCTCTCTAGGCATTTGCCTTCATTTATAATACTTACAATGGGGTTTTCTTTGTTTTCCCCTTTCAAATCCTTGTCTCCATTGTTGAACTATCTTGGTGTATGCTTTGGATCTTGATTATCTCATGGTAATATTATTTCACACTTAACTTACTTGGATTGTTTTCTTTCCTTGCTTTATCTTTTTGTTTCTTACATGGTATTAGAGCTTGGTTACTAATCCTCATTTTAAGTTTTTGTGTTGAAGGTTACCATTCATTGGAGCACACCTTATTTGGAGACATTATTGAGAGAAGAAGTTTGTGCTGTGGTTTTTGGCTCATCCTAACATTGATGGAGACACAACCCAAGCACAGAATGGACACAACAGGAAAAGGCAAATTGTATTAACTATGAAAATAAGCTAGTACATTTAGTACAGAGAAAATAGACTTCAAAACATGCCCTATGGGCTTACAATAGCATAAATCTGGAGATAATTTCTCTTTTTAGTACCTCCTCTCAAACTCCACTCCGAACCGCCTTTTACAATGCCAAAAATGTCCTTAAATAGAACCTGGAGGGTTAAGGACTAGGAGTTCTAGTAGGCATCCACCGACCTAGTAGAAGGCTCCAGAAGCTGCCTTAGAAGTTGGTGCAAATCTAGAAGAATCCAAAAATAGTAACCGAACTTTCGGGAGGCATAACTTTTG
Organism: Cupressus sempervirens; assembly: GCA_028749045.1. Taxonomy (NCBI): domain Eukaryota; kingdom Viridiplantae; phylum Streptophyta; class Pinopsida; order Cupressales; family Cupressaceae; genus Cupressus; species Cupressus sempervirens. The sequence continues at coordinate 788,291,469 of CM053791.1, read as the reverse complement.
AACCATAGCTCCGATTGACGAACCGTTTACATTTCTGGAAAGCTCTCAGACCGCTCTATAGCCCTATGGACCAGCTTCACTCTACCCCCATTTTTTGGCCCTTTTTGAGGTCATTTAATGCCCCATAACTAACTTTGAAGCACTCTTAGGAGGTCTCCAAAACTCAAAAAATTGCAATAACTTTCAAACTGTGGGGCCTTTTGACCTGATTCTTTTTCTAGAATACTCTAAATTACAATTACATTCATCTGGCCAATTTACACCTTCTAGTTCACCAAAATAATGGCCCAATTACATACTCCTATTTTTTTTTACATTTACACATATCCCAAGGTGTTCAAATACTCTATCCTATAACACTGATAGTGGAGCTATGAGAGTTGGAACCTTTATTTGACCCAAATGGGTATCCAAAAATGAAAACACATGAAATAAAAACTAATTCTAAGTACATTTTTTTGGGTGACACAGGATTGCCCTTATACCTCTGGATGCTCCTGCATCAGACACCCAGGGTAGATTGAAAAGTGACCCTGTCACTTTATGAATGGTAGAGGAAATCCCAAATGGGAAACCTCAGCTGCTGAAATCCAAGTTGAGTCCTCTATCAATCATCCTTTCCACTTGACCAAATACTCTTCATACTGCCTATTTTTGGTACTCCTACCCACACGATGATCTAGAATGTCTTCTATTTCCTCCTTAGAAGTAGGAATTGGACATGGCTCTAACACTAGCTCCTCATCTGCTCCATCATCATGATACTCTGTTAAGTCTACAATGTTGAAAATAGGAAAAATATGAATACCATCTGGCAGCTCCACCTCATATGCATTTCCTGAGTCATGTTTCTTCAAAATTTTGCAAGGGCCAAATTTCTTCATTTTCAGCTTGTTGTAAGTACCAGCTGGAAATCTTTCTTTTCATAAGTGCACCATGACTAGATCCCCTACTTGGAATTCCTTATGTCTTCTCCTTTGATCAGCCCTAGATTTATACTCTTGATTCATCTTGGTAATGTGTGCTTGAACCTCCTCATGTAGACACTTGATATGTTCAGCAAATTCTTCAGCTTCAACACTTGTCCTCTCCCCTTGCTCTATCTTCCTCAATTCTAGTGCAATCATTAGGCTACTTCCATATACAATTTTGAATGGTGATCTACCAGTACTCCTATTTATAGAGTTATTGTAAGAAAACTCAACTTGTGGTAGAATCAAATCCCACCCCTTGGGCTTATCCCCAACTAAACATCTCAACAAATTGCCCAGACTTTTGTTTACCACTTTTGTTTGGCTGTTAGTCTGTGGGTGATGTGTGGAACTGAATTTCAAGTCTATTCTCAACTTTTTCCACAATGTTCTCCAGAAATACTGCACAAATTTAGTATCTCTATCAAAAACTATACTCCTTGGAAGACCATGTAGTCTTACCACCTCTCTGAAAAACAAGTCTGCAATATGGACAACATCATGAGTTTTGTGGCATGGAATGAAATGTGCCATTTTGGAGAACCTATCAACCACCACAAATACTGAGTCATTACCCCTTTGTGTCCTCGGCAGTCCAAGAACAAAATCTATACTTATGTCCTCCCATGGCTTTGATGGAATAGGAAATGGCTGATATAGTCCAGTATTATGGCTAAATCCCTTGGCAACTTGACAAACCTGGCAACTCTGTACAAATTTCTTCACATCTTGTGAAATCTGAGGCCAAAAATAATGTTCTCTAAGAATGGAAATGGTCTTATCTTGACCAAAATGTCCTGACATCCCTCCACTATGTTTCTCCTTAATCAGATTTTCCCTCATGGAACACCTTGGAATGCATAATTGACTGCCCTTGAATAACATATCATCTTGAATCAGATAGTCTAACCACTTAGTTCTGTCTACAGCAATAGGCTCTTTACAAGCTTTCCATGCTTCAGCAAAATCAGGATCATCAGGGTACAGATTCTTGAGTTCATCAAACCCAACTACTTCAACCTGCATTACTATAAGCAACAACTGTCTCCTACTTAGTGCATCTGCAACCCTGTTAGATTTTCCACTTCTATGCTTTAACACAAATGTATAGCTCTGCAAGAACTCTACCCACTTCATATGCCTCTGATTCAATTTACCTTGGCTATTTAGGTATTGTAATGCCTGGTGATCAGTATACAAAACAAATTTCTTTGGCAATAAATAATGCCTCCATTTCTTTAAGGCCTAAACTATTGCATAGAACTCTTGATCATAAATAGAATACGTCTTCTTTGCATCATTCAATTTTTCACTAAAATATGCAATAGGCTTACCTTCTTGGCTTAATACAGCCCCAATAGTTTTTCCACTAGCATCACAATCCACCTAGAACACCTTTCTAAAATTTGGAAGTGCCAACACAGGTTGTTCTATCACTTTCTTCTTCAACAATTCAAAACTTCTCGTAGCTACTATAGTCCATTTGAACTCTTTTCTATCCCCTCTTATTGTGTCAGCTAGGGGTGCACATATGCCACTAAAATTCTTAATGAACTTCCTATAAAAACTAACCAGACCATGAAATGATATTACCTCATTAGTAGACCTTGGAGTAGGCCATTCCAAGATGGCTTTTACCTTCTCTGGATCGATTTTGAGACCTTTAGGTGATATAACAAACCCCAAATAGACTAACTCCCTTTTTGTAAAGATAAACTTCTTCAAATTAATTAATAGTTTCTCTTCCCTTAACCTTTCAAGGACACTATGAATATGCAATAAATTTTCTTCCAAAGTCTTGCTAAAAATTAAAATATCATCCAAATAGACAATAACAAATTTTCCCAAGAACTTCTTAAGTACCTCATTCATAAGTCGCATGAAGGTGCTCAGGGCGTTCGTCAATCCAAAGGGAATGACTAACCACTCATAAAGACCCTCCTTGGTCTTGAAGGTTTTTTTCTACTCATCTCCTTCTCGAATCTATATCTAGTGATAACCACTCTTGAGATCTATCTTTGTGAAGTACTGAGCTCCACTCAAGCAGTCCATAAGATCATTCATTCTTGGCAAAGGAAACCGATACTTGATGGTTATCCTATTTATAGCTCGAGAGTCTGCACACATTCTCCACTCTCCATTCTTCTTTGGTGCCAGGACTGCAGGTATTGCACATGGACTTAGGCTCTCCAAAATCAAGCCCTTCCTCAATAGCTCTTGAACTTGTCTATTTAGCTCCTCTGTTTCAGTAGGAGTCATCTTGTGAGCAGCCTTGTTAGGCAAACTAGCTCCTGGAATTAGATCTATCTGATGACCAATTTCCCTTACTAGTGGCAATCCTTCTGGAACATTATCAGAGATAATATCTCCAAACTCTCCTAGTAAATCTAAAACTTCAAGTGGTATTTCACTACTATCTTCTTTATCTTTCCTAGGAATCAAAGCATAACACATACGCTGATGTTTCATTCCATCTAAAAACTTTCTTCCATCAACAAGACAAATCCTAGCACTACTACATACCTTTTCACCTTCCTTTTTCATGGGCTTCAATTTGTGGCAAACTCCATCCTTTGTTAGAGAGTATGTGTTTGCATGACCATCATGTACTGCATGTCTATCAAACTGCCATGTTCTACCCAACAATAGATAGCAAACATCCATTGGAATAACATCACAGAGAACTTCATCATGGTAACTCTGAATTTTGAATTTCACTAGACATTGTTCACTTACTAGGACCTTATGTCCATCTTTCACCCAAGCAATTCGATAGGACTGGGGGTGTTTCTCCCTCTTGAGCTTTAGCTTAGAGACCATATCCTCTGATACCAAGTTATCAGTGCTACCATCATCAATGAACACATCACAACATTTATCCTCACACTTGCATCTGGTATGGAACAAACTCCTCCTTTGTTCTGGTTCAATCTCACCACTTAGTAGGACCCTTTCATTCACTAAAGTCTCTCCTCTTTCTGCATCCTCTGAATGTGATGACTATGCATCCTCATCCACATGAGCAACCCTAGCTTGACCCTCAGCTCTCCTATATGTCCTTCCTTGTTGTTGAGGGCATTCAAAGGCACAATGACCTTCTTGATTGCAATGTAAACATGTACCATGAAAGCCTCCTCTTCCTTGTCCTCTAATTTCCAAAGTCTTGATCACGGGAGTAGTTGAAACCCTCATTCCTCTAGTTCCTGCTAGTACCCACATCTTCATTTTTCTTTTGGGTTTCATTTCGGCCTCTAGATGACCTACTGCTTCCCCTTCCTCCTTGACCATGCCCTCTTTATCTCCCTTCAAACCTTTTATTCAGCTTCTCTTTGACTCGTAGGGAAAATTGGTATGCCTCTTCAACGCTGGTCATTCTTACCAGACTTAATTCCCACTGGATGCTAGGTTGCAACCCACTGATATAAAAAGCAACCTTCTCCTTATTTGCTTCTACATGCCCTTCTCTAATCAAGAGTCGATAAAACTCCTCTATATATTCTTGGACTGATCTTCCTGCTTGCTTTAGCCCATGAATCTTCTTAAACAAATCAAACTCCTAGTCCACAGGAATAAACTACTTCTTCAATTTGTCCACCACGCGATCCCACCTTGTGATCTTCTCCTTTCCTCTTTTGTTTCTTTCCAATTGGACCTCTTGCCACCAGATTTTGGCATGGCCTTTCAGTTTAGCCTTCACAAACTTAACCCTATCTGGGTCCCTAATATCCTCATACTCAAAGTATTCTTGCAGTTCATTGATCCAATCAATCAACTCATCAGGTTTCAAATTTTCTGAAAATACACCCACATCAATTGTAGGTCTTTTCCCAAACTTAATAATGGCCCTAAAAAGCCTTTCCTCTGCCTGATTCAGAACTTCCCTATCAAATTCCCCTTCTAGTCCAATTTCTTCTTCTTCATTTTCATCCTCATTGTCATCACCTGTGGCAACATTTGTTCCTCTACGGAGCTCCTCCTGCAATACTTGTACCTGCCTTTGGAGGGCTCTGACCTCCTCAAGATTAATAGCTCTAACCCTTCCACCACACTCTCTTCGTGGAGGCATCTTCTTAACTCAAACCCACAACCACATAGTCCTGGTGCAAACTGCCTCACAGTCGGTGTTCTGTCTACACACTCAAGAAAACTAGCTCTCATACCACTTGATGGAGATACAACCCAAGCACAGAATGGACACAATAGGAAAACAAAAACTATATTAACTGTGAAAATAAGCTAGTACATTCAGTACAGAGAAAATAGACTTCAAAACATGCCCTATGGGCTTACAATAGCATAAATCTAGAGATAATTTCTCCTTTTAGTACCTCCTCTCAAACTCCACTCCAAAATACCTTTTACAATGCCAAAAATGTCCTTAAATAGACCTTGGAGGGTTAAGGACTAGGAGTGCTAGTAGGCATCCACCAACCTAGTAGAAGGCTCTAGAAGCCACGTTAGAAGTTGGTGCAAATCTAGAAGAATCCAAAAATAGTAACCGAACTTCTGGGAGGCATAACTTTTGAACCATAGCTCCGATTGATGAACCATTTACATTTCTGGAAAGCTCTCAAAATTCTCTATAGCCCTATGGACCAGCTTTTCTCATCCCCCATTTTTTGGCTCTTTTTGAGGTCATTTAATGCCCCTAACCTGACTTTGAAGCACTCTTAGGAGGTCTCCAAAACTCAAAAAATTGCAATAACTTTCAAACCGTGGGGCCTTTTGACCTTATTCTTTTTCGGGAATGTTCTAAATTACAATTACATTCATCTGGCCAATTTACACCTTCTAGTTCACCAAAATGATAGCCCAATTACATACTCCTATTTTTTCGGCATTTACACATATCCCAAGGTGTTCAAATACTCTATCCTAGAACACTGATAGTGGAACTATGAGAGTTGGAACCTTTAATTGACCCAAATGGGTATCCAGAAATGAAAACACATGAAATAGAAACTAAGTCTAAGTACATTTTTTTGGGTGACACAGGATTGCCCTTATACCTCTAGATGCTCCTGCATCAAACATCTTGTATGTGCAGGTTTTATCATCTTTTATCATTATTAACTAACCCTCTTTGGAAAGTTTTCTACCAAAGGGTATTTCTATTAAAATAATAAAAAAAATTCTCTTGTTTTGGAAGGCATGCCACCAAAATAAGAAGTTTATCATTCATATTATGATAGCACTTATTTATTATAAAATTTGCAATTTTTTTAATATTTAAAACAAAGGTTATTACTTTACTTATATTTCATTTGGAGGAAATACTTCATTAATATTAATTGTGCTTAATATTTTTTCTCATCTCTTATTTATTAGTTAAAATTGTTTCATAAATCTTATTGTCAAATTTAAAAGTTTATTATAATCTATCTCTTTGGGGATTTTTTATTTATTTAATTTTATAATATCAATTTTAGCAACTCTGATATTTCCTAATCTACACTAAATTTTTTTTAGTATCTTTCTTTCTAGTCTCTTGCTTTTCTTTTTTCCCATTTTGGCTATTTTATGCTTAATCCTATTCTTGCCTTGATTTAGCTATCGCTTTCTTTTTTTTTCAATTGTTTTCTTTATTTTCTCTATCTTCTCATTTCTTCATTTGTTTTCTTTGTTTTCTCTTTGCTCTATCTACCTTGGAATCTCTTTTTATTATTTATACTTTTGCTAGTAATGATATTCAAATAGCTACTAATGATTCTTTTATTGATAATGATTTTTTTTCTAGTGATGATTCCATTAATACTGAATGCAAACCTAAATGGGCTCAAGGATTAATTAATGAAAGTGATGACTATATTACTAGATTTGGTGGAATTAAACCTAGAAGGATTAATTATTGCAATTATGCTTTGATGACTACTATTATGAATTCTAATGATCCTAAGTCTTTTGATCAAGCTAACTCTCAACCTCATTGGCAAAAGGACATGAAAGAAGAATATGACTTTTTAATTGCTAATCAAATTTGGGACTTGGTCAATTTACCTCATGGCAAGAATATAGTTTCATGTAAATGGTTATACAAAACAAAATTGAATGCTAATAATGAAATTAGTAAATTTAAGGCTAGTTTGGTTGCTAGAAGTTTTCCACAAATTGAAGGATTAGATTATAATGAAGCTTTTGCCCCTATTGCTAAAATGCCTACTATCAAATTAGCTCTTTTGTTAGCATCTAAAATGAATGGGCCCATTCACCAAATTGATGTTAAAAATGCCTTCTTAAATGGTGATTTACATGAAGAAATCTATATGGCTCAACCCCCTAGATTTGTTAAAAAAGGTAGTGAAAATCTAGTTTGCAAATTGAAAAAATCAATTTATGGTCTCAAACAATCACCTAGAGAATGGTTTTTTAAGATTAATTCATTCTTTATTTCTCAAGGCTTTTCTAGAAGTAACAATGATCCTAACTTATATATTAAACATACTCAAGATGATATTATCATTGTTATTCTTTATGTTGATGATCTAATTCTCACTTCGAGTTTAGATGCTTTGATTTCTAATATTAAGTTTCAACTTAAACAAAAATTCTAGATGACTAATTTAGATATTTTAAATTAATTCTTAGGTATGAAAATTTGGAAAACTCCTAAGGGTATTTTTCTTTCTCAAAGAAAGTATGTTCATGATCTTTTAGAAAAAATTAAGATGAATGATTTTAACCATGTTTCAATTCCATGCGAATTAGGAACTAAATTAATGGCTGATATGGGAACTCCTTTTGTTGATGAAACTTTGTATAGGAAACTAGTAGGTAGTTTAAGTTATTTAACTCTTACTAGACCTGGCATTGCTTATAGTGTTGATTTAGTTTCTAGATTCCTATCTAAATGTCAACAAACACATTTTAAAGTTGCTAAAAGAATCTTAAGGTACATTAAAGGAACTATTAATATGGGATTATATTATGATGCCAATTCTGCATTTATTTTACAAGGTTATACTGATTTGATCTAGGTGGAGATCCCAATGATGGGAAATCCATTTGTGGATATTGTTTCTTTGTTGATTCAGGTGCAATTTCTTGGAAAAGTAAAAAAGAACACTCTATTTCTCTTTTCTCAACTAAAGATGAATAAAAAGGATGTACTAATGCCTCTAAGGAAGATTTATGGCTTAGAAGGATTCTTGAAGATTTGTGTCTACCTCAACAAGCACCTACTCCTCTACATGGAGACAATCAAAGTGCCATTGCCTTAGTGAAGAATCCAATTTTTCATGCAAGGACCAGACATATTTCTCTTCAACATCACTTCATTTGAGAACAAGTTGAAGACAAGAAAGTTACCCTCCTTTATTGTAAGGATGAACATCAAGTGGTTGATATTTTGAAAAAACCACTTTCTAAAGAGAGATTTCAATTTCATTGTAAAAATTTGGGTTTACAACCCTTTGACGTAAGCTCCCAAGTAAAGATTAAAAGGGGGTGTTAAAAATATTAATCTTTCCTTGGATGTATTTAATTGGGATATTCCAAGGATCCCTAAATGTAGTTTGTCCTATTGTAAACATGTGAAGGACATGTCGTTTACTTGTCCTTTAGTCCACATGTGAGGACAACTCATTTTTATAATTCCTTTATTAAGGAATTTAGTTTATCCTCCTTAAGAGGATCTTGACACTTTGTGCACACTTATTATGAATGTGGCATTCATATAAATGGGAGTTACACATGCAAACACATGCAACTCCTTTCTCATCTCTTTAAAAGAGATGCTCCTTTCTCTTTCTTCTTTACACACATCACTTTGATGTTATTGTATTGAGCTATTTTGCTCCACCACTCTCTCTCTTCTATAGGCAATTTCCTTCATCCATAATACTCACAAGGGGTTTTCTTTGCTTTCCCATTTCAAATCCTTGTCTCCATTGTTGAACTATCTTGGTGTATGCTCTTGGATCTTGCTTATCTCATGGCAATATTATTTCACACTTAACTTACTTGGATTTTTTTCTTTCCTTGCTCTATCTTTTTGTTTCTTATAGTTTTTAATGTGCAATTAATCATCAGTGAAATTAAACAACTACCCTTCCAAGCTATTCCTAAGATAGCATGCAAGGGGGTCCCATCTAATGTGTTGTTGATGATACCACCACAAGTTCTAATGATATAGGATGTTAGATGTTGCTACACCAAAAAGATAGGAGATGTTGGAGACATCAAAATAAGAGATGCATATGGTAAATTATGTGATAATGGAAGCTTAAGTGAAGAGTACAAGATTGTTGAATGGAAATGATTAAATCATGCCCTAGATTTTCCCCAAGTCTTTAAGAATGATTGGATACACATTATTCTGAGCCATACTCACAATAATTTCATTTGGTTGGAGAAAAGACCCATCAAGATCACTAAAAGGATCATCAACTGAGTGATAAGGTATCCAACCCTAGATAGACCTAAAACCATGCAAAGTGATGCAAATGAGGTAATTGAAAGAAATATAGGGGCAATATGGAATAAGAGAGGGATGTCCATAGATACAATTTATGATGCCCGAATTAACTTTGTAGTAAGAGTAGTTGATCAAAAGTTCTTCTACTGAGAAAGTTGAATAATGTACCTTGTATGCCTATGGATTTGAGTTACAATATAGTGAAGAAGGACTAGACTTATAAACTTGCTGAGTTAAAACTTTAATAATTAACAAAAAACTTGGAAGCCATAAGGAAGACAAAGAGTGCACAATGCAAATTTGTTTCACTTCTGTCTACATACTCTTCTATGTGTAGAATACTTTTTCTACATTTGGTCAAATAGCATGGAAGTTCAACAAGCTAGTGATAGTACAAATTTTAGAGATAATAAAATAACTTGGAGAAAATTTTGAAATAGTAATGACATGTTACTTTAAATATTTCAAGAAGTCTATGAAGAAAAGACTAAGGATTCCAGTGTCACTAGTGGAGAAACATTATAATGATGTTTGCTTCTTATTTTATGTTGATTATACATATGTACATGCTATAATACCTAGGGTTAGATGGCTCAAGCCATTGTCTTATGAAATTAATGTGGATGAGGCATCTGCAGCCATCACTACACTATTGATAGAAGAAGTTGACAAGAGTGCCACCTCATTTGGAAACTGTGAGGAAGAAAAATAAAGAAACACTATTGATTTGAATATAGCAACTATGATAAGGAATAAAAATACAATCATGAAGAAGCTACGGGGAGATTTGGTGATGGGGGAGAGGAAGAAGAAGATGATGATGATGATGATTATGAAAATGATGAAGAAGAACATCAAGCTAAATCCCCTTTTGTGCTCACTCAAGGCTAAGGAGAATATCAAGAATAGAATGTTGAAGTTGTCAAGGGAGAAGAAGTCGAGGAAGAACCTAAGCTAGCTAAAAAGAAGAAGATTAAAGAAAAAGAGGCTGAAGTGAAGAAACCCAAGAAGAAGCTTGTGAAACTTTCACAACAGAAGCCAAAACTAACTATGACTAGGTCAAGTGCAAGGGAAATCATCAAGCAAGTAAAGAAGGTTGATAAACCAAAAGGAAAGAGAATAATTACCTCAACAGAGCCGATTCATCCAGAAAAGAAGACTTATGCATGGAGAAACTACACTCTTGTAGCTGAGTTAGATGAGGAGAGGATAGAATCAAATGATATTAGTTAATTTAAGGTGGTAAGCCACAATCCCTCATCAAATATATACAACTTGTGTGAAAATATTAAGAATAATGTAGATTTTTCTAGTTTTGCACATGTTATATTTGATAAGTTAGGAAGGATTGATCAGAATAAGGTGGAAGAAGCTATATATAATATTATGGCTACATTTAAGACCACACCAATAGAGATTTCCAACTCATTACCAAAGATTCTTTATGAATGAGTTGAGTCGAAGTGGTAGTATAGTCTGACTACAAAAAGACATATTAGGGAGACTACACTTGCCAAAGTAATGCTTTCTTTTGATAAAGCAATTATTATAAGAGCCATGAAAAAATCCAAGGAGATATTTTCTCCCAAATATAGAGCTTTTAAAATTTTGCAAAGTAATGTTGAAGATGTCAATCTGAGCACTAAGATATCGAAAGTTATCTATGGGTTGAAAACAACAAAGCTATGTGACCAAGTTCTTGAGGAAGTTGGAGATAAGAAAATGAACAAGGAAAAGAAGACTAAGTCAAGGATGGTCATGTTGGAGGTATTGAAGCAACAATAGTAGTAGAGACCATAGTTGATGATGAGTATTAGGATGATCAAAATGTACCTAAGGTACAAGTGTTGAGTACTAGCCCTCCACATGTATACCAAGTGAGTCACCAGGATTCAATACAAATTAAGGATGTTCTTGACAACTCTACTCAAAACATCAAACCCTTGACAAAGGAAGACATGAAGAAACTCTTGATTGACTCCACTACTACAAAAAAATTATAAAGTCATCCTATATTGGTAAGAGTAGATCAGTTTGGGAAGGTAGAATTGGCATCTATATGGGAGAAATCACAAGAATCATCCAAAGTGCCCCCTCAATCTACAAAAGCACAAATTGCAATGCCCATTGTGGTATATTAGGAAAAGTGTATAATGACACCAAATATTAGTACATTAGTGTTAAATCATTCATTGCAAGAAGTGCTAACTATTGAGAAGGATGGGACATAAATCTACATAGGTTAGGAAGCCAACCTTGCACATATCTCACATTTTCTAGGTGAAGATGATAACATAGAAAAGGAGAAGGATAAGACTAAAGAGTTAGTGTTTACTACTAAGATAGAGGAACATATAGCTATATAGAACTTGGTTACCCTACCATCTTTTGTACCACCTCCTACTTATCAAACTCTTTAACATCCAAGTACAGATGCTACACCCTTACAAATATCAAGGCCTAGTCCTAGCATATCTAAGTATGTTGAAGGCACATCTTATGGAGATATAAACTTAGATGAGATGATTAAATTACCAATGTTTGATCTTTATCAATCACCATAGAACAAATGAGTATTTTTTAGGAAGTTCTTAAAAGGAAGAAAGAACAAGAGTTTCTTAGATGAGAGCATACGCAGAAGAAAGTACTTCATGACATCAAAGAGATATTTCTTGATGTACATAGTCTATTAAAGCTGAGTGAAGAGAAACCAATCATTGAGAAAGTAGTCAATATAGTTGATAAGATCGGGGATGAAAACTTAAACTACAATGGTAAACTTCTAGAATGGTCTAAAAAGAAGTTTCACTCTAAAGTAATTGAAAATATTTCTAGTGCTATTGCACTATGACATGTTGACTTAGCAACCAAAATGGAGGATGTGAAAAAGTTGTTAGAGAATACCTCTTCTCTATACAAAAAGCTTTGTGATGTGAATTTATTCACACAAGGAGTATAGAGGGATACTGAATAGCTATAAGGAGATCTACAATCCACATGTACAACATTGAAATTATATTTTTGTCAAAGCTAGACTCATTTTTAGAGATTACTTATTTCTCAAGGTTAAGTAGTAGCATTACATTCACAAGATGCAAACATCAGGGCTACCTTGATTAGTATCTAGTCCATGTTGACCCCACACATGAAAGTATTGCATAAGGAACTAGCCTTCGCTGAAATATTGTTGAAGACAAATAATCAACTTTCTACACATGACAAATGAGTTGACTTGTTTCCCATCTAGATGTTCAATACTAATCTCTAGAGGTAGCATGCAATAATAGGGATGCAACATTAAAAATAATCATGGAGGTCCACAAAACATTTCTAGACAAACACATTATCAGTGTACAACCCAAATGAAATAAGTGTCAAAAAAGGAGGATTATAAGTTTTTTGCAAGCAAGAAAAATACAATTTTGAGATAGAAATAGGGGACAACAATAGTACAACACATTTACTCAGCATGATTTATAAAAAATTTAGAAATAGCAAGGAACACTCGTCTCAAGGGGAGTTATAAAATTTTGGAGAGGTATGATAGTTAAGTTATCTGTTGTGCAAAATTTTAATTTTTTATATATTTTATATGAGATTTAAATTATCTGAGTTATGCACATAAGTTAGGTTGTATATTCATTGCAAAGTGTTTTTGACACTCATGTCAAAGGGGGAGACTATTGATCTCATTTCAGTTTTGACAAAGTAGTGACAAAACACTTAAGTCATTACTTAATAGAACTTTGTATGTTTCGAGTAAGTAGTGTATGTTGAGCAATATGCACAATTAGTGACAAGCACCAGTATGTGTCAAGAAAATGGTATGTGCTAAGTCACTCAAGTGCTATGAAAGTCATATAAGGTGAGTGATTCAAATACCAAGTAAAACAATGGATGCCAGGTCATTTAGGAATTGAGTTAGAACATCAAGGATATAGTAAATGCTAAGCATCTAAGCTTTCAAGTGTTGAGCAAACTATTTCTGACATAGTTTTTTGTAATAACACAAACTCTTATGTAAACCATTTTTGGGCTGACTTAAGGATTGTTTTATGATTCTAGAAGATATTTATGAAAGTATATTGAGAATCCCTATGTAGTACATTAACCAATCATAATAAGGGATGTTGTAAGAAGAAAAATGGGTGAATCAAAATCATTGATTTCTAGCTAACCCTAGCTAACTTAAGTCTTCTTAAGGAGGGAGAACCCTAAAGAGTTTCTATGTGCAGATGAGAAGAGAAGGGTGAGTGTTAAGTGTAGAGAGAGAATTCATGATGACTATAGAGGTTGTGAGAGAAGAATGAATTGAAAAATTAGTTAGAGAGAATAGAGAACAGTAGTTAAAGGATAGAAGATATACATTTGATCAAGAGGATCAAGTACACATTAAGAAAGAGGAGATCTAATATCTAGCAAAGAGGTGCTAACCAAAGAATCAAGGTTGAAACATTCTAATAGGTGAATAAGTGAAAATATCTTAACTTAGTAGTCCTAATAGGCTGTTGAAAATCTTTTAATAGGGTGCTTATTTTATTGCAAGTTTAAGTCCTCAAAATAGGAGCACTTTTAGTAGGGTGTTGAAATCCTTTAACAAGGTAAGATTACAACCTTTGTAAGCCTTTAATAGGGTAGAACTTTCATAGGGTAGATCATAGTTTATGATAAAAAAAATGTAACCCTCATTGGATATACTTTACCACTACAGTAGTGATGATTTATGGGTGTCATCCCCACCCCAGTTTTGCCTTCTCATTAGAGGGATTTTAGGTAAAAAATGTATTGTGTTATGTGTTATTTGTTTCATGCTATGGATGAACATGTGTAGCTAGTTATTTCAATTTACATGATAAATTGTGAGATGGATGTGTGGTGAATATTTTTATGGTTAAATTCCCCCCTCTCTTGGATTTTACTTTCCCATTGTTAATTCTAACACATGGCACCTATTGGACCTTTGTCTATGGATCAAATTGTGGCAAAGAAGAATCACAATGTAATGATGATTGAAATTTCTTCTACTCTCCATTATGGCTTGATTCTTCTTTGCCACAATTTGATCAAATGAAGATGAGAGAAGATTAAAACATTCCACACTATAGTGAATGAATCAAAGAAAGTGTGAGTGTAATCAGATCCTTGGGAGGGAAAATAGATGATGTGATAGTGGTAAAAAAAGGTACTCAGAATACTTCTTCTTATTTATGAAATTAGAGTTTCAACTATTCAAGAAATGATGTGATCCCAAAAATGATATAACCTTGGATGTACTAGTGGAAAGTTTGGCAACCTTTGAGTTGGATAAATTTAATAACTATGTTTCTAACTCTAGCAGCATTGAGTCTATATTTAAAGCTAAACTATTACTCAAGAAAAAAGGTGGAAAATCTAAAAGAAAAAAATTTGATAGTAAAGATGAAGATAATTTTGATGATGACCTTGAAGTCATTGAAGCCCTTCTTGCAAGAGGATTCCGTAAAGGAAAAGGAAAGTACAAAGGTAAAATACATCTAATCTATTTTTCTTGTGAAGAAGTTGGTCACATTGCTACAAGGTGTCCAAACAAAGAAGGCAAAGAAGAAAATAAGCATGACAAGTAAAAAGGAAAGAAATATGTCAAAAGTTACAAAGACCTCAAGGACAAAGGTAAGAAATCTTGTTACATGGCTAAAGACTCTAATAGTAGTGATGAAGATGAATCAAATGAATCAAATGATAAGTTGACCCTCATTTCTCATATTATAAACAATGACAGATGGATTATTAGTAGTGGTTATTCTCACCACATGAATAGTGATGAATGAAAATTTGAGCACTTGGAACACTATGATGGTGGGAGTGTCAAATTTGGAAATGATGAACCTTGTT
Source organism: Cupressus sempervirens (assembly GCA_028749045.1). Taxonomy (NCBI): domain Eukaryota; kingdom Viridiplantae; phylum Streptophyta; class Pinopsida; order Cupressales; family Cupressaceae; genus Cupressus; species Cupressus sempervirens. Next base: position 788,276,214 of record CM053791.1, on the reverse strand, counting down.
ATGTAAAAGGAAAAGGTTACATTACGTTGACTGATGAACTCATATGTAACAATTCTTACTGGGTCGGAGGACTTAAAAAAAAATCTAAGTTTAGTTTGGCATAGTTGAAAAATATTAGATTTAAGGTAGAAAAGAACAAAAAATAAAAGAACTTGAAAACTACAAAAACTTTGTCTACTTTGAACTTGATACTTTACTTGAGATTAAAGAAAATACAATTGGAAATCAGCAGCCTGCATGACCTGAGTCTCTTAAATCTCTATTTCAATCTAAGTTACATCAGGTACAACCCAAGTCACAATTTGAAGGAACCAAGTCTCATTCAGAAGGATCTAAGTTTTAGCCAATGCAAATTGAGTCACAGTCTAAAAGACCTGATATTAGATAGCGGAACCCAAGCATGATTCAGAAGATCATCTTGAGCATGGTGAATAGAGTGAAACAAGTTCTAAATACAAAGAGAATGTAGATGTACTTTCTATATTTTTCAAAAGGCATCATGCACATGAGAAAATCATTCGAGAATAGTCAAAAGGCACAGTGACAAGGAAAAAACTAAAAGGTACATGTTTGCTTACTAAGTTTGAACCTGGAACTATTAAAGATGCATTAGACAATGAAAGCTAGACTAAGGTAATGAATGAAGAGATTGATCAATTTGAAAGGAAAAAACAACTTGGACTCTTGTTCCTAGACCCAAGGAAAAAAATGTAATTGGAAAAAAATGGGTATTCAGAAATAAGTTGAGTGAAAATGGAGAAGTTTTAAGAAACAAGGAAAGGTTAGTATGAAAAGGCTATGCTTAAGAAGAAGGTATAGGGTTACAACAATGATTATGAGTCAAACAAGTGTAGATTTTGTTGTGTTGATGGCTTTATACTAGAAGGTGTTAGAACACTACTTGCTTATGATGCACACAAAGGATTCAAAGTATATCAGACGGATGTAAAGTCAACTTTCTTGAATAGAATCCTAAAAGAAGAAGTATACATTGAGAAATCTAAAGATTTCATAGATCCTAGCAAAAGGGATATAGTTTATAGATTACACAAAGCTTTATATGGTCTCAAATAAGCCATAAGAGCCTAGTATAAAAGATTGCATAGTCATTTGGTAAGAATTGGTTTTCATAGGACAATTGACAAGAGTAGTGCATATGTCAAGGAAGGAGTAGAGAAGAAGATAGTGTTGGTAGAAATCTTTGTAGATGATTTATTATTCACTAGACATGATGACTTATGTAAATTTTTCTTTGAGAAAATGAGTAAAGAATTTGAAATTTCAATGTTTGGAGAGATTAAATTCTTTTTTGACTTATAAATTCATTAGAGGAAAGATAGTATCTACATTACTTAATAAAAGTACATCAAGGAGATATTAAAGAAATTTGGAATGGAGTATTATAGACTAGTTGGAACACCTATGTCTACTAGACATAAGCTTTCCAAAAATTATGATTCCAAAGACATAGATTAGACTACCTAGAGATCAATGATTGGAAAACTTTAGTATGTAGTACAAAAAAGACCTAATATTGCATTAGTAGTTGGTTTTCTGGAAAAATTTCCTATTAATCCAAAATAAAATCATATGATGGCAATACAAAGAATCATGAGGTATCTAAAAGGTACTTAAGATTATGATTTGTGGTATAAGAAAGGAGGCAACTTTAAATTGAAAGATTTCATTGATGTTGATTTGGTAGGAAGTATTGATGACAAAAATAGAACTACTAGTGGAGCATTCTTTCTTAGAAAGAGGCTAGTGTCTTAGGCAAGAAAGAAATAGAATTGCATCTCTTAGTCTATAGTAGAAGAATAATATGTTGCAACAAAAATTAATTATTCCAACATCATTTGGTTCAAACAACTATTGTCAAGCATGAAGGAAGAAATAAAGGATCCAATATAGTTATCTTCTATGGTGAAACTAGTGCAATTAACATATCCAATAATCTAGTGATGCATACCAAGGCAAAGCACATTGCAATAAAGTATCATTTTCTGAGAGAATTAGTTCAAGACAAAGAGGTTAAATTGGAATATGTGACTACAAAGGAACAAATTGCAAACATATTCACCAAGCCATTCCCTAAGCATGCATTTTTGTATCTAAGAGGTAAGCTAGGGGTCATTCCTCTATCTAAAGCTCACTAAATAAAATTTAGTGATGCATCAAACAAGAATTTTGAAGATCAGTAAGTTGGTGTTGTATTGTTTGAGTAGATTTCATATGAATCATCACATCAAGTACATGGAAAATGCATTGATTGCTTTCTTTGGCATGAGATGTCAAAGAGGGAGAGTTTTCTATCATATTAGAGAATTTTTGTATCAATAAGTTCATTTTTCATAAGAAGAGATGAGTGAGTCAGAAGGAGAGATTTCAGTTAGAGTAAATTATTCCAAAGAGAGAGACTGATGTTAGAGGGAGTTTTCATTGATAGATGGAGTTCTCATGGATGACAATCAGATTGAAACTAAGAATATTATCCTTATATTTTTATCTAAAATTTCTTTATGTTATGACATGTTGTGTTGTCATCAATGCAAATTCTTCTATATGTTGAGTGTTCAATTATAACCAAGTTCGGAGATAGTATTGACTAAGCTTAACTGGCTAACGAAGTGAAGTCAATATTGACTAAGTTGGGTTGGTTAACATTAGAACTCATGTTCTAACCAAGTTGGGTTAGTTAACATTAGAACTCTTGTTTTGACCAAGTTGGCTCAATTAACAAATGGATCCTCTGTGTTGAGCGAGTACTCAATTTTGTATTAGTTGATTGTCAAGCATATCAAGTTTGATAATATATCAGTTAATACAATCTAACTTAAGAAATTAAAATTATTTGATTAAAAGGGTATTCAATTCAACTTGAAAATATGAATCATATATATGAAAGGTCAAGCTGAGGATTGAAGTATGGAATTGAAGAAGATGAATTAAGGAAGTGAATTTGAAGGATGTCTATAAAGTATAGAGTATCTGAGTTGATCGATCTGCAAAGAATGTTGTGATCAAGAAGGATCAAGTAATCAATAAAAAACTATGATCTAAATCTAGTTGAATCATAAATTAGTTCAAGTCATTGGTGCTCTCTAATAATTGTAGCATTGAATCAAATCTCCTAATAGAGTTAGCCTAACATCTATTCAACAAATCCTCTAACAAGGTGGCATTTCTAGATTGAAGTGTTTAAAGGCCTCTAACAAGGCCACTTCTCATAGGGAGAATTAAATCCTCAAATAGGATCACACCTAGCAATGTTTTTTTAACCTTTAAGAGAGTTGGCTCCTAACAAGGGTCACTTCAAAAGAGTGAAAAATAGTAGCTAGTTGCAATTGGTGGTTTTCCCAAATTGTGTTTTCATGTTAAATCTTCGAGTCTCTTATGTTCATGTTATTTCCTTTATGTTTATGTAACTAAGTTAATAAAGGATAATCACATTAATATCTTAATATCTAATTATCTCTGTGCTAACCAAGTGACAACAATATATTCAATGTTAACTGAGTTAAAATAGGATTTGGTTTTATATTATGTTGACCTTTTAAAAGGGTCGTGGATTTTTTTTTGTAGTAACTAATTCACCCATCCCCTCTCAATTGCTCATTTCCATTTCAAATAGTTATGACTTCAAAATCCACATCAATTTGTTCTATCTTGGGGAGGGAGAGTGAAAAGGGTGGCAAAGGGAGAGAGAGCATGCAAGCCAAGTTCTAGATAGAAAAAGTCACTTATGTGAACTTGAAAAATGTCCATTGCATTGCCATTGAACTTAAAAGAAAGGCTAGAAAATTTCATTTCTTCATGGTTGATAATAGTAAACATAATAACTCATTTATTGACAACCATAGTTAATATGATACATCATTGTTAAATCATACACCCACATACTTCCACAAAATCTTTATATGCATTTTGATCAAATATTTAAGAAAATATAAAAAAACTACATGTTTAATATCCACTAGAAGAAGTTGTTGATATATGATTGAAAAGATCATTTGAGTAGAAAAATGTTGAAAGAAGACTATGTGTTTTCAATCATTATTTTGTCACTAATGTCAAACCTGCTACATGTTGGCAAGACAATTTCTTATATGTTTCAAGCACTATCACTTAGTGAATTGATGAAGAGGATTTGATCAACAAGATGTAACAAAAGTACCTAGAGGAAAGGTTGAGTTATGATTATGTATTGAAGTGGAATAATTAATTAAGACAATGATAACATAATGTATTGATGATCTACTTGGGATTACAAAATGATTGGCTACACTTAGAAAGTCTAGAAGAGAAAGGTTGGACAAAATTCATTTGTTAAACAAAGTTAGTGCAAGTTGAGAAAAAAGTTAGTTGGAACCGAGTGAAAGCAATTTCTAGTGGATGTCAAGAAAACTAATAGGTGTCAAGAGAGTTAGTAGATGTCGAGTGATTTACAACACATCTTGAGCACCAATAAAATCCAGTTGATGCTGAGTGATTTTACAATAAATGTTGAGTAACACAAAATGTGTTGAGCATCAGTAAACTGATAATGCCAAGCTACTGCATTATGAAAAAGATCGAAGATTCACTAATTAAAAGTTGACAAGTTTATTTCCTTGGAACTTGTAAATCTAGAGAAAGACAAGATTGATGAGCTAGAGGCACATAATCTTATGTAAACCATTTTGGAGGAGAATTCAAATGGATTCTAGGAGAAGTTTCTAGGAGAAGACAAGATATCGAGTAGATACATTGTATCCTACCTAATCCATCAAAAACCCTAATTTTTGAGATGGATAATAAGAAGGTAAAAGAGCTCTAATTCTCTATATGTAGAGATGTCTAGTTATGAAGCTAAATTGGATGTTGGATAGAGGTAAGAGGGTTTTGGATGTGAAAATCTAACAAGGTGAAGGAAGAGGGTTTGCTTCATCAAGTGACCCAAGAGAAGAAGTCTGTAATGGCAAACTAACAAAGAATGCTTAATGAGGATGAATGCTTGAAGGGTGAACAAGCTGTTAGAACTACAAAGCTAGGAAGCCAAGCAGAGATAAGGAATGAATAGTGATATGTAATTTGCAAGTAAGGTTGTAAGTTATATTAGATCAAAACTCTACCCTTACTTTCTAAGAATTGTATCAAATTAGGGTAAATCCCTTGGAGAAAGGTTGACTTAACAATATTTGGAAAATCCTTTAACAGGGTGGCATTCTAAGTGAATGGCCTAAAGTCCTCTAATAAGGCTCACTTTTAATAGGGTGATTGAAATCCCTTAACTAGGTCACATTTAACAGTATGTGTTGTAACCTTTAATAGGGGTGGCCTTTAAAAAGACACCACTCCAGAAGAGTGAAAAAGGAGTAGCATATTATTGGTGGTTTTTCCCAAATTTGGTTTCTAGGTTAAATAATTGTGTCAAGTGTACTAATGGATGTATTATGTTTAATGCTTTATACTTTTGCATGTTAATGTTATAGTAATATATCAGTTTTGGTTTACACACAATGAATCATGCATTATTAAGAAATTTTTATGGGTTCACTGAATTGTGAAAAGTTTTATTTGGACACCTAGACCTTGAATAACTAATTCACCCTTGACTCTTAGTTATTCTAAAATAATTCCAACAGAAGGTTGATTTGAAAACTTATATTAAAATAAATAGAATCTCACACCCATATACCTCCATAACATCTTCAGATGCATTTCCTTCAAATCTAGTATTAACAAAGTATAACACAAATACACTGTTCTTGTCCACTAGAAGAAGGCTGATTTGAAACATTGCAAAAGCTCACGACCACATACTTCCATAATATATTCAAATGCATCTTTCTTAGAATAAATTAATTATATATTGATTAACATAACTCATCAGATATACATTGGACTTTGTTTTCTCTCTTAATTAATTTTTTAAGAGATAAGTTATTATAAATATATTTAATAAGTTGATTATAAGATAAGAGCATATTTAAAACACATCATTATCAAGTGTAGAAAATTAATTAAATAATAATTAAACCATCTCAAATGAAATTAACTAATGTGTTTATTTGTTGATTCACTAGAGATATCTTAATAAGATTTTATCCTAAAATTTGGTTTGAGTAATTTTTTTTTTGTTATAATTCATTTTAACTTTTATAAAGAAATAATTACTTTAAAATTTATTTAAAATAATATATTATTTATTTAAAAAATTGTATAATCCTTTAGAACAATCTTTCAAGTACTCATCAAATTGTATTTTACACTAACAATTTAGTAAAATTAATATTCTATATGTTGAAATAAATTGTTTTACCTTCATCTATATATAATTGATAGTATCTTTTAATAATGGCATTGTTAGCCTTTAGAATGGTTTTCTCTAAGATTTTAGTTGTTGCATTTTATTTAATTTATTGTGTTGAATCATATCACAATGCAAATTTCTTCTCATGTGCATAAAAGTAGATCTTTCTCTACCTCTAATAAATAACAACACTAATGCTTTGAAGTTATGCTCCAAGAAGTTTGGTGACTAGATATTGTTGGAAATCAAGAGACTAACTAAGAGGGGAGCGGTGAATCAGTTACTTGAAAATAATTCTAAGTCCCTAGATGTCAAATTAAACTTTTCATTGATAATACAATACTTTATCTTGCTCAGTTAAAACTAAGTTATTGTAACATGGTTAACAAACCAATCTTAAGATTGTTAATCTATTTTGACCTTTAGTAACTTAGTTACAGAAATATAAAGCATTAAGCAAATAACATGAAAATAGATGACACCAAGATTTAATGTGGAAACTCAATTTGGGAAAACTACCTTGCAACTAGTTACAATATTTTTCACTCTTCTAAAGTGAGCCCTATTAGGAACCAACCTTGTTAAAGGTTACAATACATATTGTTAAGCATAACCTTGTTAGAGGATTTAGCTCACCCTATTAGGAGTGGCCTAGTTAGATATCTTCAAACACTTCAATCTTAAAATGTCATCTTGATAGAGGATTTACAATATTACTATTAAGTCAACTCTGTTAGAAGATTTTTTCACTGCTACAATGATTAGAATGTAATAATAATTTTAACTAATTTATGAAATAACTTCTTTTGCAGATTCAAATCTTTGTTTGGCTTGAACTCTAGATCCTTGATGATCAAAATATTCTTTGATGCATATCTTCCACACTTTCCTCCTCTTCCCTTTTTCTTTAATCAAATATTCATCTTTTTTTTTCACTTACACTTCCACACTATATTGCACTTCTTGACCTCTCTTCTATATCATAAGATTTTTCAAGTAGACATGAATACCTTTTCAAATAACCATTAAACATCCAACTAGTTAGTCTCAATTAGTCAATTATTTAACAAGTGTAATCGACTAATGCTTGGTTACTACTAGGATTAACCACTTGGTTAACACTGTGATTTCTTCATTGCTTGACTACTCAATTAACACTAAAGTTCCTTCATTTCTTGACTACTTGGTTAACATAGTGATTTCTTTACTGCCTAACTACTTGGTTAGCACTAAAGTTCCTTAATTGCCTGATTGAGCTTGGCGAATACAAAATGTGCTTGGTTAATACTAACTATTCTTAGTTAATACTGACTATGCTAAGTTAATACTAGCATTTTTTTGGTTACTGATATTGTGTCGACTAAAACTGAAATTTGTGTAACATCAACGACAACATACAATTTGAAGAATTATTTCTAATAATCTCCCTCTTTGGCATTGATGACAACACAACATGTCAACATACAATGAAAAAAGTATGAGCAACTAGATAATGCTCTCAGTTTGATTATGATTCTCATCCCTACAAACTCCCTTTGTGATTCTACGTGGATTTGTCTTGGCAGCTTTCAAATGAATTCTCCCTCTTACATCTCTCATCACTTTTTCTTTGTACTTTTGTCACTCCCTCTTTGTTGTATATTCTCACCATTTTTATACTTTCCCTCTTGAGATACTAAACTCTCCCTCTTTGACATTAAATTCCAAAGGATACATATTTTTTATTTACTATGTACCTTTTTTACTAATTCATATGCAACATGTTCTAAATTTCACACCTAAATTGTGACAATTTGCATCAACTTGATAAATATTCAATGAAACTTGGTTGATGCATCACTATCTTGTGCTTTAGTGAGCATCAAATAGGGAAATAAACCCTATTTTACTTTGTAGATACATAAATGCATCATTAGGTAATTCCTTAGTGAATATGTCTGTTATCTACTCCTTGGTGTTCACGTATTCTAAGCTCACCTCTTTGTCTTTAACTAATTCACTAAAGTAATGATACTTGATTTCCATGTGTTTTGTTTGTGTATGCATCACATGGCTTTAGGATATATTGATTGCACTTGTGTTGTCACAATAGATAGCCAATGTTTCCTTGATTTTCTCCTTCATTACTAATAGTAATTACTTGATCCATATTATGTTATAATTGTTAACTACTAAAACAACATATTTTTCCTCTGTTGTTGATTGTGCATTACAATTATTCTTATTCCTTGTCCACGATACTAATCTCTTTCCAAGAAAGAATGCTCCTCCACTGGTGCTCTTTCTATCATCAATGCTTCCTACTCAATCTGTGTCAATAAAGGTTCTCAACTCAAGGTTTCCTTCTTTCTTATACCATAAACCATATTCTTCATTTCCTTTTAGGTACCTCAAAATCCTTTTTACTACCATCAAATGATTTTCTTTAAGATTTGCAAAAAACCTTGCAACTATGTTGGTTGCCAATCCAATATGAGCTTTGGTGTGTACCACATACTAAAGTTTCCCAATTATTGATCTATAGGTAGTTTGATTTACCTCCTTTGAATCATCGTTCTTTGATATTTTATGTCTAGTAGACAAGTGTTTCAATTGGTTTGGAATATTCCATTCCAAATGCTTTCAACATTTCTTTAATGTACCTTGATTGTGTGATGTATTTGTCATCCTTCATTTGATGAACTTGTAGGCCAAAAAATAATTTTATTTCTAAAAACATAGAAATTTCCAATTCTTTCCTCATTTCTTCAAAAAATGATTTGTATAACATCTCATGTCCTCTGAATATGATACATCTACAAATATTTCTATTGGCAATATCTTGTCATCTGATCCTTCTTTTATATGCAATTTACTATCATCATGATTTGATCTTACGAAACCAATTTTTACCAAATATCCATGCAACCATTCATATCATGCTCTTGGATCTTGTTTTAAACCATGTAGTTCTTTGTGTAGTTTTCATACCATATCTCTTTTTTTTTGAACAATGAAACCTTTAGGTTGTTCAATGTAGAATTCTTTTTCCAAGATTCTATTTAAGAAAGATGATTTTACACTTATATGATATACTTTGAATCCTTTCTGTGCAACATATTCTAGTAGTATTTTGAATCCTTCAAGTCTTGCAATTGGGACACATATTTCGATAATCAATAACTTCGTCTTAGGCATATCCTTTTCATACTAGCCTTTCCTTATTCCTTGTTACTTCTCCTTTCTCATTTAATTTATTTGTGAATATCAATTTTGTACCAATCATATTCTTATCCTTAGGTCTAGGTACAAGAGACTAGGTATTATTATTTTCTATTTTTTCAATTTCTTCATTCATTGCCTCTATCCAACCTTTATTTTCTAAATCTTGTTTTATAGATCTAGGTTCAAATTTACTAAGAAAGCACATACCTTTTAATTTCTTCCTTGTCAGTATGCCATCTATTTCTCCTCTAATTATTTGTATAGGCACATGATGTCTTCTTACATATTTTGCAACTTTAGGCTCTTGTCATCTTGTTTCTAAACTAGGTTCACTTGGTTCTCCATGCTTGTGATCTTCTTTCCTTTTCTTGAGCTTCTCTATTTGTGAATCAAGTTCTTGTGGTTTTGACTTAGGTTCCTTTTCCTGTGACTCACTTCCTCTATCTAAACTAAGTACAACGGGTTGTATTATCAATGGCTCCTTTGTATATCAAATGTTTCTAGCACATATAGTTTTTGAGGATGAACAACATGCATGAGTCTAAATTTTTCATGTGGTTTTCACTTAGAAACTTCAACACACCATATCTTTCAACTTTGTGTACCTGGAACACAATGGCTTGGCACCAACTTTGATCTAGCTCTAATATTGGAACAAGCTTTTGGACCTCACCTAACAATGCTTCTCCTTGTGCATACATGGTAGTGAAATCAAGGATAAATTTACTACCCCCCTTGACTATGGATCCTATCCACTCATGCATTACATCTGAGAGTAATTTTTCCTTTTGTATTTTTTTAACCAAATGTTGGCTATCTAATGAATTAGGATCAAAAGATTGTGGAGTATGAATCAATGGAAGAGCACCCAAATTCATCAAAGAATCTATATACTTAGACATAATAATTAGTAGCCTTTTCAATTCTTTATTTTCTTGTTATCCCTTTTAGACTGAGTCAGCATATGATCTGTTAAGAATTTGAAGAAGTGGTTCCTTCTATCTCTGGTGATAGACCCTAATTGCATAGTATTAACTTTGAAATCCTCTACATCAATCTCCCCAAATTCATCCTTATGTTTATAGATAGCCACCTCTATTGTCACCTTTCCAGTCATAGGGTCTTTGATCAACCATGCATCACTTTTTATCTTCTTTCTCTTAGAACTGTGGGCTACATATTTTGTGACAATGTCCTTAACAAGTATGGACCTTGGTTGAAGACTGTGTTTCTTGCTTACAAAATTTTATAGCCATGGTGGAATAGTGGAAGTGGTCATCATCCCTTGATTTCCTTTGAGGGGAGTCATGAAACTAGGCTGATCCAACTTTGAGGCCTCTACTAACTCTACATCATAATCTTCATTATTTAAGAAAGCAAGCTCTTCTCCTTGATCTTGTCCTTGAATCATCATTTTCTCTTTCTAAACCTTCTTTTGTGTGAGTACCTCATATTTGGTCTTGGACCTAGTTATAGGAGTCATGATTTGTTTAGGAGATGTTGCTCCTTTTTGCTTCTTAGGAGTCAAAATACCACCTACAACATGAGATGAAATTTGGATGTCAAAAGTTAATGTTTTAGATAAAGAAACCACCTTTGGAGATTTTGTAGTTTGTTTCTCATTTACTGATTCCATGTTCCTTCTCCTTAACTAGTTATCTGTACAGGGTAAAATGGATCTAGTCCTAAGGTTTATATCATCTTCTTCATCTCAATTCTAGTCCACTTCTAGTTTCTTCTGCTCACTTTTCTCTTCCCATCCTAGTTCAACTATTGAGAATGGATTGAAGAATCTAATCAAAGAGGAAGATTATAAAGGGAAATTTTTGAGAACATACAAATATGACCAATATACTTCAACCATTGTTTTGTCGTTGATGTCAAACCTGATATTTTAAGGTAAGACAACTACTTATATGATTTAAGTACTATCACTTAGATGATTGGTGAAGAGGATTTGATCAAAGATGTAACAATAGCACACAGAGGAAAGGTTGACTTATGATTATGTAATGAAGAACAAGAATTAGTTAAGATAGTGATGACATGATTTAATTAATAATCTACTTAAGGTTACAAAGGTTGGTTACACTAATAAAGTTTAGAAGAACAAAAGTCACACAAAGTTTGTTTGCCAAGCCTGACCAAGTGTATAGTAGATGTCGAGCAATGCAGTATGTGTTGAGCATCAAAAGCAAGATAATTTCAATTTGTTGCATTATTTAAAAGATCATGAATTCAATGAATCTAATTTGATAAGTTTATTTTCTTGAAATATGTGAACCAGGTGGAAGATAAGAATGATGAGTTGGTGACACAGACTTCAAGGTAAACCATTTTTAGGAAAATTCAAAGTGGATTTTTAGGAGAAGTTTGTAGAAGAGATATGTAATGTGGGATAGATACATTTTATCTTACCTAATCCATCCTAATCCTAAATTTGATGATGGAGATTGAGTGGCAAAATATCTTAATTTCCTATTTATAGAAATGGTTGGTCATGAACCAATTGTCATGTGTGAGAACCTAAGGAAGACAAGAAGTCAAGGGTTTTATTTCATCAAGTGACCTAAGAGAAGACTACATTAGCATGTTAAGAAAGAAGACTTAAGGATATGTATGCTTGAAGGGTGAAAAAGCTATCATAACTATAAATTATGAAGGCCAAGACAAATTGACAACTGAACAAAGATTTGTAACTTGCAAATGAACTTGTAAGTTGTATCAAATCAAGCCTTACTGATACTCTCTAACAAGTGTATCAATCTAGGGTAAATCCTTTTGATTACTATTGACCTTGTTAGAATTCTTTGGAATAAATGAAAGGGGGGTGAATTAGCTGTTCAAAGTCTAGATGTACCAAAAAAAATTTTTCACTTACCTTAATGAACCCATTTAAATATTCATATCAGTACATGCATCCAAGCTTATTACCAAAACTTGCAAGTCACTGTTAAATCAACATGTAGCAATAAAACATGAAACATAAGAATTCATCCATACACTTGACACATTAATTTAATGTGGAAACCCAATTTAGGAAAAACCACTAGTAACATGCTACTCCTTTTTCACTCTTTTGAAATGATGCCCTATGAAAGGCCAACCCTATTGAAGGCTACAATGCACACTGTTAAATGTGACCCGATTAAGGGATTTCAATCAACCTATTAGAAGTGATCCTAGTTAAAAGACTTTATGCCATTCACTTGGAATGCCACCTTCTTAAAGGATTTTCTAATGATTGTTAAGTCAACCTTAGTCCAAAGGATTTTACCCTAACTGATACAATTGTTACAGATTACAGTAGAGTATTTGATCTGACACAACTTACAACTTCTCTTGTAGATTCTAGATCACAATTGAGTCCTTAATTTTCTTGACTTTCATTCTTTGTAGCTCTGATAGATTGTTCACCCTTCAAGCATTTTTTCTCCTTCAGCCTTCTTTCTTGGTATGCCAATGCAATTACTTCTTTGGTCACTTGACGAAGAAAAGTTCTTGACTTTGTGTCTTTGTTCTTCCTTAGGTCCTCTTGACCTTCACTAATATCTTGCTTCTAACCTCTTAGATTCTCTTTTCTTCATGACCAGACATTGCTTAAATAGGAAACTAGAATACTTTTCCATTTTCCATCTTCCAATTAAGGTTTAGATGGATTAGGTAGGATACAATGTATCTAACCAATATCTTTTCTTTTCTAGAAACTTTTCCTAGAATCCATTTGAATTTTTCCAAAAATGGTTTACCTCAAATTTTGTACCACTAGCTCATCAGTCTTATCTTCCACCTGGTTCATAGACTTCAAGAAAAAATTTGTTGTTTTATATTTGGAAAATATATGATCTTTTCAATAATGTAGTAGCTTGACATTATTGATCTTCTGATGCTCGACACATATTGTGTCCCTCGACATCAACTATAAAACCACTTGGCATCAAGTACTTTTTATTGATGCTCAACATCTACTACATTTTGCTCAACACTAACTATGTTACTCTACACATACTAAAATTTTCTTTTACTTCACACCAACTGATTTTCTACTTAGCATGACTTATCATTTCTCAACACCTACTATCAACTTGGTCAAGCTTTGTAGATAGTCATTGTATTACTTGTTCTTCTAAAGTTTCTATGTGTGGCCAACCTTTGTAACTTCAAGTAGATTATCAATACATCATTTTACCATTGTCTTCACTGATCATTTCACTTCATTACATAACCATAATTCAACCTTTCCTTTGGCTTTTATTGTTACATCTTATTGATTAAATCCTCTTCATCTATCAACTAAGTAATAGTACTTGGATCTTATAAGCAATTTTCTAACTAGAAAATAGCATGTTTGACATTAATGACAAGACAATGACTGAAACACATATCACTTCAACAATCTCCCTCTCTCAAAAATCTCTATCAACACTGATCCTTTCAATCAAATCTCACCAATCAATCTCCCTCTTTGGCATTGATGGCAAACCAAACTGATCAACCAAGTCATCTAAATGGTAAAACATTTTGTTTGACCAAACTGATTAAGCTAAAAATAGTAAGACAATACCAAAAAGAAAAATTGTCTCAAAATTGTTTCTGGCATCAAAAATTTCCAACTTCTAATTAAGTTACAAAATATTGTTTCTCCCTCTTATAGGTAGAATAGGAATTAGGATATCTCTTTCATGATCTTATATTCATCATCTTATATCAGCAACAGTAGTAAGTATCTTCTTCTATATTTTCTCCCTCTTTGTTTAATTATCTTGATTAGCTTCTGATATATTTGTTTTATTTCTCTATTTTTTTTAATTTCTCCTTGGTAGCTACTTTCTACTTTTCTCCCTCTAGGATTTTAATCCTTCTTAGTTTTGATCAATTTTTTCTATTTCTCCCTCTTTGACAACAATACCAAAGACATATCATCTCAACATCTTTGCATGCAAATAGAGAATTTGTAGTATTTTCAGTATCTCCCTCTATCAGCTTTCTTGTGACTATTTTGGGATTTTAGCACTTTGATTACTTTAGGCAATACCTAAAGTAGGATCATTTGCATCAATTTTTGACATTTTTTAATTAACCTATTTTATGTAGGGTGGTCTTGTTACTTAAACAACCTTTGATAGGGATATCAACCCTAACTTACCTCTTAGATACTCATATGCATCCTTAGGTAATGGTTTTGTGAAGATGTCATCAATTTGTTCTTTTATATTGACATACTCCATCTTCACCTCTTTTTCGTCAACTAGCTCTCTTACATAATGATACTTGATTGCAATGTGCTTATTTTTGGCATGCATCACTAGATTCTTTGATATGCTCATAGCACTAGTATTATCACAATAAAGTATCACAAGTTCTATTATTTCTTCCTTCATTCCTTTGAGTAGATGCTTGATCCATACAATATTTGTGTAGTTTATAGTAGTAGCAACATATTCAGCTTCAGCTATAGATTGTGAGGTACAATTTTGTTTCTTACTAGTCCATGTAGCTAGTCTCTTGCATAAAAAAAGTACTTCTTCACTAGTGCTCTTTCTATCATCTATATTACCTCCCCAATCAGCATCCATGTAGGCTCTTAAATCAAACTTTTCATATTTTTTCTAGTATAGGCCAAAATCTTCTATCCCTTTCAAGTATCTCATTATTCTCTTCACTTCCATTAAATGATTTTCTCTAGGATTTACAGAGAATCTTGCAACTATTTTGATAGATAATGCAATATCAGGTCTACTATGTACAACATATTATAACTTTCCAATCACTAACCTATATAGTGTATGATTCACTTCTACATAATCATCATTCTTTGATAATTTGTGTCCTATTATCATGGGTGTGCTTACTAGTTTTGACTCTTCTAATCCAAATGTTTTCAGTATCTCCTTGATGTACTTTGACTGGGTAAAAAATATGACATACTTAAGTTGATAAACTTGTAGTCCCATAAAGAATTTGATCTCACCAAACATTGACATTTCAAATTCATGTTTCATCTGATTAGCAAAATCCTTGCATAAAACATCTTGTCCTCTAAATATTATATCATCAACAAATATTTCAAATAAAAAAATATCTCTACCTTTTTCTATTTTTATGTATAAATTGTTGTTGTCATTAGTTCTTTCAAATCCAATCTTCACAAGATACTTAGAAAGTCTTTCATACCATGCTCTTGGTGTTTTTTTCAAACTATAAAGATCTTTTTGTAGTTTACATACCCTATCTTTTTTGTTGTCATCAATAAATCCTTCTAACTATTCTATAAAAACTTCTTCTTTTAGTGTGCAATTCAAAAATGCAGACTTAACATCCATTTGATAAACTTTGAATCCTTTGTAGGTAGCATATGCAAGTAGAGTTCTTAGTCCTTCCATTCTTGCAATAGGGGAAAATGTCTCCCCATAGTCTATTCCTTACTCTTGTGTATATCGTTTGCGAACTAGTTTGGCTTTGTTCCTTGTGATTTCACCATTTTCATTTAGCTTGATTCTAAACACCCACTTGGTACTAATCACATTTTTGTCACCTGGCCTTGGAACTAAACTCAAAGTTTTTTTTTTCTCTATTTGATCAATTTCTTCTTCCATAGCTTTGTACCAATCATCATCTTCTATAGCATCTTTTACTATCTTAGGTTCTTTCTTGCTTTAAAAGCATGTTTCATTCCTCAGTCTAATCCTTGTCATTGATTTAGCATCTTTTTTTCCAATGATTTGATCAGTATGATGATTTCTTCTAACATATTTGGATAGTCTTGTCTTGGCTCTTGTTTCTTCATTTTGTCCTTCCGCTTCTGAGTCACTATGTATATTTCTATTAGGTATATCAAATTTTGTTTCATGCATACTAACTTCAAAATCAGAATGTGCAGTTTCTTCATTCTATAACCCAACATCTGAATGTAGCCCGGTTCCTAAATTCAATTCAACATTCATTGGCTGTGACTTGGTAGTTACTAAATTTTTTTGTTGATTTCCAACTTGATTGGTAGCTTCTTATTCAATAGGCATTCCTTCATAGAAGTATACAAATTATTTGTATTCCTCTGGTTCTTTGATTGGTTCAGCATCGTGAGCTTTTATGTATTCATCAAAATTTATATTTGCACTTTCCACAATTTTCTTAGTGTTAGTATTCAAACACTTGTATGCTTTGCTTCTTTTGGAGTAGCCAAGGAATATACCTTTATCACTTTTTACATTAAACTTACCATTCCTTACATCTTTAAGAATAAAACATTAGCTCCCAAATACCTTAAAATATTTTACATTGGGTGAATATCCATACTATAATTCAAAAGGTGTTGAATTAGTACCTTTCTTGATTTTTACTTGGTTTAGGGTATATATATTTGTACTTATAGCTTCTCTCTAGTAGTTTAGAGCAACATTTTTTTCCATCATAAGTATCCTAGCACAGTCCATTATTGTCCTATTTCTTCTTTCAGCAATTCCATTTTGTGGAGTGATCCTAGGTGTTGATGTTTGTCTCCTGATGCCTCTATCATTTTAGAACTCTTCAAATTCTTTTGATGTGAATTCTCCTCCTTTGTCTAATCTCAAACATTTTAGACTCTTACCTGTCTCTTTTTCAACTCTTTACAAAACCACTTAAACATTTGAAAAGCATTAGACTTTTGCTTTAGAAACATGATTGTTGTCATCCTAGAGTAATCATCTACAAGTAGCATTATATATTTGTCTCCCTTGTAACTTTGCACTTCTATAGGTCCACAAAAGTCAGCATGAACTACCATAGTACCTCTTTAGAGGTGTAAGTTTTACTTTTGAAACTTAATCATTTTGTCTAGCTAACATTGTTTGCATATCACATTACTAGACTTTTTTAGTTTCAGCAAACCTCTAACTTTCTTCAAATTGCTGATATTAATCAAGTTATCAAAGTTGACATGACACTACCTTTTATGCCATAGCCATTCATCATCAAATTTCACCATAAGACAAGTAGCATCCTCTATATCAAGGTAAAATAGATTACTTGTAGTTTGATCTCCTTTTCCTATCAGTTTCCCATTTTTGTCATATATCATGGTAGTCTTGTTTCCAAATTCAATTTTGCATCCTACATTGCTTAGTTGTGACACACTCAACAGATTATAATTCAATCCTTCAACATAGTAAGCATTATCACAATAGATATTTTCTATGAGTTTAATGGAACCTTTTTTCTTTTATCAAACATGGAGCATCATTACCAAATATAACATTATTTCCATCATAATGATTTAAGGTAAGGAAATTACTTTTATCTCCTGTCATGTGATGTGAGCATCCACTGTCAATTATCCACTTGTCATTTTTATTTACACAAGTCACAAGTGCAATTACCTCATCCTCATCAAGTCTTTGTAATCTCTACTATCATTTTCTCTTCTATTTTTGTACTTGTTTCCTTCTTTGTAGTTTTTCTTTTGTGTACATCTTGTAGCAATATGACCAACTTCATTACAATTGAAACAAATGATGGGTAACTTACCTTTGAATTTTTCTTTACCTCTGTGAAATTATTCTTGTCACTAGTGCTTCCAATTTTTCAACATCTTCTTCATTTTTCAATGGATGCATGCTTTATCTTTCTTTTCTTCTTCTACTTCTTCTCATTAGAATCTTTTAACAACAACTTAGCCCTAAAAGAAAATTCAAGACTTTTTGGTTTGTAATTATCAAAATTGGATAATTCAAAAGTAGCGAGTCTACCTACTAGACCTTCAAGGGTTAGATTATTTCCTAGTATATATCTCAATTCTTAAATTGTAGAAACTCTAATATCATTAACAAGTAGTAATTTTGTCAAGACTTTACTTAACATAGTATCATCATCTATTTGACCAGTAGCACCTTTTATTGTACGAACAACTTCTTTTATCCTAGCAACATATTGAGAAATGTTCTCACCTTCTTCCATTCTCATGTCATCAAATTTACCTCTAAGGCTTTTTGACTTGGCTCTTTGAACATTTTTGTATCCTTCATAGATGGTTATTAGGACATCCCACATCTTACTATTGTAAACAAGATTCCACAAAGGTAAAGGTAAGTTCAAAGGTAAACTACCTATTATTTGTTTCAACTGCAATGAAGTTGGTCATATTGTTGCTATATGTTCAGAGAAGAAAAATTATAGAGGTGGTGATAGATACAAAAGTAGATGAGATGAAGACAACAAGGACTACAAAGACAAAGACAAGAAGTCACACTACATTTTTGAAGAGAAAACATCTTATGAACATGATGATGAGGTGCTATATGTTGCAATGAAGGAAAAATTTGATGAAGATGAAGCAACTACATTTGTGACTTGTTTGAACAAGAATGATAGATGGATCATTGACAGTGGATGTTCACATAACATGATTGTAGAGAAAAGTAAGTTCATTACCCTAGATTGTTATGATGTAAGTAGTGTAAGATTTGGTAATGATGCACCATGTTTGATAAAAGAAAAAGGTTATATCAAGCTCACAGATAAGGTTTTATGTGATAATGCTTACTATGTTGAAGGACTTAACTATAACTTGTTAAGTGTGTCACAATTGAATAATTTGGGATGTAAGGTTGAGTTTGAAAATAAGATTGCTAAGATATATGACAAAAATGGGAAACTGATCAAAAAGGGTGATCAAACTAGAAGAAATCTATTCTATCTTGACAGAGATGATGCTACCTGTCTTGTTGTAAAGTTTGATAATGTATGGCTATGACACAATAGGTTATGTCATGTTAATTTTGATAACTTGGTTAGTATCAATAACATGAAGAAAGTTAGAGGTTTTCCTTAGAATTTGAAGAATTTTGATAATGTAATGTACAAATAATGTCAGTTATACAAAATGACAAAGTCAAGTTTTAAGAGTAAAACATACACCTCTAAAGAAATACTAGAGATCGTTTATACTAACTAATGTGGACCAATTGATGTGAAAAACTACAAAGGAGATAAGTATATTATATTGTTTATTGATGATTATTCTAGAATGATGATAGTTATGTTTCTAAAGAAAAAATATGATGCTTTACAAATGTTGAAGTGGTACTTAGCAAGATTTGAGAAGGGAATGGGTAAAAGTTTAAAGTGTTTTAGATCTGATAGAGGAGGAAAATTCATATAAAATAAGTTTGAGATGTTCTATAATGATAGAGGAATCAAAATATAGACATCTACCCCTAGAACCCCTCCACAAAATGGCATTACTAAAAAGAGAAACAAATATGTAATCAACTATGCTAGAACACTCATGATGGAAAAGAATGTTGCTTTGAAATACTAGAGAGAAGCTATAAGTACAATTGTTTATACCTTGAACCATATACAGGTCAAGAAAGGTACTCATTCAACACCTTTTCAACTATGATATGGATACTCACCCAAAGTAAAATACTTTAAGGTATTTGGAAGCAAATTTTACATTCTTAAGGATTTCAGGAATGGAAAACTTGATGCAAAAAGTGAAGAAGGTATATTTCTAGGTTATCCCACAAGAAGTAAATCTTATAAGTGATTGAATACTAACACTAAAAAAGTTGTGGAAAGTGCAAATGTAAAATTTGATTAATATATAGAAGTATATGAGACTAAACCTATGAAAGAACCAGAAGAATACAAATCATTTATATACTTTTATGAAGCTATGCCTTCTGAAGAAGATGTTGCAAATCAAGCTACAAACCAACAACAAGTTTTAGTGACTATCGAGTCACATACTATGAATGTCAGATTGTATTTAGGAACCAAACTACATTCAAATGCAAACTTATAGAATAAAGTTGAAGCACATTCTAATTATAAGATTAGTAGAGATGTTGAGTTACTAACAGAGATGCACACAGTGATGCTGAGATTGAAAGATCAAGTGAAGAAATAAGAGTTGAACCAAGATTGTCCAACTATGTGAAGAGATATCATCCTACTGCACAAATCATTGGAGATAAAGATGCTAATGAAAAGAAACAAATTGATAAGTGATACATGTTTTCTAAGCATGAAGGAACCCAAATCAATGAGAGATGCATTAGAATATGTTTACTAGAGTAAAGCCATGGAAGAAAAGATTGAACAAATAGAGAAAAAAAAACATGGAGTCTAGTTCCTAGAGCAGAAGAAAAAAATGTGATTAGCACCAAGTGGGTATTCAGAAACAAGCTAGAAGAAAATGGTGAAGTCACAAGGAACAAAGCAAGACTAGTTTGCAATGGATATGCACAAGAAGAAGGAATTGACTATGGAGAGACATTTTCCCTTGTTGCTAGATTGGAAGGAGTAAGAACTCTACTTGCTTATTCTACATACAAAGGTTTCAAATTTTATCAAATGGATGTGAAATTTACATTTTTGAATGGAATATTAAAGGAAGAAGCTTACATAGAACAATTAGAAGTTTTTGTTGATGTTAAAAATAAGAACATGGTATGAAAATTACACAAAGCTCTATATGGTTTGAAAAAAGCACCAAGAGTATGGTATAAGAGACTTCAGAAAGTATCTTGTGAAGATTAGATTCGAAAGGATTGATGATAATAGCAATTTGTACATAAAGATAGAGAAAGGAAAAGGTATTTTGTTATTTGAAATTTATGTTGATGATATCATATTTGGAGGTCAAGATGCCTTATGCAAAGCTTTTGCAAATGAAATGAAGCAAGAATTTGAAATGTCTATGTTTGGGGAGATCAAGTTCTTTATCAATTTGCAAGTATATTAGATGAAATATGGTATACACATTAATTGGTCAAAGTATATCAAGGAAATATTGAAAAGTTTTGGATTGAAGGATTCCAAACTAGTAAGTACACCTATGGGTACAAGACACAAGTTCTCAAAGAATGATGATTTAGTTGAGGTAATCAAACATTGTACAAGTCTATGATTGGAAAATTGCAATATGTAGTACATCGTAGACTTGATATTGTATTATTTGTAGAGATAGTTGCAACATTCTCTATTAACCGTAGGGAGAATCATTTGATGGATGTGAAGAGAATAATGAGATTGTTACTAAAATTTTGCACATGTGTAAAATTGAAGTATTCCTACAAGGAAAGTACATAAATGCCATTCATTTCACGAAAAATAGAAATGTCCTTGTATTATTCATTTCCAAATATACAATTGATTTTCTTTAAAAATGAAATGAGTCGATATGATAAAAGGAAAAGATCTCACACAAGATGTGAGTATAGCTTACTTTACTAATTTTATTTCATAAAGGAATACAAAAACAGATATGATATGTATGAAAGAAAGAAGTGAGGATAGAGGTAACCAATCATTACCTTTTGCTTTGACTGGTTATAGAATCCTTGGTGTGTTCATCATCCAGCTCCAAGCTTTGCATTCTTTAGTAGCTGCAAAATGAAAGAGAAATGGTATAAGATCCCAAAGGATCTAAGCAATGAATGGATGTCTCTACTACTACACATACTCTATCTGTTAATGTATTTCATTACAAAATAAAGTAAGCTATATGCAATATTGAAAGATATTTTTTAGTAAGCCTTTCAAAGAAATAGAAATAAAAGTTATTTATGGGTGTCACAAGCCCATGCTCAAACCTTGTAAATAATATGCTATAGGATACAAAAGATTACGAGAAAGAAATAAGATCGATATCATTGATATATATAACTTACTACAAAAAGCATGAATAAACAATAATAGTACCAATTATAGGATCTTGCATAAAGAGCAGTGCTAGCAAAATTTAAAAAATTGATCACTATGCACTTGAACTAAAAGAATAAAATATGCACATGAGTTTTTTTTTGAACAAATGTGTACAGCTCATCTTAATCACTCCTCATAGTGGAACAAAGATTTTAGGATATTAATGGATTGAAATATATTATGCTAATGAAGTTGGATGCATTATAAAATGAAAAAAAAACTCCATGTTGACTGTCTTATGGATATTGGCCTATGAGAACAAGTTGTTCCTACTGAGGACAAAGAGAAGATATGGGAGGCACTAAATTTACAAGAAGTATCTTTTTACATTAAATCAATTTTTAGAAGTTTGGGTCAAAAAGGGATGTGGCAAATGATTATTCATCAAGAATGAACAAGTTGTAGCTACAAGTGTTGAGAAGAAGTGCCCTATGTGTCATAAAAGATGGATACTAAATTCATGGTGTTTCCATGTGGACATCAATTGTATTGTAAATGTATAACTACAATGGTGTGAACAGTCTCCTTTATCAACAATTTGACAATGCAACAGTAAGGCATATCCTACAATATGAAAATGTAGGATCACAGGGTATTTGTGGGAACATGGAATGTAGGAAGACAATGTCTCTACTACAAAATGATTAGCCCTTATTCATCATACATTGAAAAAAATAAGAGAAGCAATTTTACATCTTGTTGCAGAAATGAAGCAACAACTTCAGAGGACCAACGTTTCAATTATGATTCTAATTTTGAAGTTTTTTCAAGGGCAGAAGAATTAGGTTTCATATGGCTCAGTTTCATCAGAAGATGAAAGTACCTTTAGCAAAAAAGAATCACCTTATACTCCCTTATCAAACTTATCATCATCCAACTCAATTTAAAAGAGTTACAAATTCAATTCAGGTAAGGAGTCAAGTTATTGTTTGGCAGCCAACAAGAACATGGTTAACATGTTCCAATGTGTATGGGTGTGAAGTGATCTAAGATAGCATGCCAAAGTTTTAAAATTCTCTTGTGTTGGATGAGATATTGGGGAATTCTGATATGAATGAGATTATAAAGAAGACCCATTTTCCCTACATAGGCAAGATTCTATCAGAGAAAACCCTAAGGAAGACACGACCTAGAAGCAACATATAATCATTTCAAGAATGAATTTTCCTACAGCATAAATTTTGCTAGAAAAAAAATCCACAATATCTTAAAATATGAATGCTAATATCGGTTATAACGAAACAAGTATGGAAGTATTATTTGTAAAGAAAAAATGGGCAAATAATCACATAACATTGATAACACAAAGAATGCAAGAGTGGTGTTTTGAAACTATCAAAAAAACTTGCAAGATATTTTCAACAAAGAAGAACAAGACTGAACCCAAACCAATTCCTTCAACAAATTTCTTCCATGGTGGCCAGACTTTACCAAAAAGGGAATTAAAAGATGAACTCCATACGAGTTCTTGCAAGAATAGAACTCAAATTCTAGAATTTTGAAGAACCAACAAAACCCTTATGTAAAATATAAAGATAGAATAGATGTATAGCATTGAAAGCTACATTCAAAAACTAGTGAGCTCGCTATCAAATACAAGTTAATGCCTTTTGCAAGGAACAAAAGAACTCCATTTAGGTTCTTGGAAATATAACTTGCAAGTCCATTCAAAAGATAAAACACATAGGTAATAGTCATAAGCATACCTTCCAGCATTCCTCACACTAGTGAACTTTAAGACTGTCATTGATGGCATAAGAGAACCTAGATTCATTCATGGTGGCAACACAAAAAAAAAAAAAACAAAAAAACTCTACAAACCCTTGTTTCTCCCTCAACATCTCAAATTCTCTAGAATGAAAATGTGAAATGAAATGAATTCAGGTTTTTTTTCAAAGCTTTTTTATGCCTTTTATCATTTTTGAAACTCATTTGGAGTCTACAACTTTTTCATGGAGTTTTTATCCCTTTCAAGCTTGTCTTTTCTTTTTATCTTGTGAAGGGAATTTTTAATAATCTACAAGGTTGTATGAATGTTGTGTTTACCTTTTGCTTTTCCTTTTTGCATAAACTTTAATTTTGTAAAGGGGATCTTTAAATGATGAAATTATAAATCATTTAAAATATTTTCCTATTTTGTAATGCAAAAATAGGAATGAGTCATTATATCCCTATGTCATGGTCTTTAAGTAAGAAATTAGTTGGGAACATCTAGAGGGAATATAGGGCTTTTGGGGTCAAATTTGACTTCACCTTGGTAATTTAAGTGTCTTTATAACTAGTTAGAGCAATTTTGGGGCAGCTTTGAGTGAGTCATTGGGTTCTTTATGGGTTAGTAAAGTCTTAGTAGTTATGAGACTTCATTTTGGAAGTTTCTAAGTCGTTGTTTTGATGCTACCTTTTTGGATTTGACCCAGGTGTTGGATTTTGTACTTAATGAGTTTTTCAATGCATTTTTGAGGAGTTTTGATTTTATGCTTAGGAGTTTTGAGACTACTTTTTTGAGTCCTAGACTTTGTTTGCAAAATCTGTAATTCATTTTTGGAGATGCAATACAAGTGACAGCAAGTGTGATTATGCTATTTTGTGTTAAATGTTAGGCCTTCTTTCTTCTTGCATTTTTGTGTGTGTATGTAAGTAATTTGATAGAATAACTTGTGAAATTTCATTATTCCTTTCCATTTTGTCTCATTCCAGCACCTAATTTTAGGAAAGTATGTTTATTTATAGGTTATAATTTGTGTATTTGAAAGTGAAATTGGTTAAAGAGAGATTTATATGTTCCTCCTTTTAATAGTTCATTTTTTAAAACCTTGTTATAAATCACTTACACAAATCTTTATAGGAAGATGTATTTTTCTTGCACTTCAAATAGCTAAGTAATCCTTTCTATCAAGTGTATCTGAATTTCCATCATCACTTTTGGTGTATCACCTTTTCTTAATTTAAGCTATAGGTTCTAGGTTTATTTTCAACAACTTCTCTCCTTTTCCCTACAAGTTTAAATTAAGTTCATAGAGAGTTCACTAAAATATTGAATAGGAGTCAGCCTAGAACTCAGAGGTTTCACTTTATTTGCATATCCCAGATAGTAAAGTGATTCCCATGTTAAGTTAGGATTACTAAAATTTTTTAGTTTAGTGATGGGTGCAAATTCTTATACTTAATAGTTTTGGCACACCCAATGGGACACGAGCACATTTTTCAACTATGTTGATATGGAAAATTATTATGTTGCAATCAATTAGCAAGGTGCTATGAATTTATGAGAAAAATTTAGACAAGAAGTTCTACTTCTTTTGAATATCTATAGTTGGAAACTCCAAAGAGGCGTGGAAGGAGTCTTGTTAGAAGAAAGCTAGCATCAAGGAGGTAGATTTTAGCCCCTTGTCTTTATGTGTATAGTAGAAGATGTCAAAGGAAAATAAGGTATTCAACAAGTCCAAAAGTAAGGATTGAATCATTTGAAATTTCTACTAATTCAACTATAACTTCAAAAAGTACTAGTTTTATACCAGAAAGTACAACAAATATAAGCTTTTAGCAGAGTGTTCCTATACAATTTTTAGTACCACAGTAATCTACATAGCAACAAGTACCATTACCACCTCCAATGGCGAGAGCATATTCTTTTGTACAATTTGATCAGGGGAGCCCTTTAAATTTTTCTCAGCATCATGATATACCCCTTGCTTCTTTAAAAAGTTTACCAGAGTTAACTAGAGAGAATCAAACTATAGCATATGAGCATATCAGGAACATTGCTACATTGTGCAATGTTCATCATGTTATAGAGGAAGATGTTTCTACCAAGTTACTTGCAACATCTCTTAAAGGGAAAGTGCTTCAATGGTTTAGGAGCTTGGCTATTGGATCAATTGATTCATGGGATGCTTTGGGTGATGCTTTGACAAGACACTTTGAAGATAAATTAGATTTCTTATCTCTTGTAGAATAGCTCGCAACCATAAAGCATGCTCCCCAAGAGCAAATGATGGATTTCAACAATAGATTTTAGAGGACTTGGACTAGAATACTTGTCATGATAAGGCCATTAGAAGACCATGATTTTCTTTAGTATTTGAAAATCTTAAATAGTGATATTTATGTGATGATTCAGTCAATGGGAGATGTTTCACTGCCTCAAGCTTATGCCATTGCTATTAGAGCTGAAAATAGCCTTATCCAAGCTAGTAAAATAGCCCCTAAGCCTCCAATGCCAAATTTTCTAGACATACAGCTAAATATACCTTTGACAATCCCACCTTTTAACCCTTTACCTACTATTTCTAGTTAAGAAACTACTATTCTAGGCACTTTAGGTCCTCCACAAGAGCTATAGGAGATTAAAAATAGTTAGCTCAAGATTGAAAATATGATGCAAACTTTTAGTAATGAGTTGGTTAATCTTAAAAAGCAGCAATTTCAGGCTAGACCACATTACCAACAAAATCTAGCTATAAATCCACCTTATTAGCCACCTTACCAGTAGCAAAACCAAGGTCAACCCCAAGCTAATAGAAAACTGTATCAAGGTAATGCAATGGGTTATAAGAAAAATATCAACCAAAGACCTTTTTGGCCTTATAACCCAACACCTCTTAACTCTGCTAATCCAGTAAGAGATATCGTGCCTATGCAAAATAATCTTGTAGCAGAATTTGAGTGGTGTTATCCTTGCAATGAACCACATAATTAGGCTACTTGTACCAGTGGGGTGATTAATTAGGAATTAATGGTACAAAATATAGTGGTGGGACAGCAAAATGCAACAAATAATGCACCTAAACATCAGCATGATGCACATGCTCCTGAAACTATTTTCCTTAACTGGCAAAAAGATGAGTTTTGTGTAGTAAATAATGATGGTTCACTAATATTAGCCAATACTTGAGCCAAGAAGAGAGCTCTTGAAATAGAGTAGATAAAAAATAAGGTAAATCACCTGATATTTCTGAACCATCAAGTGCCACAAATTCTATGGGAGATACTCACGTCCCTGTCACTAAAGAAAATGTTCACAAGCAAATAGAACGTCGTGTTGCTAAAGTACATCAAAAATCACATGTCACTGCACCTTTCAATATTGTGGAGAATATGAAGAAGATGAACATGTCTATGTGAATGTGGGAGATGTTGGCTATTCTTGGCCAAATGGATATTTTGAAGAAAGCTTTACTTGATGAAGCAAATCTAACGAAAGTGGTTGATGAACCAGCAAAAGCTATATTGACAAATACTGATGAAAAGAAAGAGGACAACGATAAGATTTCCAAGGAATCAAGTAAGATAGTTAAACCTCCTCCTTTCTATCTTTTGTTGATTATTGGTGATAAATTAGTTCACAACTGTATGCTTAATAGTGGAGCTATAATCTCAGTCATGCCCAAAAAGATAGTTGACTAGTTAGGATTAAAATATCAGCCCATTGAAAGAGGTGTTGTTCAACTTGATGGAACGTCTATTGGTACTATGGGCATGGTTAAAGATGCAAATGTTACTCTTCATGCTTGTCCTAATTTTGCCACTCAGTATGATATCTATGTCATAGATTTACCTCTGTACTTTTCCATTTGCTTGTCTAGGGATTTTACTGCAAAGATTGGTAGTTATTTATCATTTAATTGGTCTCACATGCTCTTTAGGACTAGATACAATAATAAGGTAATAATTAAGTCTAAATTACTTGCAATAAATCATATAGAACCTTATGTACCTAGTGCTATCAATGAAATTTTTCTTGCATTTGATGAAGAAGAGCATCATATAGCTGCTGAAACTTGAACCTGGCTAGATAGTGTTCCAAATATTCTTCTTGATGAATGAGTAGTAACTCAAACTTATGAAAATTAGTTTTATGATAGGAAGAATGCAGACTTAGGGACTTATATCATACATGAGGAAGATGAAATCATTCCTAATCTAGTCAAACCAGGAGATCAGTTGGAAGAATCCCAAAACCAACTATGGAGCATTTTTTTGATGGCTCAAGGGGTAAACAAGGTGCTAGTGGGGGTGTCATGTTAGTTTCACCTAAGAATGAAAAGTACTATGCCACTTTTAGAATCAATTTTTCTTGCACTAATAATACAATAGAATATGAAGGGTTGATTCATGGGTTAGAATGGGCAAGAAAATGTGATATCAAGTGTTTGAAAGTATATGGTGATAGTGAATTGTTAGTGAATCAAGTTAGAGGTTTCAATGTTGTTAAGAATAACATTCTTAAGTCTTACAAACATTGAGTATGGGATCTCCTTGAAAATTTTGATGCTTTTAATATATTGGTTGTTCCTAGAAATAAGAACTAGCATGTTGATAGGTTAGTAGCTATAGGAGTTCAGTATGATATTGTTAACAACATTTTCGCACAAACTTATCAGCAACATATAAAGACTATTATCAGGGCTTCAATTCCTAATAATAATAGTAATTGTCAATTTTTTGAGAGTGATGAGCAAATTCTATAATTTCTATTTGAAGAAGACATTTTTTCCAATTCTAACTAGATGAGATACAAAGATCAGTATGGTGATCAGGTATTACAGCTGAAAACTAACAAGTTTCCTAAAGGGTTAATAATGCTAGAAAGTGTTTTCAACTCTACTGATCAGCTAAAACCTAGTAAAGACAACTTGCTGGTCAAAGAAAACTAGTATGAAGATCTAGAAATTGCACTTGGTAAATGTCTTAAGTTTGGCAAAGTAAATTCTACTAAAGAAAAATAGTCTTTTATTCATTTGTTTCAAGTATTCAGTGATGTTTTTGCATGGCAATACATTAATGTAAAAATTTTTAATCCAAAACTCACACAACATAATATAGAGCTAGAACCAATAGCTAAACTAGTTTGGCAAAAGAAAAGGCCAATCAATCCTAAGATGGATCCTTTGAAGCAAAAGAAAGTGTATAGGCTGATTGAGAGTAAGATGATTTTTCCTATCAAGCACACAAGCTGGGTTGCTAATTTGATCCCTGTTAGGAAGAAAAATGGAGAGCTATGGTTGCGCATAGATTTCAGACACTTGAATAGAGTCTCATTGAAGGATAGACACCCACTTTTATCCATGGAGTAGATATTACAGTATGTATCTAGAGCTAAAAAATTCTCTTTTTTGGATGGATATTTAGGTTATAATCAAATTTTGGTGAAATAAGAGGATCAGTTCAAGACAACCTTTACAACAAAGTGGGGAACAATGGCGTACAAAAGAATGCCATTTGGACTTTCAAATGTTGGAGCTACTTTTCAAAAAGTGATGGAAATGGCTTTCAATAATTTAATGTATAAATTTGTTCTAGTATATTTGGATGATGTCACTATTTATTTTCAAAAAATAGCAGATCACATTGACCAATTAAGGTAGATTTTTGAACATTGTAGAGAGTTTGGCATCTCATTAAACCCAAAGAAGAGCATTTTTTCTATACATGAAGGTAAATTACTTGGGTATATTGTTTCCAAAGAGGGTATTATAGTAGGTCCTGAATGAGTTGCAACAATTCTAGAACTGCTTCTACCTCAGCACAAAAAAGGTCTTCAAAGCTTCATTGGCCTCATTAATTTTGTGAGGAGATTTCTACTTGACATTGCAGCTTTGGTTAAGCCATTAATAGCCATGCTAAAGAAAAATATAGTCTTTGCATGGACAAAAAAGGCTAAAGACAATTTTTAATCCATCAAGGATGCATTAGCAATAGCTCTAGTACTAATAAATCCTAATTTTGGTAAGGATTTTATCCTTTATGCATGTGGTGGTTATGACATCATTTTAGCCATACTAGTACAAAAACATTTAGAAGGATTGGAGCGGCCAATCACATTTTTGAGCAAAGGACTTGAAGAATATGAGAAAAGGTATAGTTTTGTTGAGAAACATGTACTTTTAGTTGTCAAGAGTCTTAAAAAGTTTAGACATTTATTGACACATAACAAGGTAATTCTACGTAAGGTGCATCCAAGTGTCAAGGAATTCCTCTTGAGTAAGGATCTAAATGAAAAAAGAGCTAGTTGGATAATATGTACCATGGAATATGATGTGGAAATCCAAATAACTAAATTGGTTAGGGGTAAGGGCTTGTGTGAACAGATTGCAGATAAAGAAATTTCAAAGCTTGAAGGGCAAGAAAATGTTGTTTTGCTGATTGGTGTTGCAGGAAATAATGATGGAATAGCAAGCTAGTTACAAGATACAATTCACTTTTTGAAGACTAGTGAATGTCTGGCCACTTTGGATAAAGCAAAATGAAGATATTATCACTTATAATCTATTACTTTTGTTTTGATTAATGATGTTTTATACTGAAAAGAATACAATGGAGTGCTTCTTAGGTGCGTTGATTCATATCAGGTTACAAATATATTGCATGAATTTCATGATGGACATTCAGGAGGACATTTTTCTCCTAGGACAACAGCATACAAAATTCTTCGAGCTGGCTATTATTGGCCTGATATGTTTAAGGATAGTCATGAATATTTTAGGAAATGTGCCAAATGTGCTATGTTTGCAAGAAAGGAGAGGTTGTCAGCTTTGCCTTTGCAGCCAATTAAAATGGAGCAGCCCTTTCAAAAATGGGGTGTTGATTTTATAGGGCCTATTAACCCTCCATCAAGTGCAGGTTACAAGTGGATAATCATAGCCACTAATTATTTCACATGCTAGACTAAGGAAATAGTGTTAAATGATGCAAATAAACAATAGTCCTTAATTTCTATGATGACATTGTGAATAGGTTTGGAGTACCTGATTCAATTATCTCTAATAATGCACTTTCTTTCATTGGAATGAAATTAACTGACTGGGCATTCAAACATAGCATATATCTTAGCACTAGTTCTAATTATTACCCACAGGATAATGGATTAGTAGAATCTTCCAACAAAAATTTGATAAGAATCATCAAGAAAAATTTGCAAGAAAATTAGAGAGATTGGCATTCAAAATTAAAGGTTGCCTTATGGGTTGATCGAATCATCCCAAAAAAAGTTATTGGAAAGTCACCTTACCAGCTTGTCTATGGGAAGGAAGCTCGACTATCAATTGAAATAGAATTACTAGCTCTTGATCTTGCTACTCAGTTGGTTCTATTGAGGAAGGTGATCCTATTCTAGTGCAGTGTGCCTAGCTAATGGAGTTGGAAGAAAGTAGAAAAAAGGCCATGCAAACCATGAAATATCAAAAAATTCAGATTAAGAAGAGTTTTGATAGAAAAGTTTGAGCAAGAGAATTCAATGTAGGTGACATGGTGCTGAAGTGGGACATTCTCAAGAGCAGGATAGGCTAGCACAATAAATTTGATCATATGCGGGCTAGGCCATTTCATATTGTCGAGTGTAAACAACATAATGCTTACCAGCTAGTCACCATGGAAGGAGATGTACTACTGATCCCTATGAATGGGATCCACCTCAAACCTTATTTTGGGGTATGAATTTTAGTCCTACCTTTTATATATTAGGTTAGTTTCCTTGTTTTCAATAAAGTGCATTTGCATTTTAGTTTTGTTTTGTTTCCCCTAAGTGTTGTCCAAGCACATGTTTAGTTTTGTTTTCTATTTTAGGTTAGTTTCCTATTTTGTTTTGTAGTTTAGTTTAGTCAAGTTGTTGGTTTATGTTGTTAAGTAGTCATTTCCACTCATTTCATTCATGCATGCATAAATGTATGTGATTGAATATATACTCATATCCAGCACACACATAAATATGCATTACATACTACTACAAATAAATATTTTTGGTTGCTAGCCATACAGACATGTATATCCATGCATCCATTCAAGCCTATACATTCATCCACACATCAACCAAATGGTCGACTATGACTATTTTGACTCCTAAAGTTGATACTTGAGTTTTGACCTTGCATACCCATCAATCTAATAAGAATTTTAGGTCTTAAACTCACATGCATGCATCCAAAACTGAACCAACAACTTTAGAAGTCACTTTGTGTTAGGTCTGGGTGCTAGGAATGCATAATTTAGACTCTATGCTCAATGAATAAGAGCAAACTAGTCAAATGTCAAGCAGGTAGACATACAACAAAGGTCACCAAAAATGTTACTGAAATTTTGAACATGTGTAAAATTTAAGTATTCATACAAGGAAAGTACATAAATGCCATTCATTTCACAAAAATTAGAAATTTCCTTGTATTATTCATTTTCAAATATACAATTGGTGCTTTTTATAAAATGAAATGAGTTGATATGCTGAAAGGAAAAGATCTCACACAAGCCATGAGTATAGCTTACTTTACTAATTTCCTTTCATAAAGGAATACACAAACATATAAGATATTTATGAAAGAAAGAAGTGAGGATAGAGATAACCAGTCATTGCCTTTTTCTTTGACTGGTTATAGAATCCCTGGTGTGCTCGTCATCTAGCTCCAAGCTTTGCATTCTTTAGTAGCTACAAAATGAAAGAGAAATGGTATTAGATCCTGAAGGATCTAAGCAATGACTGGATGTCTCTACTACTATACATACTCTATCTATTAATGTATTTCAGTACAAAAGAAAGTATGCTATATTTAATGCAATGCTGAAAGATATTTGGTAGTAAGCCTTTCAAAGAAATAGAAATAAAAGTTTTTTATGGGTGTCACGAGCTTGCGCTCGAACCTCGTAAATAATATGCTACAAGATACAAAAGATTATGGCAAAGAAAAAAAATTGATATCATTTATATATATAACTTACTTGAAAAAGCATGAATAGAGAATAATAGTACCAGTTATAGGATCTTGCATAAAGAGTAGTGCTAGCAAAATTTAAAAAATTGATCACTATGCACATGAACTAAAAGAATAAATTATACACATGAGTCTTGTTTTGAACAAATGCATGCAGCTCATCTCAATCGCTCCTCATAGTGGAACAAAGATTTTAGGATATTAATGGATTGAAATATATTATGCTAATGAAGTTGGATGCATTAGAAAATGCAAAGAAAACTCCAAGTTGACTGTGTTATGGAGATTGGCCTATGAGAACAAGATGTTCTTGCTAAGGACAAAGAGAAGATATGGGAGGCATTGAATTTACAAGAAGTATCTTTCTACATTGAATCAGTTTTTAGAAGTTTGGGTCAAAAAGGAATGTGGCAAATTATTATTCATCAGGAATGAACAAGCTGTAGGTACAAGTGCTGAGAAGAAGTGCCCTATGTGTCATAAAAGATGGATACTAAATTCATGGTTTTTCCATGTGGACATCAGTTGTATTTTTAATGTATGACTACAATGGTGTGAACCATCTCCTTTATCCACAATTTTACAACATAGCAGCAAGGTATATCCTACAATACAAAAATGTAGGATCATAGGGTATTTGTGGCAACATGGAATGTAGGAAGACAATGTCCCTGTTGCAAAATGATTACCCTTATTTGTCATACACTAAGCAAAATAAGAGAAGTTGTTTTACATCTTCTTGTAGAAATGGAGCAACAACTTCAAAGGATTTTGAAGTTTTTTCAAGGGCAGAAGAAATCTATTTCATATGGCTCAGTTTCATCAAAAGATGAAAGTACCTTGAGCGAAAAAGAATCACCTTATACTCCCTTATCAGACATGCCATCATCCAACTCAATTTAAAAGAGTTACAGATTCAATTCAACTAAGGAGTTGAGTTATTGTTTGGCAACTAGAAAGTAGATGGTTAACATGCTCCACTGTGTATGGGTGCGAAGTGATCTGAGAAAACATGCCAAATTTTCAAAAGTCTCTTGTGTTGGATGAGATATTGGGGAATTTTGATGTGAATGAGATTATAAAGAAGACCCATTTTCCCTACATAAGCAAGATTCTATCAGAGAAAACCCTAAGCAAGACACGACCCAGAAACAATAGATAATCATTTCAAGAATGAGTTTCCCTATAGCATAAATTTCACTAAAAAACAATCCACATATCTTAAAATATGAATGCTCATAATGGTTGTAAGGAAACTAGTATGAAAGTATTATTTGTAAAGAAAAAATGGGCAAATAATCTCATAACATTGATAACACAGAGAATGCAAGAGTGGTGTTTTGGAACTATCAAAAAAACTTGCAAGTTATTTTCAGCAAAGAAAAACAAGGCTTAACCCAAATCAATTCCTTCAACAAATATTTTCCATAGCAGCTAGAATTCATCAAGAAGGTTATTAAAGAATGAACTCCATACGGGTTCTTGCAAGAATAGAACACAAATTCTAGAATTTTGAAGAACCAACAAAACCCTTATGTAAAATATAAAGCTAGAACACATGTACAATACTAAAAGCTATATTCAAAAACCAATGAGCTCACTATCAAATACAGGTTAATGCCTTTGCAAGGAAAAAAAGAATTCCATTCGAGTTCTCAGAAATATAACTTGCAAGTCCATTCAAAAGATAAAACTCATATGTAATAGTCGTAAGCATACCTTTCAACATTCCTCAAACTGGTGAACTTGAAGACTATCATTCATGGCACAAGAGAACCTAGATTCATTCATGGTGGCCACAAATAAAAAACTTTGCAAACCCTTGTTTTTCCCTCAACATCTCAAATTCTCTAGATTGTAAATGTGAATGTGAAAATGAAATGAGTTTAGGTTTTTTTTCAAACTTTTTTTGTGCCCTTTATCATTTTTGAAACTCATTTGGAGTCCACAGCCTTTTCATGGGATTTTTATGCCTTTCAGGCTTGTCTTTGCTTTTTATCTTGTGAAGGGAGTTTTTAATAATTTGCAAGGTTGTATAAAGGTTGTGTTAAACTTATGTTTTTCCTTTTTTCATAAACTTTAATTTTTTAAAGGTGATCTTTAAATGATGAAATTATAAATCATTTAAAGTATTTTCCTATTTTGTAATGCAAAAAGAGGAATGAGTCATTATATCCTTATGTCATGTTCTTTAAGTAAGAAATCAGTTGGGAACATCTAGAGGGAATATAGGGCTTTTGGGGTCGAATTTGACTTCACCTTGGTAATTTAAGTGTCTTTATGACCAATTAGAGTAATTTTGGAGTAATTTTGAGTGACTCATTGGGTTCTTTATGGGTTAGTAAAGTTTTAGTAGTTATGAGACTTCATTTTTGAAGTTTCTAAGCCCTTATTTCGATGCTACCTTTCTGGATTCGACCCAAGTGTTGGGTTTTGTACTTAATGAGTTTTTCAACTCATTTTTGAGGAGTTGTAATTTTATGCTTAGGAGTTTTGAGACTACTTTTCTGAGTCCTAGACTTTGTTTACAAAATTTTTAATTCATTTTTGAAGATGCAATACAATTGATAGCAAGTGTGATTATGCTATTTTGTGTTAAATGTTAGGCCTTCTTTCTTCGTATATTTTTGTGTATGTATTTGAGTGATTTGATGGAATAACTTGTGAAATTTCATTATTCCTTGTCATTTTGTCTCATTCCAACACCTAATTGTAGGAGAGTAAGTTTATTTGCAGGTTATAATTTGTGTCTTTGAAAGTGAAATTGGTTAAAGAGAGGTGTTTATGTTCCTCCTTTTACTAGTTCATTTCTTAAAACCTTGTTATAAATCACTTATGCAAATCTTTACTGGAAGATGTGTTTTGCTTGCACTTCAAATAGTTGAGTAATCCTTTCCATCAAGTGTATCTGAATTTCCATCATCACTTTTGTTGTATCACCTTTTCTTAATTTAAGCTATAGGTTTTAGGTTTACTTTCAACAATTTCTCTCCTTTTCCCTGCAAGTTTAAATTAAGTTCATAGAGAGTTCACTAAGATATTGAATAGGAGCCAGCCTAGATCCCAAAGGTTTCATTTTATTTGCATGTCCCACATAGTAAAGTGATTCCCAGGTTAAGTTAGGATTACTAAACTTTTTTAGT
This sequence comes from Cupressus sempervirens, assembly GCA_028749045.1. Taxonomy (NCBI): domain Eukaryota; kingdom Viridiplantae; phylum Streptophyta; class Pinopsida; order Cupressales; family Cupressaceae; genus Cupressus; species Cupressus sempervirens. The sequence goes on along the minus strand of CM053791.1, from coordinate 788,240,185 downwards.
CTAGTAATGGATGCAAATTCTGATAAATAGAGATACCTGAAAAGAATAGAGGAGTATGGTCTATACTATAAGAAAAATGAGAAATTTGAATTAAGAGCTTACACTGATGCTGATTGGGCTGGAAACATTGATGACAGAAAGAGCACCAGTGGAGGAGAATTTTCCTTAGGAAAGAGGCTAGTTATATGGACTATAAAGAAACAAAATTGCACCTCACAATCTACTATTGAAGCTGAATATGTTGTTGCTGCTATAAATTGCACAAACATTGTACGAATCAAATAGCTACTCAAAGGAATGAAGGAAGAGATCACAAAACCAATGATACTTTATTGTGATAATGCAAATTCTATCAATATATAATAGAATCTAGTGATTCACACAAAGACTAAGTACATTGCAATCAAGTATCATTACTTGAGAGAGTTAGTTCAAAATAAGAAGGTGAAGATAGAATATGTTAACACTAAAGAGAAAATTATCGATATCTTCACAAAGGCATTACCTAAGGATTCTCATGAGTATCTAAGAGGTAAAATAGGGGTGATACCCTTATCAAAGGCTCTCTAAGTAACAAGAGGAGTGCCTTGCATCAAAAAAATTGGTATTCATATGTTACAAATTGATGCAGAGGATCTTACTTTAGGAGCTGCCTAAAGTAATCAAAGATCTAAAACTTCAAATTAGTCACAAGCAAGGTGACAGAGGGAGCAATTAAAGAAATTGAAATGCTTATATTTGCATGATTAAAGATGATGAGTCTTTGGCATTGTTATCAAAGAGGGAGATAATATTATTGATCAACAATATGATTGTTGATCAAAGAGATAATTGTTGATATTGATGATCAAAGGAGAACACAAGTATGATGAGGGAGATAGAGAAATGCAAGAAAGAGGGAGAAATCCTAATACCTACCTAGTAAGAGGGAGAGATAGTAAAAGGGAGATATAAGATGAAACTCAGAAGGAGTTATAAAGAATTTTGTAACCTATTTAGAAGATGGAAGTTGCTGATGGAGGGAGAGATTTCAATACAAAGGATCTTTTTTTTTTTGTATTGTCTTACTATTTTAACCTAGTTAGTTTGGTTGAATAAGGTGTTTACCATTCAATTGATTTGGCTGATCAGTTTGGTTTGCCATCAATTCCAAAGAGGGAGATTGTTGATAATGGATTGAAGAAGCTAATCAAAGAGGGAGATTGTAAAGGGAGATTTTTGAAAACATACAAATATGACCAATATGCTTCAATCATTATTTTTTCACTATTGTAAAACCTAGTATTTTTTGGTAAGACAACTGCTTGTATGATTTAAGTACTATCATTTAGATGATTGATGAAGAGGATTTGATCAAAAGATGTAACAATAGCACCTAGAGGAAGGGTTGTGTTATGATTATGTAATAAAGTACAAGAATCAGTTAAGACAGTGATGACATGATGTACTAATAATCTACTTAAGGTTACAAAGGTTGGTTACACTAAGAAAGTTTAGAAGAACAAAAGTCACACAAAGTTTGTCTGCCAAGCTTGGCCAAGTGGACAATAGATGTCAAGCAATGTAGTATGTGTTGAGCATTAGAAGCAAGATAATGCCAAGTTGTTGCATTATTTAAAAGATCATGAATTTGATGAATCTGAGTTGACATGTTTATTTTCTTGGAATATGTAAACCAAGTGGAAGATAAGAATGATGAACTGGTGGCACAAACTTCAAGGTAAACCATTTTAAGGAAAATTCAAAGTGGATTTTTAGGAGATGTTTCTAGAAGAGCTATGGAATTTGGGATAGATACATTGTATCCTACCTAATCCATCCTAACCCTAAATTGTACGATGGAGAATGAATGAAAAAATATCTTAATTTCCTATTTATAGGAGTGGTTGGTCATGAACCAAAGTTGTCATCTGCGAGAACCTAAGGAAGATGAGGAGTAAAGGGTTTTGATTCATCAAGTGACCTAACAAAATACTGCATTGGCATGTTAAGCAAGAAGGCTTAAGGATATGTATGCCTGAAGGGTGAACAAGCTACCTGAACTGCAAAGTATGAAGGCCAAGCTGAATTGAGAACCAAACAAAGATCTGTAACCTACAAATGAAGTTATAAGTTGTATCAAATCAAGCCCTACTATTACTCTCTAAGAATTGTATTAGTCTAGGGTAAATCCTTTGGATTAAGGTTGACCTAACAGTCATTTGTAAATCCTTTAACTAGGTGACATTCCAAGTGAATGGTCTAAAGTCCTCTAATAAGGCTCACTACTAATAGAGTGATTGAAATCCTTTAATAGGGTCACATTTAATAGTGTGTATTGTAACCTTTAATAGGGTTGGCCTTTCATAGGGCATCACTTCAGAAGAGTGAAAAGAGTAGCATGTTACTAATGGTTTTTCCCAAATTGGGTTAAATCATTGTGCCAAGTGTGTTGATGAATCTATTATGTTTCATGTTTACATTCTTACAAATTGACTAGATAGTAACCTACAATTTTTTAAGTGATTGCATAATCTTATGGATGCATGCATGATGAATAATGTTTTATGGGTTCACTACATTGTGAAAAGTTTTAGTTATACATCTGGACCTTGGATAATTGATTCACACCCCCCCCCACCACCTCTTAGTTATTCTAAAGTATTCCAACATCAGAAATATTTGAACCATCTTCAATTATTCACTCTAATTTGAACTTCAATTTCAAAGAATTAATTTGAATAAGTGTTATTCTTGAATGATCTCTTTTAACCACCTCTTTCTCATCTTTGCAATCTTCCCATAAATATTCTAGATGAGGAAATGTTGGTCATTAACCCTTAAGGTTGAGCACCTTTTCTGTGAAACCATTGCTATCAAAATCTCTCCTTCACTATTAGAATCCAAGGTTAAAACTGAGCAAGTTACTTCCAATCATAGAGGCATTGATCATATTACTGCAACCTAAATGACTGAGTCTAATGGGAAAAATGGACTCCCACCTCTCTTGAGGCAGATTTTTTTTAATCACTAAAAATAATTTCCTACATATCTTGGCTATATAAAACAATCTAATTCATACCAAGGTAGCTTCATAGGTTCTTATCAAATCCTCCTACACACAAGTATGTAAACTTAGAAAATTGAATGAAAGATCTTCTATATGTTTGAACTAGCCTTTAGGCCTCTAGGGATATCCTCAACATCGATGGTTTTCTAAGGTTCAAATGTACACTTTCTATCAAAAGATCATGTGTTTTTTTTAATTCCTCCAACAATTTGTCCTTTTGTAGCAGGGGGAAGTATTGGTAAATAGTTACATCTTTGTTCCAAGGTTCATGGGGAAGGGAAGTAATATTACTGACACATGCAATGTAATAGGTCAAGTAGCAAGACATGTGGAAATCTTCTCTTAACATCGTAGAATGTTTGAGTTGATTCCTTAGTAAACTAGATATCAATTATGCCCAATCTAGAAATTGTTTTCCTTTCAGGATAATATCTATGTAGCAATACATCCAATTTTCAAAGAGGAAAACATCAGCAAACCCTTTAACCTAGTGTATAAAATCCATGAGATCATGGATATGAGGCTTCATGTGATCTCTAGTGATTATTATGGGTAGCCCAAACAACCTTTATACTTTGTCTATGTCCATTTCCTAGCCATCATGGTACGGTACTTGTCTAGGTTCTCTTGGTATTCAACTAGAGACTAGGCAGAGCTAAAAGTAGCAAAGGTGCACTCAGTTAGATGCAACACTAATGAGATAGTCTCCCTAGAGATGGAAGATATTGGTTCCTTATCTTTGTTCAAAATACTCTTGGTTCTTGCATCATAATGATCAATGCACAACTAAAGAAATTTAGGACTTAAAAGGGTAGGGGGAAAAGTAATAGCTTTGAGTATATCACTTGTTAGGACTTCTAATTAACCATTAACCTCATTAGCTTTCTCAAGAAAATTCTCTTGTAGCTTCTCAACCTTGACTGCTTCTAAATTAGTGTCAGAAATGATGAGTCTCTTACACTCAAGACTAGAAATATTCCCAAAGAAATGCTAAACAGACCTCATTCTAAACAAAGGAAAGAAAAACCCAACACTACTCTTGTTCTTAAAAGTGATAACATAGAAGAAAGGAAAAGGGATTTCTTGTATTCTCACCTATAACTAGTTGAAAGAAAAACTAAACCACTTCCCTTCATTTACTATTGCTTCACTTCTAATTCACCTTTGTACAAGATAAAAAAATTAAGTGGGAAATTGGTGTTTTAAAGGTAAGGGAACATACTAGTGTAAGTACTACCTTATAATGAGGTATTCATGGCAAGATTGTTGCAGCTTAACTTGCACACTTGAAACTATGAAAGGAATCCTTCATTAAATGATCACCCTACGTGAATGTCCTTGAAATAATTATGAACTCCTAACATTCAATCTGGCCCCCAAATGAAATATTTTCCTTCCTTTTAATGATGATGACAACTCAACCTTCACTTTAATAAATGATAAATTAGACAAGACTTTTTAATCATTACTTTTACACCTTATTTAATTTCTCTAGAACCACCATCCTTTTAAGAATCATTAGTATCTGTATGAAAAATGCTTAGTAGTAGAACTACTTTGAATTACTTTGAACCAAGGTTCATAGAGGTTCAAAGTGGTTCAAGAGAAAGAATCACAAAAATACATCATAAGACTGATTTCCATATGCAAGGCATGATGACTCTTGAAAAGGAACAGAAGATTTTAGATTTTAAAGAGTAACTAAAAAGTTATAATGGTGACTCAAAACTAGGGCTAACAAAAATGATTGGAATTGTTTCCCCTCTAGTTTTGACTACTATTTCCAGCCTCATCCTTGCTCTTTTGATCATCATTTTGGCCTCCATAGAATCATCTCCTAGATCTTCCATTACAGCCTCGACCACTATTTTTGTTATCAAACTTTTTGCTCAGCTTCTCCTCTACTCTTAGGGAAAATTGGTACACCTCCTCAATATTGTTGATTCAAATTGAGCTCAACTCCTCCTAAATGCTTTGCCTTAACCTATTAAGATAATAGGAAACTTTCTCCTTATAAGCTTTTGCATGGCTAGCTCTTATGAGAACTTGGTAGAACTCCTCGGTATACTCTTGAATAGATCTTCCCACTTGCTTCAACCCTTGCATCTCCTTTAGAAAATCAAGCTCATAATCTGTGAGAATGATCTATCACTTTTTTTTAGCTATCATTCTATCACATCTATTAATTTTGTCCTTCCCTCTTCTATTTCGCTCCAACAAGACCTCCTGCCACTAGATCTTTGCATGACCCTTCAATTTGACCTTCACAAACTTGACCCTTTCTAGATGTTCAATATCTTCATATTCAAAGTACACTTCCAATTCATTGATCCAATTGATCAATTCCTCTAGATTCATATTTCCCAAAAATGTGGGAAAATAAATTGAAGTCTTTTTCCAATCTTGGAAATGGCCTTAAAAAGCTTTTCCTCCTTTGGGTTCAAAACTTCCTTTTCTACTACTTGTTAGATATTTCTCCCTTATTCTCTTTCATCCTCACTTTCATTATCTCTCACAAGAAGATTCATTTTGTTCATTTGTTCTTGCAATTCCTCAACTTTAATAGGTACAACTCTTCATGGAGGCATCTTCATGCGTCCACTGAAACCCTAGTGTAAATTGCCTAACAATCGATGATCTGTCTACATGCTCAACTCAAACCATGGTTTTGGTGCAAAGTACCTCATAGTTAGTGATTTTTCCACACACTCCAAAACTTGGCTCTAATACCTCTTGATGAAGGATGCTCCCCTTAATACCAAAAATACATAATAGAAACAAAGAAAGAACAACAATTTTTGGGAAAGAAATATTGGATTCTTATTATTGTTACAAATGTAGAATTACTAAATTCACAATTATAGTATGATAACTAACATGGGTGCCTTCATTACAGTAATATATAAGAAAAAATTATAAACTATCACCCAGAGCTATCCTAGACAATGTTTGGGCCTTTCTTAAATAGGAAATTTTATGTTGCCCAGGAAGGTTCTAGACACTCAAACTTAATACCTAGGGCTAATAGATACTAACAATACATATAGAGTTGGCCAAATACATATTTGACATTTATTTTAGAAATTTTGGGTATCCCAACTTCAAAAGGCCATAACTCTTGAACCGTTGCTCCGATTGGCTATTATAACCACTTTTTCATAACCTTAACTCCTAATCTACAGTCTCAAAATAGCACAAGTGCCCATCTATCAATTTTTTGGGCCTCATATGGGGCCTCTAAGGCCTCAATTTATCTACATGCTTAGCCCAAACCACAGTCCTCATGTGAACTACCTCACAGTTGGCAGTCTATCCATGCGCTCAAGAACTCTAGATCTGATACCCATTGATGAAGGGTGCTCCCCTTAATACCAAAAATCCATAATAGAAACAAAGAAACAAAAACAATTTGTGGGAATAAAATATGTGCTTATTATTATTGCTACAAATACAAAATTACAGAATTCATAATTACAATATGCTAACCCACATGGGTGACTTCATTATAGTAATCTACAAGACAAATTTGTGAACTATCATCTAGAGCTATCCTAAACAATGTTTGAGCCTTTCTTAAATAAGAAATTTTATGCCACCCAAGAAGGTTCTAGACACTCAAACTTAATACCTAGGGCCAACAGACCCTAACAATACATATAGAGTCAACCAAATACATCTTTGACTTTTATTTTAGAAATTTTGGGTATCCCAACTTTGGAAGGCCATAACTCTTGAATTGTTGCTTTGGCTGGCTATTATAACAACTTTTTAGAAACCTTAGATCCTAATGAACAAGCTAAAATTTGCACACAAGTGCCCATTTGTTGAGCCCCATCTAGGGCCCCTAAGGCCTTCAAAATTGAGCCTAAAGCTTTTATATCAAAATTACACACCAAAAATATGAAATAACTTCACAAGTACATATAATTTATCCATGAAACACCATTGGCAAGTTGATACATCTAAAATTAATCTTCTCGTTTGAAATTAGAACTTTTCAAGCTCATATGACCGACTTACGAAGTAGCAAGCCTCCACAAACAACAACTCTACATTAAGATAACCCTTATTGAAACATATTTTTAAAAAATTAAAAAAATTGGGTGATGCAAGATTTTTCTTACACCCAGGATGCTTGTTCATTAGTTTTGGCACTTGATTACTACTTAATCACTCACTCACTATAAAGCTCAGCACCAACTATCACTTAGCTGATACTAATGCTTAGTCAACACTAAATTTTCTTGGAACTTACTATGGGTCGGTTGACACTAGAATCACTTGTTATTCCTTAATCTTGTACTCTATTACTCAGTTAAGCTTTGCAACAATGATAATCTTCATTTATCAACATGATATAAATAATCACTTTGGTTTGTCAAAGTCTAACTAATCAAATATCCCTTGTAACTTCCTCTCCATAACTCAACATCTCCTCTAGGTGCTTTTATTATGAGCAATTTCTCAAATCCTCTTCATCAATCAAAATAGATATGACATTTTGATCAGATTAAAAATATGCCTCACCAGTAGATTTGACATCAATGAAAAAACAAAAATTGTTCCAATTATAGTTTCCAATATCTTGAAAAGGATAAACAAAGAAACATGGACCTACTACACTTGTTAGGATGAGATAGACAAAAAATAAAAAATTTATCCAGATATAAGTAAAATCACCAAGGAATAAATCATACATAAGTGAATAGAAGACACAAAGATTTAACATGATTCACCCAATCCATTAGTTACATCCACCAAACAGTGAGTCCAATATTATTATCTAGTAACTTCAACCTGCTACAATCTTCAAAACCCCTTATAGATCAATATCACTATAAGAATTTATATATTGATAAGTAGGATATAATTTTCATGGCATGTCAAATTCTTATATTTCTATTAGGATTCAACTATTTTTTTTTTTTGAGTTAAACTCATTGAACCATATTGTATGAGTAGTGGTTTATATAACCCATCTCTCATGAGAATAAGTAGAACACTTAATACACATCATCTATATCCAATGTGTCTTAATTGTTCCATTTAATCTCATGAGAGATGGATTTTTTAAACCTTTACTCATGAAATATTGGTCAATGAGTTTAACTCAAAAAACTACACAGTTGAATCTTCATAGCAATATCACAAGAATATATATATTCACTGTAGAAAACCTTAACCCTAAACCATTATTACATAACTTATACTGACTTAACAAGTTAATCATAAACATACTTGACAAAACAACTTTGGAAAATGATTGACGAGTTAGCTAAAAAATTATTGACTAGTTAATTAAAAAAAATAAGGCGATGTCTCAAACCTCATAGCTAATGAAAAATGTACATTACTTTCTTGATCAGTTAGCACAAATATATAACAAATAGTACCTTATCATGAATTGTGAGGGGAGTGTTGATCATTTTACCAATATTTAGTTTATCAAGGTTGTCTCAATTTATTAAATATATCTTAGCTTTATAATGTTTGTCTAAAAGTGTAAAAATTGCAAAACTTACACAAAAGTTGTAAAAATTTATAAAAAAATGCAAAATGTATCAATAAGTTGAGAAAGTTATAAAAAGTTCCAAAAGTTGTAAGAAATTTTGAAATTTAAAAAAAGTGGAAAGGTGGTGTATTTTTTGTTATCTTCATCATTGGATTAAAATACTAATTCCAATGTGTCATGGTAGATGGGTTAATGAAGGGCATGGTCTTTCTTTTCTTCTTAATTCTTTGGAATGTGCAATGCCTTATCATAGAAACACTATTCCTTGAGTACTCTAAGTCTATAATATTATCAAATTTCTATGAGTTTTTTTCTCAAAGTGTGTGAAACACAAGATTATACTATTTATGCCTACATATCTACTTGAGGCCTCTCTACAATGGCCTATCTCATTTATTAAAAAAATGCAAAATGTATCGAGAAGTTGAGAAAGTTATAAAAAGTTCCAAAAGTTGTAAGAAACTTTGAAAGTTTCAAAAAGTGGAAACATAGTATTTTTTTGTTATCTTCAATATTGGAATAAAATACTAATTCCAATGTGTCATGGCAGATGGGTTAATGTTGGGCATGGTCTTTCTTTTCTTCTTAATTCTTTGGAATGTGCAACACTTTATCATAGAAACACTATTCCTTAAGTACTCTAAGTCTATAATATTATCAAAATTCTATGGTTTTTTTTCTCAAAGCATGTGACACACAAGATTATACTAGTTATGCCTACATAGCTACTTGAGGCCCCTCTACAATGACCTATCTCATTTTTTAAGACTCAAAGATATTTTTTGAGGGATGATATTTTCTTTTTGAAATTAAAATTACCATATATGCATGTGATGAAAAGTTTCAAGGTAGCCTAATGTTCTAGTTTTTAGTTTGGGACATAAAATATCAATTCCAAGATGTCTAGTGGATGAATTATGTACAATGGGTTATGACCAAACATTAAAATATTGAAGTAAAAAAGGAAAGCATGACATCTTGAGCTCTAATTATGGATAGGATAACTATTAAGTTGATGTTTATCTAAATGGTTTCCACTACATGTTTCATCCATGAAGATACATAATCATAATCATCACTACATAAACATGGAACATGAATGTAAACATGCATAAATTGGTCATACATATTATAATTGTTAGTCTATGGATCCCTTTTAATCATAATAATCTTAATATTTTTCATAATATTTTCTTATCAAATAAGAATTTTTTCCTTTCTCATCATGGTTGACATAAGAATATGTCAAGTGACTTGGATATATTTAGTGTATAGTGTTGATCCTATTACTTAATAAGAATCAATTATTTTTCTCTCAATTAGTTTCCAATGATCTCAAGCCAAGGATTTTCATAGTATCTTTACTATTTATATATTTGATGAATATAACTATTGATTTCAACCTTCAAGTTTGAGTTAATCTTTCAAAATAGTTATTCAAAATCTATTTATCATTCTTTACCAAGTTTGATCAAGAATATAGGTATAAATTGGTTTCAAAAATTTTTCATCATTGTTAATTAGATATTTTGATCTCCTATAAATACTTTGAGAAAGGATTTCCATGTAATCTCATTTTTTATTTGGTACATCTGATTTATCATTACTTATCTGAGTAGTTGCGGTGATTAGTAGTCCTTGTCTATGAATTTTTCTTATGTTTACCTTGTTGAAAAAAATTTATCAATTGTATATTATGCTTGATGTTACACAAAATGTAATATATTTACTAGTTAGTGTATGCCAATCTCACTCGAGTGATGAAGACATTTTCCTATGTCTACCAAACATTCTAGTGTTTTCAAAGTTTAGAAGACATTGTATGCCAAGTTCACTCGGGCATCGAAGAGAAGATAGTAGAAGTTGAGTGCTAGCCTAGCTCACTCGGTTAACAAAGGAAATTTGGATGGAACCATTGCTAACCGAGCTCACTCAATTACCAAAGGAAGTTAGCACAGATGTAGTGTTAACCAAGTTCACTTGGTTAACATAGGATTACCATTTTTGAGTTGGTGCTTACCAAGAAAGGTCAACTAACGAAGGACTCTCTTGTTTTGGCATATTGAGTTTAATTGATTTATTTGTTGGTTCTAGCTGACTGAGGAGATAAATATTAATTATTCTAAGATTTATTCAAGCTAACTTGAAATTATCTATGATATAAGTATAAGGTCAAGATGATTATTGAATGCATGCAAGTGGATAAAAGAATGAGAGATGATTAAAGGAAGCAAATTAGAAGCATAAGAAAAATATCCTTGAGGAGCTACAAAGATACATTCGATTAGGAAGGATCAAGCATCTAAGCTAGAATTGAGATCTAAAATCAGCAACACTTTTGCATCATAAATTAAGTCATATCATTGTTACTCTCTAACCATTTTAGTAGTGTATCAAATCTCTTTATCAAGTTGGCTTAATAGCTATTTTTAAATCCTCTAACAAAGTGGCATTTCTAGATTGAAGTGTCTAAAGACCTCTAACAAGGCCACTCCTAATAGGGTCACAACTAACAATGTGATTTGTAACATTTCACAGGGTTGGCTCCTAGTAGGGCTCTATTCAAAAGAGTGAAAATTATAACTAGTTACAATTGGTGGTTTTTCCCAAATTGGATTTCCACATTAAATCTTAGTGTCACTTGTGTTCATACTACTTCTTTTATGTGTATGCAACTAAGTTAATTAAGGTTAATCAAAAATAATATCTTAAGTTCTACATGTTTAGTATTTACTGAGTAAATATTTTCTATTTCAATGGTTGTCGAGTTACAACTGTATATGAGAAATATGTTAGCAAGTAATACTAATCTATTAAAAGAACAAAAGCATTAACTAGCATAAAAACCATAACATATATGAGAGACAAAGTGAAACCCTCAAATGATAATATGAGCCATATAATGGCTCTCCCAATGAGGATGATCACTTGCTTTGGGGATGAGTCTATTTTCTTAGATTTGGTATGTATGCTCAAGGTTCTCAAAACTAGCAAATTGGTAGCTTTGTGAGCTCTCAATTTGGCATCATAAGGGTATGGTTGATGGTTTTTGGCTCTCAAAAGGGCATTATAACTTTAGCTCCAAGATTGTGATTAAATGGCTTGGGAGGGGATTCAATTTATAGGCTAAGGGCTTGAGGGATGGAGGGCTAAGATGCAAGGATGGGGAAAAGCTTAAGGAGGGTTGAGATTGCATGAGAGGAGAGCACATGGATTGTGCTTCCCTACAACCAATCAGAGAGTGACACATGTCACAGGGTGAGTGGATGGAGGAAAGGGGATGGATGAGTCAACAAAGGAGGCTCAAGGGATAATATCTTCATAAAGACCCTTCATTATGGCTTGTAAGAGCTTGTAAGAGTCTTTATGGCTTTTGTAAGAGCATTCATTGTTGGGTGGTTGGGATAATTTGGAGGGAGTTGAGATTGTTGACTTTCCTTGGCTTAGGAAAGTCTTAAGCTTCCTTAGGGAATGTGACAACATTAGGGGGTGGATTAGGCTTGGGTTCAGGATTAGATTAGGGATGTTAGATATTTGCAAGTGGATGGCATTCATGAGGGTGGGTGATTTAGTGGCTAAACTTGGTTAGTATCAGTGGATGGGGTGGATTAGGCTAAATAGAGGGATTTAGGATAGGTTAGGGGTTATTAGATTTGAGGGTTTTATTTATCAAATAGATTTATCTGATAAATGAGGATTTTTGAATTTAGATAGAAGAATAGGATTTAATTGATAAATAATAGGTTATTTGATTTATCAATTAGGACTATAGATGATTAATTAAATTAATCAGCTAGGGGATGGAAAAGGATTAATTAAATAGGAATTTAATTAATGATGCCTTTAGAGATAACTAAATAGGATTACCAAAGTGGTGTAATCAAATTCGGGTGTCTACATTTTGGCCCTCTTTGACATAGTGTTGAGACAATATTATTTCAAAGAAGTTCGAACGAAGATGACATGAGGAAGATGTTTTAGCAACAAGGTTACCCCAGTCTCAAATAAGAAGAGGAGAGACTAGACTTTGATGATACCCCCTCAAGAAGGCCATGGGAAGAGAAAGCGAGGTGCGACGGCTTCTTGAAAAGCACAAGAATCTGAGATGAGCAAGGAGACTCAGATTGACTAAGAGAAGGGGCTGAATTAGCTCAAACTCTCACTATGGGAGAATGATAAAGGGCTATTAGATGCACAAGAGGAAACAAGCTTAAGACTTTCGGGATTGGGGGGAGGATGAAGGAGCAGAGCGCTATAAAAGGGAATCTAGGATAGGGAGATGGATGATGGGATGGAAAAAGCTGATGCAACAGGATTTCAAAGAGTCAGATTGGTAGAAGATGGGTTTCCAAGATCCCTAGGACTAGGATTGTGGATCTCGAAAGATGAGGCTTGGTGGATTGATTGGATTGGTGGATCCCTAAGACTAGGATTGTGGATCCCTAAAGCTAAGAGTGATGATTGATTCTGAGAGATACGGTTGCACAAGCTATGGTAGGAGAGATGGATGCTAGATATTGATGGGGGATAATGGAGAGGAAGGGATGCCATTGAAGCTTTTTGAGCGGGGGGATACTTCAAAGAGAAGTACCACCATGTAGTTGAGAACTAGATTTGCTATAGGACTGTTGGTTAATTGCCAAGTTTACTAAGAACATCAAGACCTTTTCACCAACTATCTAGAGGACTGACAAACTGACTCAAAAAAAACACGCAAGGATTGCCCCAACATCACACATGAATCCTAGAGGAAGCAGCGTAGAACCAACACTGGGTAACCCACAAGCAGAAAAGAAAAATAAGCAAAAGACATGATCAAGACCTTATGCTCAGATTGCCCCATTCGCAGCATACCATGATATGGAAGATCATGGCAACCTTGAGGAGGGAACAAAAAGATTGCTTGGAAATGATACTTCAAGACCCAAAAGGGAAGATTCCAAATCAAAAGAAAGTGAAAATCCAAAAAAGAACCATTTTCCAACAAGATGGGTAGGACGAGGTACTAACGGACCAAGATCAGACATGAGGAAAGCTATATCCTACAAGGATCTAAGCTGATGGATCTGGATGATGCGTCTAGCAAGCTGAACTAAGAAGGATAACACTTTGGTGATAGGAGATCTAGCTAAAAGATGCATTGGGATAGCTAACCAAGGGTTGTGCAATGTGTGCAAGATGCTGATCAAGGAGGAACTTACATGAAAGCTGGATAGATACAATGGTACTAAGCTAAAAAGGATGTACAAGCTGACTGACCAAGATATGTTACAAATGTACAAGGTTGTTTATGTTTGGGGTTTGTGAGATGGAAATGTTTGTGAAGGGTGGGATGTCTACAATAGTTGATAGGTGGATAGGTAGATGGTTTGCAAAAAGCGTAAGAAAAATGAGATTCTTTGTGTGCATGTGATAGGATACAAGCTAGGATACAAGATTATTTACAAGCTGGAATATGGTACAAGCTTTGGACAAGATTTGGATATACAAGATATGATACAAGGGGTGATACAAGATTTACAAGGTAGAATACAAGCTCTGATACAAGATTTACAAGCTAAGGTACAAAATTTATAAGCTGTACAGGAGGTATTTACAAGCTCCATTAGATTTTGGATATTTGGTTGGAACACCAAGGGAACAAGCAGGTGTTTTATAGGATGGTGGGTGAATGGATGAAGGATAGGGTAGTGATAGATAATGGATTAGTCTTAGTACACAAGGCACCTGAATTACCAAGTTTTCACCAAGGTACCTATCCAAGGTGCTTGAATTGCCAAGTTTTCACCATTGGACGCTCATTTCTCTTTACTATTTTTTTTTGTATTTTTCAAAAGCTAGGTATACCAAGGATCTTAAAGCATAAAACTTCTTGAGATGAATGAAGTTAGTAGGATCATTCAAGAGTTCTCTTTCCGGTGTAGATAACTGATAGGCTCCAAAGCCAAAGGATGCAGTGACAACATAAGGACCAAGCCATGTAGGTTCAAACTTGCCTTTCTTTTCTCGATTTGCTTGGACTTTCATGTTTTCTTTGAGAACCATGTCACCTGGCTGAAAGTATCATGGAAGCACCTTCTTGTTGAAATTCCTTTTGAGATGAGTTTGATAGACTGTGAGATGATCATAGGCTTGTTGTCACTTCTCGTCTAAGAGATCAAGCTAGGTGAGCTGAGCTACTCTGTATTCTTCATCTGATATTTGCCCTTGCAAAGATATGCGCAAGGAGGGAAGTTCAACCTCTATAGCCAGTACCGCTTCGACACCATAGACTAGGGAGTATGGAGTTGTGCCTGTGGATGTACGAAAGGAGGTTCGATAGGCCCATAGGGCTGGATTTATTTGTAGGTGCCAATCACAGCCGAAATCATTGACAACTTTCTTTAGGATTTTGAAGAGGGTTTTGTTAGTTGCCTCTGCCTGGCCATTACCTTGTGGGAAAAATGGGCTAGAAAAGTGGTGATGGATGTGGAGGGAAGTGCATAATTCTTCCATGTTGAGATTTTAAAAGTTACCTCCGTGGTCGGTGAAGATGGTGGATGGGATGCCAAAGTGGCAAACAATGTGGTACAGGATGAACTTGGAGACCTAAAATCCTATAGCTAAGACTAGGGGGACTGCTTCCACCCATTTAGTGAAATAGTCTATAGTTGTTATTATCCATTTATGTCCATCAGATGAGAGGGGTGTGATAGTTCCAACTAGATCAAGGCCCCAACAAGCGAAAGGCCAAGGTGGTGCAATAGGCTGTAGATCCTATGCTGGAGCGTGCACGAGATTTGCATGCTGCTAACATGGGAGACACTTTTTGACAAAGTCACATGAATCTTCTTCAATGGTAAGCCAATAGTAGCTTGCTCTAAGGATTTTTTGCACTAGGACAATACCACTCATGTGGGCACCGCAAAGTCTAGAGTGTACTTCTTTTAACACCATCGCGGCCTCATTTTGGTCTAAACATCAAGAGAGAGTATCGTGATAACCTCGATGATATAGGGTATTGGCTATGATGACATAGCGAGAGGATTTTCATATGAGGTTTTGGCATTGGGTATGTGTGAGGTGAGGGGATATGATACCATCGTTAAGGTAAGCATGAATCTCATGGTACCAAGGGGATTGGGGACCAACCAAGATACAAACACGATTTGAGTCATCATTCGCATAGGCGGGTGTGAGGAGCTGCTCCACTAAAAACTCATACTATGTAGCTGCTTGGGGAATTTCCAAGAGTGAGCTGATAGTAGCCATAGCATCTGCTACTTTGTTCTGTATTCGAGGCACTTGTGTAAACTAAAGCTTTGTAAAATGTTGGGTTAGCTGATCAACTAGCTCTTTGTAGGGTAATAGCTTTTTATCTTTAGTTTGATATTCATTTAGGGCTTGCTTGATGATGAGCTGAGAATCACCAAAGATTTGTAACTCAGTGATGTTCCATTCTACAGCTATCTTTAATCCTGCTACAAGAGCTTCATACTTAGCTATATTGTTGGTGCTAGGGAATTGTAGCTTGAAGGCTTTTGGAATGTAATCCCCTTGAGGTGTGACCAACAATATTCCTACCCCTGATCCACGAGATGTGTATGAACCATCAAAATAAAGCTTCCATGGGGGCCATTCTTCAATTAGGCAGATATGCTCATCTGGAAATTTTGTGATCAAAGGATATGCATCTATTAGAGGTGCATCAACTAGGTGATCTGCTATAGCTTGCCCTTTGTTGCATTTCTATCCACATACTGGATGTCAAATTTGCTAAAGAGCATAACCCATTTGGCCAAACGGCTTGTAAGTGTTGTTCTGGAGAGCATATACTTGATAGGGTTGATCTTGGAGACTAGTTGGATGGTATAAATTAGCATGTAGTGGCGAAGCTTTTGAGTTGAGAAAACAATTGCCAAAAAATCTTTTTCCATAGGAGTGTAATTGAGTTCATAACCAACTAGGGTTCTACTGATGTAGTAGATGGCTCTTTCTCTGATGTAGTCATCGAACTATGCTAGAAGTTGTAAGGAAACTTGGAAATAAAGAATATAACCGTTTCCACATAACCCATAATAAATCTAAAATAAACACGAAATTAAAATTCACATGCAAGAGAATAGACAACTTACCCACAAAATTGTGACACAAGATATACTCTGAGAAACCCTCATTGAGGGAAAAAACCCAGCCTCCAAAAGCATCCATCACCATGTATTATTCAGCAAAAAATACCATTTCCATACAACCATGGAAGCTTTCATGGCCATAGCCACAACTGAGAAAACTATGTGAACAAACATGAATCCACACATCCCATGCCATGCTTTCAACCTTCACAAATGCTCCCTTGGCTAACCTGTCAAGTCTTGTCTCGCTCGAATCTTGCCTTTTTGTCTTCTCCTTGTCACTCTCTCTTACTCTACAACAACTACCCTTGTGGCTGCTTATATAGTAGCAAGTCTCACAAAACCACTAAGTGGTATTACATAAACCATGTGCTAAAACCATGTGCTACCTAACCCACTGACCCCACATTTAATATTGGGAATTTAATTCTTTTCCCCCAATATTAAATAGTTACATGAAATATTATCACAATGTTACAATACAACTCATCAAGAATATTCTATGGGAATCTTTATATGTTGCACGTCCATCTAGATGCAACATTACATAATAAAATAAAATAATAAAATAACAATATTATGCAATGTGTGCAACACCCATTATCTCAACAATCTCCCACTTGTTGTATACATAGCATAGGGTCAATCTATAGCCACATAAATGAACAAGGGAACAATCCCTCCTAGCACATCCACCATCATGGATCAAAATACACCAAGTGCTCCATCCTGGTACCCGCGACAAAATCAAAGTATCCAGCATCTCAAACATGAATGATCTCACCTCCTATTATGCCACTCCCACTGGACATACATAGAAGCCATCCAAAGAGAAAGCCACCCAACTTGTTGCATTAGAAGATCATAAAATCTTGTACCAACTAAAATTCCAAGCACAAAAAACCTGATCCAAAGGTAATCACATGTATCCGTAGTTGTCAAAATATCCATAGTTGAAATAGCACCCACAACAAGTGCCAAACCCATCCAACTATCCACACCTCAAAGGTATAACAAGTGAATCCCATATCACCGACATATCCAATCTATAACCTAAAATCACAAGCCTCAAGAGCAATACCTGCCACATATATACCAAGAAGCTCCCACTGCAAAAGATAATGTCAAATCTATAACCGATCCACTCAACACATCTCAAAGAAGTTAATCCATGTAGTATCAAGGACATCCACAATACATAATCCAATATCCTACAAGAATAACTCTCATAACAAGTCTCCAATGCTCTCCCAAGTTCACCACAAACAACAGAGGAAAGAGATAAAGTCATAACCATGTCATCTCTCACATGACATACATGAGTACAAACCAATGATCACAATCTCTAACCAATCTCAAATCCAATGTAGGTAAAACTAAACATCCAGGAAGATAACCGAGATCAGAGAAACCATGCAAATCATAACTTGTATCATGTCCTTCTACACACACCTCTAGATGTAAACTGTGCAAGTATGATCTCCTCCATAAAACCCCAACAAGAAGCCTCAACAACACCCAAACCATACCATATAACTAATCATGGATGTAAGCCTCTCACAAGAAGATCAAACTCAATAAACCCATTCCTAAACCAAGGAATAACCATTCCTAATCCAAGGAATATGCCCAATATAAAACCATCTCCCAAATTCAACCAGCATAACAACATGTGCACATGGAGATAACCAATGCTAAACCATCTCTCAAATGAACCCTCCAGAACTAACTCATGTACCATAGCTCAAGATCCATATCCATGAAAGACAAGCATAAATATAATGCAACTGAGAGAAAATAATGGGCTATACCTCTCAAGTAGCAAACCGCCGAGTAGACCAAGAGTGGGGAATGAGAATGCTCATCAAGATACCCAAGTCTCCAACCAAGACTCATCTAAGAACAATCTCCTCTCAAGTCCATATCAAGTGACTACCCCTCGAACTTTCTGCTGAAACCATCAACCGTCCCAACAAATACTTCTCTAATCCAAGAGAAATCAGCGTCACCACCATCTCTAAGTATCCATGAGCACCTATAACCAATCAATTCATGCCAACTCCAAATGCAACATAGAAATATCATGAAGTATCCAGCTTATGATCAGTGTACTCAATACCAAGCAACTAAACCAAGATCAATGTCAAAGTTCCAACCATGGCCTCAGGAACATAAACATGACAACATGATCTTACCATCTCAACCAAAGAGATAACATGCTCCACATGAACACATCATAACATGTCACAACTCTAAATGTGTATCAAGAGTATACCATGACATAATAATGAAACCATCCTCACACCAAGGATAACATGCCAAATAAAAGCACAAACCACACCTTTGCCAAGAACCCTATGAGTCCTTAAGATGCAACCATCTCCACACACCATGAAGAAAACCATCTCCACATACTAGGAAGAACCATCTCCACATACCATGAAGATAACCAAGAACTTCATGAGTCCTCAAGATCTAACCATCTTCACACACCATGAAGATAACAAGTGTACCATGCAAATGTCAAAGACGCTTCTGTAGCAATAGGATCTAAGACAAACCTCTAACATCTGCAAACACTCAATAAATATATCAATGCCAACAACTCCCACTCAACTGTGGTACCAAGTCACCTATGGCATCATAAAATCCATCCTCTCCAAACCAAGAAGATATAAACCAAACCAGGAACTAATCCTGCACTGTCACCCCATCACTATCACAAGCTCCCACTAAACCGTGTATCCAAGCTATCCATGACATAATGATGAAAAAAATCCATCCTCTAACCATGAGAATCAACCAAGGCATCAAACCATCAAAGAACTCAAAGTGCACATCATGAGCTCCTCAAAAAAAACTAAATAACTATGATCCTCAACCAAGAAGATATACCACCATAACTGAATCAGAAAAATCCAAGCTAATGAACATCAAGGATGTACCTGTATAACCAATCATGTCATGCCAAAATCCATGACACCATGATCACATCCATGAACCGAGCATCTGGCTCTCAAAGTGTCCAACCTGTCAGCATAGTCAACCACAATCCTCTGCCATGACTGTCCCTGGTAACAACATCTCATCCCTTCTACATGAAGAATAAAATTAGAAAATCATGTGACTCAGGGCATAGACAACCCAAATTCAAGCCACCAATTTGAATATGCATCAATAATGAAATATCAATGGGCAAAGACAACCCATAACCAAGCTATAAATGCAACCTGTAAGTATAGACCGCTTACAACACTGCACAACTTGTAGACCCAACAAGTCATCATACATATCCAAACCAAACACTGATAACCATATCATCATGAGACCAATCTGAAATATGAACTGAGTATACAATGACATCAAAACTTAAATCTCCAATGCCATAAACTCACAATGTTACCATAGTAAAAAATATACTTATAAACTATTCAGATCAATATATTAACAAATAAATCATGCCAAACCTACATCAAATCTAAACCAATGTGTAGAGCTCTCCAAGAGCTTTCCGTTGACTACTCAAAGTCCAAAATCCAACTCGGTATGCCCAAGTTATGCCCTAATCCGTGCTCAAAATAAACAACATTTGACTTTAGGGCCCTCAAAACCTAAAAAAAATATCAAAATCATAGAACCAAACCTACACCATCTTGTAGCGCTCTGAATTAGCTTTCCAACGCCTATAAGAACTTTGAAATCCGATATTCTGAGAGAAAGTTATGGCCATTTTACTAAAACTGTCTTTTTACCATTTTCAGTACGATTTTTCATTTTTTAATTTTTTAGTGACAAAAATTTTGAGGGGATTAAATTTGACGGCCATCATGGGATGAAACAAAAAAACTCTTTCATTTCCTCTGAACATGGACAAACTAGGGCATATTATCTATCAAAATTTATGAAAATCTTGACCCGCATCCAATGGTGAGGTCTGTTTTTACCCAGGAGGTCATTTCTGCATGCTACCCCCAAAACTCTCATTTAAATGAAACATCCAAAAAAAACAAAATTTGTCCAACAATTTCACATGCCCAAATATTTTAACATCCCATCATAACAGCAAACCCAAAACCCTCAGATCTGGAATAAATTATTCATATATCTTGCACTTTTCTTTTATCCTCTCATGCGTTCCCATGGATTCAATCTAGGGTTACAATAATAAAACCATGGCTCTGATACCAATTGTAAGGAAAGTTGGCAATAAAGAATATAACCATTTCCACATAACCCATAATAAATCTAAAATAAACACGGAATTAAAATTCACATGCAAGAGAATATACAACATACCCACAAAATTGTGACACAAGATATACCCTGAGAAACCCTCATTGAGGGAAAAAACCCAGCCTCCAAAAGCATCCATCACCATGTATTATTCAGCAAAAAATACCATTGCCATACAACCATGGAAGCTTTCATGGCCATAGCCACAACCAAGAAAACTATGTGAACAAACATGAATCCACACATCCCATGCCATGCTTTCAACCTTCACAAATGCTCCCTTGGCTAACCTGTCAAGTCTTGTCCCACTCGACTCTTGCCTTTTTGTCTTCTCCTTGTCACTCTCTCTTACTCTACAACAACTACCCTTGTGGCTGCTTATATAGTAGCAAGTCCCACAAAACCACTAAGTGGTATTACATAAACCATGTGCTAAAACCATGTGCTACCTAACCCACTGACCTCACATTTAATATTGGGAATTTAATTCTTTTCCCCCAATATTAAATAATTACATGAAATATTATCACAATGTTACAATACAACTCATCAAGAATATTCCATGGGAATCTTTATATGTTGCACGTCCATCTAGATGCAACATTACATAATAAAATAAAATAATAAAATAACAATATTATGCAATGTGTGCAACACCCATTATCTCAACAGAAGTGCCCTTAGAGCAGTAGGCATTGCTGATATGTACAAAATCAGGGGACGACCAGGAACTGGTGGAACCAAGATAGGGGGATTGGTGAGATACTGCTTGAGCTAGTTGAAGTTGCACTGATATAAAGGATCCCACTTGAAGTTCTCATCCTTCTTTAGTAAATGTGAAAATGGTGTACACTTATCTGCAAGCTAGGAGATGAAACACCAGATAGATTGAAGCTTTCCCTGAAGAGAGTGAAGCTGTCACAGTGTCTGGGGAGGAGGCATATCTAAGATAGCCTTGACCTTCTTGGGGTCGATCTCTATACCTCGTTTAGAAATTATGAAGCCTAGAAGCTTGCTAGATGTGACCCCAAAGAAACACTTCTTGGGATTTAGCATGAGATGATATTGGGCTAGCCTATTAAAGACTTTCTCCAGGTCAGCAAGATGATCCATGAAGGTATGAGACTTGACCAAGATATCATTCACATAATCCTCCAAAATGCTATGAATGAGATCATGAAAAATGGTTGTCATAGCTCTTTGATAGGTAGCCCCAGCATTCTTTAGGCCAAAAGGCATCATGTTGTAACAAAAAGTTCCCCAAGGGGTAGTGAATGTTGTCTTATGCTGATCCTCTTCTGCAATCTTGATCTGATTATACCCAAAAAATCCATCCATGAGGGATAGAATTTTATGTCTAGCTATAAGATCTAAGATCATATCTATGTTGGGCAAGGGAAAATCATCTTTTGGACAAGCTTTGTTAAGATCCCTAAAATCAGTGCAGATTCTGATGTCACCGAAAGGTTTAGTGACAGGGACCATGTTGGAGATCCACCATGAGTAGTCGATAGGTTGGATAACCTTAGCAGCTAACATTCTTTCTAATTTAGCTTTGACCAATAATGCCACCTTGGGGTGCATTTTTCTAAGCTTTTTTCTGACAGGCTTGATATTTGGATCGACTGTAAGATGATGAACTACAAGCTTTGGATCAAGCCCTGGCATGTCCTGATATGACCATGCAAATCAACCAATGTTCTCTCTTAAGACCTTAAAGAGGAGGTCAGGTTGGTCTTGTGATAGGGATGCAGCAATGTGAACAAGTCTGGGGATCTCTAAAGAACCGATGTTGACTTCTCTAGTATCCTCAATTAGAATAGAAGATATCTTTGGTTGATTATCTTGAGGAGGTAATGCTAAATCCTCATGTTCTACTTGTGGCTCTGGATGTTCTTGCTGAGGGGTTCTCTTCGCTACCTTAGCTAGTCTTAGATTCACCTTAGTTCCAGTTTTGGGTGTATCGAAACTAGGTTGGGGATTTTCTCCAAAATACCCCTTGGGATCAAGCTTGTAGATATTGGTAGAATCTAGCTTTGTTTGCTTATGAGGAGTTTCGGCTCCCATGAATCTCAAAAGCACTTCCTCTGATGTGAACTCATCAATGTGTATGACACTTGGTTTGTCTCAATCTATGAGTTGTGGATGGGCGAGCAGTAGGTCAATGAGGTGGATGGATAGTTATTGGAGAACAGAGTGTTCGAGGGAGATTTGGTCTAGGATATCGTCGTAGGCTCTCTTTTCAACTTCCTCAGGAATGTCTTCGATTTCGACAAGGTCGCAGTGAATGTTTGAAAAAGCGTGACCGTTCGTATTGGTGCCCTCAGTTGTGGGTATGCTAAAGCCAAGACCTAACTTCGATTCCCACTTGTGTGTGTTGATGGGGCACTGCATGCCTCTTTCTTCTAGTCTTAGACCACCACCTTGATAGTTCCATTTGTCAGTGATGAGCTTATGTTCTTGGGGATACTTCTGGCTAAAGTGATCAAGGTGTGCTTGATTTCTTTGAGGTGCATCCTTATGTAACCAATTGTTGATATCTGGAGTGAGCTCCTCATGAAGAGGGATTTTCGAGGATACAAAGGTTGTTGGGCCAAACTATTTGTATTGAGGAGGTGGAATCTCCTTAGCTTTGTGATATGTCAGTCATCCATGGGTATGTGGATCAAGTGGGAGTGCCCCGATAGCAAATGCATCTGATAGACTATACTCTCCATAGCCTTTGTTATTGATCTTTATGATAGACAAGGTGGAGGCAATGATGGTTTCTGGGTCATTACAAGTGTGGGATGAGCTGGCGATGGATGTGACGATATCAATTCTATGGCATTGGTTTGTATATGAAGCTTCAACCACATTGCAGTAAGCAAAGGGTTCTGGATTGGCATGGATGGTTACCTTAGTGCCTTGATGTGGAAATTTGACGCACTAATGGTAAGTGGATGGAACGTCTTTCATGGCATGAATCCATGGGTGACCAAGGAGGATGTTAAATGGTAGGTTTAGATCAATAACATGGCAGAGTGTCTCTTGGATGACTGACACAACCTTGATTGGCAGCAAAATAGTTCCTTCTGTGGTTCTTTCCAAGTTGTCATAAGCTTTGATGGTGATAACCTCACTGATGATATCTGCCTCAGTATACCCAGCTTGTTTTATGAATTTTAGGGTGCAAATATTCAAGGCTGATCCATTATCTATCATTACTCTTTTCATGACAAAATTGGATACCATGATGGCTATGCGAAGCAAAAGGGTGTGATCTGGCTCGACCACGGGTATGTCGGTGGGTTTGAATGATAGGGCACATGAGGAGGATAGGTGTCCAAAAAGATTATGAAAATTAGTAGCATTGATATCTGAAGGGACACAAGATTCTATGAGAGCACTGTCAAGGATGTTCTTGTACACAGGACTGGTGTGAAGAAGGTCTAAAATGGAGATTTGGGCTGGCATGTTCCCAAGGTGTTCCAAGATATTGTACTGGCTTTTTGATGGAGTTGATGGTGCTGGTGGAATGGGTGGGCCTGCGATGTTAAATTGCGCTCTTCGAGTGGTGATTGCACACTCATTGTTTGGTCCTTGGATATTGATAACATTGACAGAAGGCTCTTTCTCAGATATACAACCTATAAGGCTACCATAGTCTATATAGGATGAAGTGTGGTCATTGTTCTTCCCATGCTGTTGGTTTGGCTAACAGTTGTTGGTGTTGTTGTTGTTGGTTTGGATAGGTGTTTTTCTAGGATTTTGATTGTTGTGAGGAGGAAAAGCATTTTGATAGATCTGTAAGCCTGCATTGGGAGAGGTTTGGGCACCAACAGTGATTTCTTTCTGATCAATGAGGTCCTGCACATAATCTTTCACTTTCATGCATCTGAGGGTGGTATGACCTTTTACCCTATGAAATTTTCAGTACTCATTATCTTTGTACCATGCAGCTTTGGATTGGCTTGGGTCGATTTGCTGGGTAGGAGGAAATTTGATGAGGTTTTCCTTGACTAATTTCTCAAAAATGGCATCCAAAGGTTCACCAAGGGGTGTATAATTTCTAGGTGCAAGTTGGAAACTGGGCTTTTGTCCTGCAGATACATTGATGGCATTAGCTTGATTGCTAGACCCTTGAAAGTTGGGTCTTGGATTGTGGTTTTGATAGCTTTGGTGATTCTGCTGTTGGTAGTTAATAGCTTGTTGATTGTTTGGTTGATATGGTGGGTTAGACTGGTTGTGAGAAGTACCAACAATATTCACGTGTCTGGTGTTAGTGACGTCATCTGTTGCAACATGCTTGTTTTTGTTCCAATATCTAGACTTGTCATTGGAATGTGATTGATTTTGGTTGGCTTCCTTGTAAATCTTGACCACACCATTTTTAATGAGTCCTTTCTCTTTGATATCTTTGTAGGTCTACAAAGAATTCATGGTCATGTGGTGAGCCAAGCTAGGATGGGCATTATCAATAAACATTTTTACCAAATGGCGCTCTGGCAAGGTGCAAGATATGTGGGTGGTAAGGGTTTTCCATCTATGCAGATATTTGGGAAGGCTTTCTCCACCTTTTTTCTTAGTGTGGACAAGATCAACTACTGATAGCTCTGTTTCAACAAGATGGGCATATTGGGCTACAAATGCCTCAGACAATTCAGCAAAATTTTTAATTGTGCCATAAGGGATTCTACAAAACCATTCTAGAGTTGGTCCGACCAAGCTTTTGGGAAAGAGACGCAAGAGGAAGACATCATCGTATGCCACTTCATGGCAGTGCATGTAAAATTCTTTGATATGTGTGACAGGGTCTCCTTTTCCTCTGAATTTGTCAAATTTGGGTGTCTCAAAATGCATGGGAAACAGTGTCATGGTAATGGCTCTGTCAAATGGGTAAGGACACACATTCTCAAACTTGAAGGTTTTTGGATCATTTCCCTATTGGATGTTTTTCAAATCTATTTTCATGGCTTCCCATTCTGAATTAATGGGTGATGGCTGGGGTGCCCCCAATGTAGGAGTGCCCTGAGGTAGGTATGTGGTAGATGGGGCAATGGAATATGGATGGCTTTGAGGTATGGGATGGTAGGGATTGTACATGGCTTGGGAAACTGAATGGTGGATGATGGGTTGCTGAGGTGGAGGCGGCAAATATTGCTGCATGCGTTGTGAGGCTTGCTGCTGATATTGGATTTGAGGTTGGGATTGAGGGATGTAGGCTGGCTGTGGGATAAATGGATTGCTTTGTGGAGGTAAGGTATAAGATGGTTGTGAAGCTTGGGGAAAGGATCGGGGAGCTTGTGGAACTTGGCTTTGGATTTGAGGAGTTTGACCAATATATGTGGGTTGTGCTCCCATTTGGGAAGGTATCTGCATGGAAAAAGAGGCCAAGTAACTGGTAGTTGGTGGTGGTGGATTTCCTCCTAGAGGTGGCATATAAAAATAGTTGGTAATAGGAGGTAATGGATTAGTTGGTGGTGGAGGTGGTGGGAATTGAAGGCTAGGAAATGGAATTGATGGGGTTTGATAGCTTGGTGGCTAGATTTGAAAGCTTGGTAGAGTGGTGGTAGGAGCTTGGGTCACTTGAGAGTTGGGCAGAACATTGGTAGTAGTTGGTGGGGTTTGATAGCTTTGTGGAGTGAGGGTAGTAGCTTGTGGATTTGTAGCTGATGGCACTGAGCTCCAAGGACCTAATGGAAATGATGGAATTGTGTTTTGAGCTGAGGTAAACAAGCTGGGGGTGATGAAGGGTGGATTACTTGGCCCCATGGGTGGCATCCCTATTGTATATTGTTGAGGTTGGCCAAAGATGCTAGCACTGATTTGGGAGATGGGTGGATTTGGAAGGATGGGTTGGAGAGCAGCAGCAGCAATAGTGAAGGGAGTGAATGGTGAGGTGTTTTGGGCAAAGGGGGTTTGGGATGGAGTGGTATGGACCAATGCTGGAGTGGTGGTGGCTAGATTTGCTTGTGGAAGGGAGATTTCAACTTGAGTGGAGGCTGGTATATTTGGGTCTGTGGGATCATATGGGGTGGGTTGAGGCTCTTCTTTTGGCATATATTGAGGATAATTTGAATCATAAGAGCCTAGGGGTGGTGGGAGTTGTCCAAACAATGGGTGAGATGGCTCTGATAGGGGAGGAGGTCTTCCAAAGTCGAAGGCTCCAATGTTGTCCCTTCGAAAGTTAGCCATGATTGTTTCCTTGTTTTTGTCTATAATGGCATTCACCAATACTACATTTCCTAGTTGGTTCATGAAAGCTTCAATGTCAGTAGGTGATGGTATGGTGTTCTCTAGGCTGAAGGATGGTTGAGTGCTTAAGGGGAGCGATGTTGTTGGATCCAAATGATAGGGCTCCATTGTTTCCTTCTTCTTCTTCTTGCCTAAGCGAGTGACGGGTGGCATGAAAAATGCAGAATGTTTCCTAGGTATGAGATGCAACAATGTTGATGGATGCATGCAAATGATCTCCTAGGTTGAGGCAAAGCTATATGACAAAACCTAAGGAGGATTGGGTTGGGGATTCTAACTTCAAAGATATGTTGCCAAAGCACGAAAGGTCTGCTTTCCTATGTGCAAGCTTGGTGGTGATTGTGTCAACTTAAGGATAGACTGATGATCCTTTAGAAAGAACATGAGATTGACCACTTATGGATCCCAACCTTTAGCTCAAGGTGATGAGGGATGACAAGTGAAAAAGCTAGATTACCCTAAACAAAGCTCTATCAAAGGGATAACCTTGGTGAGATTGATGGATTTGGAAGATTTTAGGAATGGAAAACTTTTGGCAAAAGTGACAACAATTTTGAAGGCTTGGATGTGAAGATTTTGGATTTCTGGCTAGATGGTTTGATTCTAAATGAGATGGATGAGCTAAAATGCTTAAGGGGAAGACTAAAGATGGTTGGCTTTCCTACAAAGATGACTCTAATGCAAAAGTGAATCTTATGCAAGAAGATGTGGAGAAACAAGGGGGTCTAATCATAGAAATCATGCCTAGTTGGTAAGGCATAAGCATTGTTAACCCCTGGATGTTGGTTAAATTGGATGGTGCAATCTAACCAGGCATCTTAAAGGGCTTCGTCAATAGCTTTCTCCTCTAATTTGTGGAGTTTGGCAATTCGAGGGCTTGGTGTTAGTTCCTTTCTCTTGGCTAAAAGTTCTTGGTATGCCTGAGATGGTTTGAGTTTGACTTTGTGAAACTTTTGTTTGGGTTTGGGTTGCTCTGAAATCAATTCCTGAATCTGCTTAGCTTTGAGAGATCTTGGTTGTTTTTCTTTAACTTGTTCAACTTCTAGAATAGGTAGTGACTATGCTAAGTGTACCCTAAGCTAGGATTGACCAAGTTTGGCAAACATTCATTCAACAAATAAAAAAGCAAGCAATAGGTAGGAACAACCAGATAGAAGTTTTGATTCCCAGAATGTGATACTTGTGCCAAGGAGTGTGTGTGTTCTACAATTATTTTGATTAGTCACTTCAAACACATTAACATCCTAGATGGGTGTCTACAAGGCTAACAGTTGGTTTAGCTAGGGAGTCCTCGATATACCCAAGGTACGTGAGGCCCAAATTTGTCGATGAAACCAAAAAGATGTCACATAGCCGAGAGGAGCGGTAACCCACTTCTCCTCTTTCACTTCTCAAGGGTATAAAGTTCCTTGAGGCTTAGCCTGAGTGACAAAATCTTGATCCCAAGAGAGGTGTCTTTTGATTTACCTCCCGGTTCTTATACTCCGTCGAAACACTGGAGTTGAGGTCATCCAAGGGGTGATGAAATCTCCAAGCAGGCCTCCTAAAAAGAAACAAGGTTTTGGATCCTAATCTTATGCACCCAAGATGGCCTTGAAAGACGACAAGGGGAGAGAAGACTTGGATGACCTTGGGCCAAAAAACACGCTTGTTCTTTTTACCAACTGACTCTTATGTGTGCTGATCTAGACTTTGCAAGCACTCATGTTTAAGAGACAATGTTCAATTCCAACTTTGAAATGCACCAAAAAAGAAAAATTGATCGAAGAATGAATACAAGAAGAAGAGTTAGGGTCAACAAAAAAGTAAACCCACGCGCCCGGAGGCCCTCCACGTCAAGTATCGATTAATTTCCTTTAAAGCATTCAAGAGTTGGTGTGATTTTGTTTTAAGCCCAAAACAAAGATGTGTGAGACTCGATTGTCAAGCACATGCCCAGAGGCCCTCCATGTCAATAGTTGTTCAATTTTAGTGCCCAAACTTGAAGTGTGATCGATTTAATCTAGAGTTTTGGTCATTTAAGAATTTTGATAAAGTTAAAGCAAACGTTCAAAGACCAAGTGAGTGAGTTAGATTGTGGAACATTTAACACCTTTTTCAAGTAGAACCATTCCCATAAATGGCACTGAGATTGCAACCAATGGTTGAATTTATGGGTGATTAGAAAAGAGGTGTGATGCAGGAGCATCCAGAGGTATAAGGGCAATCTTGTGTCACCCAAAAAAATGTACTTAGACTTAGTTTCTGTTTCATGTCTTTACATTTTTGGATACCCATTTGGCTCAAATAAAGGTTCCAAATCTCATAGTTCAACTATTAGTGCATTTGAAAATCTCAAAAAAATAGGAGCATGTATTTGGGCCATCATTTCGATAAACTAGAAGGTGTGAATTGGCTAGATGAATGTAATCATGATTTAGAGCATTCCAAAAAAAGAATCAGGTCAATAGGCCCCACGGTTTGAAAGTTATTATAGTTTTTTGGGTTTTGGAGACCTCCTAAGAATGCTTCAAAGTCAGGTTTGGGGCATTAAATGACCCCAAAAAGGGTCAAAAAATGGGGGACGAGTGAAGTTGGTCCATAGGGCTATAGAGCACTTCGAGAGCTTTTTGAAAATGTAAACGGTTCGTCAATCGGAGCTACAATTCAAAAGTTATGCCTCTCGAAAGTTCGGTTACCGTTTCTGGATTCTTCTAAATTTGCACCGACCTCTAACGCAGCTTTCGGAACCTTCTATTTCGTCGGTGGATGCCTAATAGCACTTTCTAGAATGTACTCCTAGTCCTTAACCCTCTGGGGTCTATTTAAGGAGATTTTTGGCATCGTAAAAGGCAGTTCGGATTGGAGCTTGAGAGGAGGTGCTAAAAGGAGAAATATTCTCTAGATTTATGCTATTGTAAGCCCGTAGGGCATGTTTTGAAGTTTATTTTCTCTGCACTATTTGTACTAGCTTCTTTTCTCAATTAATATAATTTCCCTTTTCTATTGTGTCCATTCTATTCTCGGGTTGTGTCCCCATCAAGGTGAGTCCAAGGAAGGTTAACATAGGAATACCATTTTTGAGTTGGTGTTTACCAAGAAAGGTCAACTAACGAAGGACTCTCTTGTTTTGGCATATTGAGTTTAATTGATTTGTTTGTTGGTTCTAGCTGATTGAGGAGATAAATATTAATTATTCTAAGATTTATTCAAGCTAACTTGAAATTATCTATGATATAAGTATAAGGTCAAGATGATTATTGAATGCATGCGAGTGGATAAAAGAATGAGAGATGCTTAGAAGAAGCAAATTAGAAGGATAAGCAAAATACCCTTGAGGAGCTACAAATATACATTCGATTAGGAAGGATCAAGCATCTAAGCTAGAATTGAGATCTAAAATCAGCAACACATTTGCATCATAAATTAAGTCATATCATTGTTACTCTCTAACCATTTTAGTAGTGTATCAAATCTCTTTATCGAGTTGGCTTAATAGCTATTTTTAAATCTTCTAACAAGGTGGCATTTCTAGATTGAAGTATCTAAAGACCTCTAACAAGGCCACTCCTAATATGTCACAACTAACAATGTGATTTGTAACATTTCATAGGGTTTTCTCCTAGTAGGGCTCTATTCAAAAGAGTGAAAATTATAACTAGTTACAATTGGTGGTTTTTCCCAAATTGGGTTTCCACATTAAATTTTAGTGTCACTTGTGTTCATACTACTTCTTTTATGTGTATGCAACTAAGTTAATTAAGGTTAATCACAAATAATATCTTAAGTTCTACATGTTTAGTATTTACTGAGTAAATATTTTCTATTTCAATGGTTGTCGAGTTACAACTGTATATGAGAAATATGTTAGCAAGTAATACTAATCTATTAAAAGAACAAAAGCATTAACTATCATAAAAACCATAACATATATGAGAGACAAAGTGAAACCCTCAAATGAGAATATGAGCCATAGAATGGCTCTCCCAATGAGGATGGTCACTTTCTTTGGGGATGAGTCTATTTGCTTAGATTTGGTATGTATGCTCAAGGTTCTCAAAACTAGCTTCAATGGAGATGAAAAATGGAAAATTGGTAGCTTTGTGAGCTCTCAATTTGGCATCATAAGGGTATGGTTGATGGCTTTTGGCTCTCAAAAGGGCATTATAACTTTAGCTCCAAGATTGTGATTAAATGGCTTGGGAGGGGATTCAATTTATAGGCTAAGGGCTTGAGGGATGGAGGGCTAAGATGCAAGGATGGGGAAAAGCTTAAGGAGGGTTGAGATTGCATGAGAGGAGAGCACATGGATTGTGCTTCCTTACAGCCAATCAGAGAGTGACACATCTCACAGGGTGAGTGGATGGAGTAAAGGGGATGGATGAGTCAAAAAAGGAGGCTCAAGGGATAATATCTTCATAAAGACCCTTAATTATGGCTTGTAAGAGCTTGTAAGAGTCTTTATGGCTTTTGTAAGAGCATTCATTTTTGGGTGGTTGGGATATTTTGGAGGGAGTTGAGATTGTTGACTTTCCTTGGCTTAGGAAAGTCTTAAGCTTTCTTAGGGAATGTGACAACATTAGGGGGTGGATTAGGCTTGGGTTTAGGATTAGATTAGGGATGTTAGAGATTTGCAAGTGGATGGCATTCATGAGGGCGAGTGAGTTAGTGGCTAAGCTTGGTTAGTATGGGTGGATGGGGTGGATTAGGCTAAAAAGGGGGATTTAAGATAGGTTAAGGGTTATTAGATTTGAGGGTTTTATTTATTAAATAGATTTATTTGATAAATGGGGATTTTGGAATTTAGATAGAAGAATAGGATTTAATTGATAAATAATAGGTTATTTGATTTATCAATTAGGACTATAGATGATTAATTAAATTAATCAGCTAGGGGATGGAAAAGGATTAATTAAATAAGAATTTAATTAATGATGACTTTAGAGATAACTAAATAGGATTACCAAAGTGGTGTAATCAAATTCAGGTGTCTACAACAACATATTGTTACTGTTAACTGAGTGCTTGTGTGTTAACCGAGTATTAGTAGTTTTATTAGAGTTTATGTTTTGTATTGACATCTAAGGGATCTGGGATTTATTTTTGTGGTAACTGATTCACCCCTCCCCTCTCAATTATTCCTCTTATTTTTCCAACACCTAGCATAGTTCTCCTATTTCCTAAGATTTCTAATATTGTTATATTTTGGACTATTAATCAATTTTAATGAATTTGTAAAGGGTGAAGACAATTTCCTAATTTTGTTACATTTGTCCTAGGATAACATTGAAATGTGAAATAGAATCTAGATAGATTTTAGGTGGTTTCCCATAGAAAATTTGTTTCATAAAGATGAAATGCTAAATGTCATTAATAAAAATGATATTTACTAACACAAGTAGTATAAAAAATAGTTTTTTTTATAGATCTTCAAAAACAAAAAATCTCTATTAAAAGAATGACATTTCTTTCTCGTGGAAAATGATCATCATTAAGGAATGGAAAAAGGAACTAAGGATGACCAAAAGTGTAAGATTTTATTTTAGTAGCATGTGAAGGAGTTTTGTTATGTGGATATGAATGAGACTCATAAGTTTATTATTTTATACTTTTATCAATGTGGTTTCCTCACAAATTTTTCTATTGGGATTTGGAGTTGTTATTCTATTGAATGACATATTATTAAATTGATTTTATAACTAATGGAAGTCTTGTATAAAATGGCTTAGGGTTAGATATTTTTCATATGATGAGTTAATAGATTCTTGCAAATTGTATTGACCTGAAGATTGTGTAGTTGAGTTGAATATTTAGATAATAATATTGGACTCTCTATTTGGTGGACATGGCCCAAGATTGGGTGAACTCTATTAAATTGTTTTGTCTTATATTCTAATTGTGTGTCCTTTATTGCATTTTTTATTGGTTATGTTTGAATTTTACTATTATATTTCCATCTAATAATCTTAACAAGTCTAAGATAAAGGTAAAGTATGATAAAAACAAAATCTCTATAAAGATGGATCACATATGAAAATCATAAAATTACATGAATGAAAATTGAGGATCTATAAATCATGTGATATAAATGAAAGAAATATATCAAAATAAAAAAAACTAGTATGTAAATTAGGTGAAGAAGAAAATTAAAAGGTTTCATGATGTGATAGAAAATTAGACAAAAACAAAAAAATTGGGTTTCAGAGTGCAACCTTAAACTCTAACCATGTAATGGAAGAAAAATCAAAATTAAAATCTATTGAAAATTTGGAAGTACAACTAAAGAAATATTTAATTTTTTTAATATTTTTTAAAATATGGAAATCATGTAGACTATTTAAATAAGTATCTATGAAATGAGAATGACAATTATGTTATAAATAGCAATTTTAAAGGAAGATTGATCATTCCAGTAGATGATATGTTTGAATACCATCTTCTAAGGATAGTAAGATTTATGTATTTCAAAATATATAGATGTTGACTACAATCCTATATGTGTATCAAATTTAGAATCATTTTATTTTCACATGGCTATCTATATTTTTCAAGGAGGAAATGAAAAATTCATTTACCCTAATACTAAAATAGGAAAGAAACATCATGTAGAATTGTAAGGGGCCAAAACCTAAGTAATGGAAGATTGTGGTTGGAAATTATTAAATTATTTTTATCATCTGTGTCAGCTAATCATGTTTTGTATTAGGGTCACCTATAAAATTTTAATCAATAACTATGAACTTGATCCTTATTGACTTTTACATTTGATTTAGTCTTGTTAACATTTAAAATAGACTATGAGGTCATGATTGTTTTCCTACATATAGGAAGTTTTATTAAAATTATTAATTGACCGAAAGAACTTCTCTTTTGATTCCTTAAATAAATAGACTTCTAGATTATCATATTACTTTATTTTTAAAAGCTTTTCATTTTAAGTTAGGAGTAAATTTAAATTAGCTTGGTTGACAAAAAGCTTTAGACATTTAGTTAAGTAAAACAATAATGTCGGGATAAGTGTGATTAGAAAATTAGATTCCATTCTTGTTTTAACTACACAAAACATGATTGGATTTATTATAGGTATATTCAAATCTATTTAGCCCAAGTTATTTGACAATAAAATTCAATCTCATCAAATTCAAGGGATAAAATTATTTATTTATTCATAGACTTGTAAGAAGAATATTCTATTTAGAACATCTCTTATTCTAATAGTGCTTATGGCACATAAAATATTATACAAAAGAATCTACCAACTTTTGTTTCCCATCACTACCCTTATCATAAGTTACCATGTATCAAATAGAAATTATAATCATGTTATAAATATAAAAAATGAAGGTAGATCAGTTACTCTTCTAGTTGATGTGTTTAATTACTGTTTTCTAAGGATACAATGCTTTATGTATTTTAAAGTATATGGATGTTGTGTACAATCACATATGTGGATGAAAATTAATTATATTTTCAACTACTAACCTAGGATATTTATCTTTCAAGGAGGAAACAAGGAATTTATTTACCCAAGGGTTACTAAGATAGGAAAGTAATAACACAAAGAACTACAAAGGGCTAACTGAAGCAATATAAGATAGTGGTTGGTTGTGAATAAACTCTTTTAATCATGCATTACAACTAATCAATATTTAATATAGTGGTTATGTGATGGAGAGAAGTAGGACTTGAACTCTTCTAGGCTTTTGGTTGACTGTATTAAAGGGCATGGAGATGTCCAAGGATAAGAAGGTGATGGTGGGTTAATCTTGTTCATTCAAGCTCCTCTTCTTCTTTGATCACAACTTCATTCATTGCTAGTTTTTGGGGATACTTTTATTCCCAAGTCTTCATGTTGCTTAGGAGGTAGTGGTATTTGAACATTGATTTCTTCTTCCTTGGGTTTGTTGCCCTCTAGATCTATGGGTTAGTATTAGTTTCTACTACTTTGCACCACTAATTCTTCACTTCTATTGTTGTTACAATTTTTCTTTGGGGTGTTTTTTATCTTTCTCCTTCTCTCTCCATGTTTTTGGTATGATCTTTCTTTTCTGAAGGTGTGTGGCCATTTTTTGAAGGAGTGTGTAATGTTTCCCTTCTGTGTTGGGTTCTCCTATCTCATTGGGTTCCTCTTCCTACCTAATATGTTTGGGGTCTCTTTGCTCTAGGCCCTTCCTTCTTTTCATATAGCACTTGGTCTCTTGAGGTCTATTTTTTCTTGGAGTGGAGGTCCTTTTTTTTGGTGTTTAATGTTCTTTGACTCATTGGGGTGGTTATTTCCTTTTGATTTTCTTGTTTTTTGGGTTTTTGTAATACCTTCATTGCCTTGGGGTTTCTGAGTTTCCTATCTCAAACCCTTTATATTCTCTTATGGCTTGGGGTTTTGTGTCTTGTTTTTATTTTGGTCACCTAGAATTGCTCCTCTCCATGTTTCTTGTTCTTTTTGTTGTGTAGAGGTGTATTATGTAGTAGTTGGCATTCTGTGTCCCATCCCAATGTTTTTCATATCTCTCTAATTTCTTGGGTTATAAATCTATGAGACCCCACCTTCTTGGACCTGTCTTTTAATTCTTATTCTCTACATTGGGGGACTATTCTTTGGTTTGATGATCCTATTGATTCTTAATCTCTCCCAATCCCCTCTTTGTTGCTTTCTTTTTCTATTTAATTTTTGGGGTAGATTCCATTTTATATATTTTCTATCTTCTTGGCACATCTTTTTGGGTTTTCTGTAATGCCCACCCTAAGATCCTTGGAATGAGGATAAAAACATGCACTGAATAATTTTTTTCTTAATGAATTTCCTTAAAAAAAACAATAGAAGATAACCAAGTGCAAGAATGAAACAATTGAAACAAGTGACAAGGATAAGGAACATGGCTAACTCACATGTTCACCTACACTAATGGAAGTCTTACAAACACTCCCAAATACCCCCAATCACAAAACCATAACAATCAAGAATTCAAGCAGAGACCAAAAATGGTCATACACAGGATGAGGGCTTAAAGTTACCAGCACTCATCTACTAGATACCATGCTAAAAGACAAATATTGACTCCTAAAATTTGGCTAAGTCTAAAATATTGAAGCCCTAAAATTTGGCTAAGTCTAAATTTTTTAAGCCCTAAAATTTCCTAGAATCTTTATCTTAACATGGAGAGGTCTGGAACCTATCCCAAATGAATCGTCACATATGTTAAAATATATCTTACTTATAAGGAACTAAATATATGTCAACTTCTACTAAAATGATATATTTTAAACCCCATAGAAAAATTTGATGAACTAGGAAGTTGTGCAACCCTAAAGGGTAACCAAAACACACTTTGACTCCCAACCAACAAGTTTAGAGATACCTATTGTTTGCCCTAGTAGGTTTTTACAAAGATGTCAGGTGATACTTTTCCAGTATTGTACAACATTTCACAGTACTATCAAGTGATACTTTTAGGAATTATGCAATAGACTTTACTATTACTATGCGATATTTTTTCAACATCATATGATAGAACTTATAATTTTTGTGTGATACTTTCTAGTAGTGTATGATATTTTTCCTTAAGGCATGTGATACTTTTCCAATATCACCTAAAGTTGAACCATTGTTGCCTAGGATTGAAAAGAAACAACTTGATGAATAATCAGAAGGGGAAAAGAGTTAAAACCTCCACATTGGGGAGTACTGAATCCACAGTAATTGAGCCTTGGAAACTCAAACACATGGAATGCAAGAAACCATGCAACAAGAAGGAGAAAACATCTATCCATCCAAAACATAACAACATAAAAAAGAACATGCTGAAAGCAACATCATAATGTACATACATGGCTCATAAACCAAACATCATATGAAGGAAAACATTAACATCTAAGCACCAACACAACTAAAACTCATGTGTGGTTCCTCCCAATCATAATAGCATCATGAGATCTCAAAGGCCCTAGCCATCCCCTGTGCATAACATCCCAAACTTCCAACTAGATAGTTGGAGTTGTCTTATGAGGGTGTCAGTACTACAATATAATAACATCATAAGAACAAGATTATTTAACATGCTAAACCAAAAAAAACATAGATACTTCAACTAATAGTGAATCACATCATCTAACCATATGCTAAAAAATCATAATAAAGGAATGCATCAATGAAACTAACATCATCTAAATATGATATCCAAGCATTCCAATTAAAGCATAAATCACAAGGAAACATACTCTAGAAACCTGAATATACCAAGTGAAACATCAAGCATCGGTCTCAACTAGAAGTAGACTATCTTTGTATCTCAGTCCCTAGTAGTGGTATAGGTAGCTATGTCTCCCAACTATGTAGAACTTGCATGTCCACTCCCATCATGCTAATGGAGATCATGATCCAACCATAAGCACACAAGACAATCACCCATGCATAACACACATGTCAATCAAGAACATGATACAACATCTATATGCTCATGAAGATAATGTAATACATCAAGTCATTGGTTAAACCCTCTATGAATAACTATGCAAGTACTCAAGTGGAGTATCATTACTTGACATTAGGTCGCACAAGTACTTTGATCCTTCAATCAACTGCCTTGGGAGGCCAAACTTAGAATGTATCTTTAATCAACTTCCATAGGAGGCTAGATACTGTGCCTTCAATCAACTCCTCCAAGAGGCTAGACATACACAACTTTGATCAACTCCCTTAGGAGGCTAGGTGTTCCTTAATCTTATCTTCTATTAAGTTTATTTCTTTTCCATTTGTTAATTTTGATCCGGCCACTTTCAAGATAGGGTACATGAGAGAAGACGCTTCACACATCTACTATTGTTACCCATGCTCATCTTACAATGATTTCCCATAGGCAATGCATATTCCTAACCCAACCCTAATGAACATAACTCTACTAATAACAACTGGGAGATCAGACCTTGTAAGCACTCAACAAATGCACATGCACGTGCTCATGTGTAGGTGCACCAAAACCATGAAGATCATAAAACAAGGGTTGGATGAGAACACAAGAAAAATAACACTCAACCAACCTATATCTAGGAGTATAAATTCTACACATATCCCAATGAACAATAAAACTATACATCATGAACTCACTCAACTGGTCTCAATCTAGGAGTATGGATTCTATGCAAATCACATTGATGCAACCAAACCAAACATCATCGACTCACTCAACTAGCATCAATCTAGGAGTATGGATTCTACATGAATTGTAATGTCCATGAAATAAAAACAAGGGTTCAACAAGAAACAATAACACTAGTTATAAAATCACTCAATTGAACACAAATTTAGGAGTATAGATGTGGCCCACATCCCAATGCAAACATAAAAGTGCAATAGTGGTTAGATAGACATCCTACAAATAATCCAAATCCATTACCAAAATCATGCCAACAAAACTTGAGAAAATTGGGTGTTATGCAAATCAAGGCAAAAACCTCAAAACTCAAAATTTTGAAATTAAAACTCATTTTGTCTTGGGGCACAAAAGCCACATATATCAAATAAAATCTAGATTTGGAGTCCATATGAAAAAATAGCTATCATAATGGTGCAAAACCCCAAACCCCAATCCTAGAAAATAAGGAAATACTCATACTTACCCAACCATGTAGAGCTAGCAATCAAAAATGGAGGGGAACACTAGTTCTCAACCTCCTAACAAATGGATACCAAAAATGGAAGCAGAAATAGAGCTAGAACAATAAAACAAGAGAGCCCTACCTCTCAAGCAAAAGAAAAAATATGAAAATATGAGCAATAAAATAAAAACCTCATGAAAACTATTAAAAGTTGTGGCAATCCAAGGTCTCCTTGAGCTGGATCCAACAAGACCAATCTCATGATAATCCCATGGACATAGCTCTCATAATGAACATAAAAATATTTCCTCTTGAAGAGGATTTGGAATTTTCTCACTTTTCTATTTCAAGAAGTGAGAAGTGAGGAATAAAATTCTTTTTTGGATACTTATTCACTTTTTGAGCGAATAATGGATTAGG
Source organism: Cupressus sempervirens (assembly GCA_028749045.1). NCBI lineage: Eukaryota > Viridiplantae > Streptophyta > Pinopsida > Cupressales > Cupressaceae > Cupressus > Cupressus sempervirens. Next base: position 788,201,052 of record CM053791.1, on the reverse strand, counting down.
TTAAATAATTAGGTCATTTAGTTAAACCCTAAATCAACCTAAAAGAAAATAGGTTATTCCAAGTAATTAGAATTCATCCACAACAAAGTTGCAAGGAATTAAATTAAATTAAATAAAGCCTAAAATTCCCTTTAACCAAAATCATAGAATTCCTTAATAACTTTTATGATAAATGCGAACCTCTAAATGCATAGATACACTCATGGATCTAATCACATAATGCAAATGAGTTTGGATTTTTTAAATCACCAGAGGATTTAATTTAAACAATTAAATAGGAATCAAGATAAGTCGACTATACAGGGATGATATTGGCTAAATATGAATAGCTAAATCAATAACTCCATATGCCACTGCCACGGACATAAATCATGCACACTAAACAACATGACAAAGCACAATTGCATATAATAATATAGCCAAAGCAATAAATGCATTAAATTACATTAAATAACCATTTTGAATAAATTACTAAAATGGACAAGGTAAATATTCATAGCACATAACCAATGAATCCAACATGGAAAATTCCATTTCTAATTATTTAAGCATTTAGTACTGGTTGATTAAACACATAAAAAGGCACTTAAAGCACGTAAGTGAACATGGTCAAATACATAACTAACCACTACTATAAGAACCTAGTCCAATTTAGCAAGATAGTAATACATAGTGCAATCTCTGGACACATCTTAGGGTAATTAGGGAACAAAATCATGATACCACATCAATCCTAGTAACTATTGACACAAACCTCAATGAAACCATCTAACACATCATAATCTCATAACTCTGTCATAATCATAAAAGCAACTAATACCATAACATAAATCTAAACATCTCAAGGGTGTAGACCACTCATGGTCCCAATCATGATCACTTCACAAGGAAAGATCATCAAGGTTGCATCCATCAAGATGACTTACAAAAATCTATTGGGACAGGCACTACATTTTCTGTTAAATAGAAAGCCTTTTGCTTTGTTTTGTATTGCTTCATGGGTTTGTGACATCTTTTCTTGGCTAGTTGAAGTGGATCCCTCTTTTTGGTTTGTAAGGGTTTTTTTTCACTTTTGATTTATTCTCTATGATTCCTATTAACAAGGAGCCATACCCTTTTGAGGTGGGTTTTATTCTACAATTTTTTGTGTGGTTAGTTTCATTTTATGATAGGTAGTTCTCCTTTGTCATGTGATTTATCCTTCGAAGGTGGTTAATCATGTGTGGAATGAACTCTCTATTTGCACAATATTTTCTTCCCTTGGTTTTTGTAGCTAGAGTACAAGTGTTTTTAGTTTGTTCTTTCTTTTTTGATCATCTCCTTGCTCATCTTTCCTTCTTCTGGATCTTGGGATCCTCTCTAGTTACTAGTTGTATTTCATGCCTAAACCCCTCTAGGTTCACATAAACAAAGTTAACTAATGACCATTAACTCCATCCCTATTAATTTTTTGTTTATGTTAATTTTTTAGTAAATAGGCAATGAGGTCATGATCTTTATTCTCAAAAACTTAAGGAATCTTATTGACACTAGAAATTGATTTATGGAATTAGTCCTTTGATTCCTTAAATAATAAAATATCTAAACTGATAAGTAGGAGACAATTTTCACAACAATTCAAATTATGATATTGCTATTAGGATTCAACTGTGTAGCTTTTAAGTCAAACTCATAGACCCATGTATCATGAGTAGTGATTCAACATGGATCTATTTCTCATGAGAACAAATGGAACACTTAGCACTCATTAGATCTAAGTGATGCACGTAGAGGTGAAGCACTAGGACTTCCAATTAAATCCTCAAATCCTCATAGCAATATCATAAATATATAAATTGTCATTTTATTCTATCATTATTAAAAAATCTAAAAAATCATCAAGTTTATATTATTAAAATATCTTAAAAGACAATAAGTTTTGGAAGCTTACATAAATATACCAATATAATATCTTAGAACAAGTGTAATAAGAAAAATAATTATTTTTAATACAAATTAAAATATAAATAATTATAAAAATTAGATCCTTTTAATTTGATCTATTAAAGATCTATTAATAACTATTCAACTCAAATTATTTAAAAATAAAAACTAGTCTCATCAAAGTTCAATGAGAAAATCACTTTTTCATAGGCCGCAAAAATCATAGTCCACTCAGAACATTGTTATTCTAACAACTATTATAACACATACAATACCATATGAAAAGATTAAAAATAGTGCATTTTCCACTAGCAGCACTATCAAAATTTATGCATGTATCATGACAGCCATTGGTAAAAGGATCACAATCCCCTTTATAATGGCCACTGTAAAATCTGCACATCCCAGTTGAGGGATCGTTATATCCCATGGGCTCTTTGTAATTACCAACACTTGTCAAATTAGTAAGTATAATTAGTAAATTAATGTTGATTAATGAGGATAAGAAAAAGAAGAAAGTATTAATTTACTAGAGGCAGAGGTGAAGGCAGAAGAAGCCACAAGCAATAAAAGGAGCACATGTGTGTATCCCTTCACCATTTCTACTTTCAATCACTCAATAATAACTATTATTTTCTATGAGGAAAAATGTTTAGTATCATGCTTCTATTTATGGTTCAAGCTGGCAATTATGTGACTTTATTAATGACTTTCTAATTATAATGATAATTATTTTTTATTTTTTTCTTTTGATAATTATTCCTTTTCTATTAATAATTAATATACTAAGATTACAATTCACAAAAAAGGGTTGAGGGATACAAGATCACCCCATGAAAGTTCACATGGCTGTAGCTGGAATCAAATACTATTCATCAAAAAAAACATAAATAGAAACCTTAGGTGGCCAAAGTAATGTCCTACTAAGGGCGGTGGTTCATCACAACCATGAAAACCCCAATCATCTTTGGGATTGGGGGGTGAGTTGGAGATAATCCAGTCATCATCAACAACAACAGCAGTAGGATCAGTGGTAGCCTCTACATCTTTTATCTCTAGTCTTGGAGGATAAATCATCAAATCCAAGCAAGGCCATTTCCCAAAAAGTTCCCACCAAGCACTAGGAGGAGGATTTGGGGGCCAGCCAAAGCCACCATAGGGAAGGGAAGCTGAGTGGCACCTCCATCCACCATTGCCACCTCTAGGAGAGTGATGATGGGAAGCCTAGGAGCACGAGATGTATGAGTGGCAACCTAAGGAATGGCACCATGGATAGTAGCCTCGAGGTGTCGAGGTATCAACCAAAGCATCTAGAGGAACTCTAGCAATAGTGCAAGGGGCATTGGCCCAGTGGTTCAATAGCTCTTGTAGGTCAGCCACCTCCAAGACCACTTTATTAGCTTGAACTTGAATCTACATAGTTACATTATTACAAATGCACACCTTAGTGTACATAGAAATATTAATATCAAGAAAATTGTGAGCAAAAAGAACAACATTCCTATCTTTCCATAGAGTGAACAAAATCTCCATCTTGAAGGTATGCCAAATCTGGGTGAATTTCTGAGGGATTCTAGGGGAATCACCCAATACAACCATGTGCTAAGAAAAGGGTTCAGGCCTAAATGGCTTGAAGAAGTCATGAGTTCAATGCCAAAAAAATTTAGCATACCTACAAAACTAGAAAATATGCATGAAAGACTCTAGTTGTCCACAAAAAAGGCATTTAGGATCTGGAACCCCAATATGCTTGAGCCAAGGCCCAAGGGGAAGACCTTGAAAGGCTAGACACCAAGAAAAATGGGCAATCTTGGGCTCTATAATAGCACTCCATATAGTGTCAAAGCATTTTCCCCATTGAGAAAGAGAAGATTGCAAATGCCATTTTTGATTGAGCATATCCACCATCAAGTAAAAGCACAAACCTATGTCACCTTTTATAAAGAAACAAAATATCAAAATGTGATAATTCAACATTAATGACCGAAAAATGGGTTTTGCATTTAGAATTTGAAAATGATGCAAATTGATGCAATGTGTAGAATTGGATGAATGTTATGCCTATAAGTTTTATAAATTTTTTGAGTATAAATTTATTCATTTTATTTTATTTTGAAGTCCCTTTTTAAACTGTAAAAACTATAGGGTGTAGTTCCTATCAAACAAGTATATGCAAATTATCTTTTTTTGTTCTGATTTGAAAATATCTTATAGATGACATGAATGGCTAGGGGAAGAAAAAAGAAATAATTATTTTTATGTATATTTTCTTTTTTATAAGTACTCAAGCTCGACCTTATCAAAATCCAATAATATTTTCCTTCCATCAAAACTTCCTTATCAAATCTACACCTTCTTGAAAAAAAATTACATATTCATGAAGAGGACTCTCTCCTCTAGAGATAAAAATAATTTTTAATTTTGGTGATATGATTTACTATTTGTTTTCCTTTTTTGAGGGAGCGTCTTCTAAAATATTGAAATATCAACTTATAATATTTTTAAATTATAACATATTATAACTAATCAAAACACTCAAAAGTTTATATAATGATGATATTGAATCTGAGATCTATAAAAGGGTATTTTTAGTTTTTTTTTAAACTTGAGTTTTGATAGAGAAATGAGATTTGACCAAAACAAGTTTTGGTATCATAAACGGTGACATAGATCTATACTTTTACCCCATTGACAAATGGGGAGAAATCCATCTATAACCTAGACTTGGCTTATAATTGGAAAAAAGAGTGGCAGGATACCACTTTCAATCATGCCACCAAAGTGTAACAAACTGAATACCCACTTTATGAATTAACTTAACTAGAATTGAAGAGAGAAATAAGTCAAAAGCCTACCAATCTAAATGGATAAGATGGTACTAGACTTGCATATTTTCCTAGGATCTGAAACTCATGGAAACTCTAGAGAAAAGATCTTTGGGAGTTTTGATGCCTCATTTGAAAAAATGCAAAGTACTAGCACCTTGATTCTTGGCAAGAGGAGTACCTTGAATGGAAAATATGGGAGACCACCAAATGTTCTATTGATTCAAGGAGAGGCCATTATGGAACTCATCACCAGACTAGTGAATCTAAGGCTTGATAGCTTCCCAAGCCTTCCATATCCTCTTGATAACAAAAGAGCCTTGTATGATCACCGACTCACACATGATGAGAAGGGTGTGAAAACCAATCCCTTTTCATGTAGGCCTGTTGACGGGAAAGCTGGAAGAGATGCAATGCCAAACCAAAATATTATAGGCTTCATCTCCAATGATGGTACAAATAATCCATTTGGCACAAAGAGAAAGGCTTTTTTTCTATGTGGAAAGCAGGCCAACACCACTAGATTCTTTTGGGAGACAACAAAAATCCCAAGCAACTCTATGAAAGCCATGATGATTGGAACCAAAAGCCTAGAGAAAATCCTTGAGCAGTCTTTTCAATTTTTGGTAGGAGGCTTTAGAGGGAGCCCAACAAGAAGAATAATAAACATGATTGATCGAAAGAACTTTCAAACAAATCTATAATTTTCCCACAAGGGAGAGTAGTTTTGTAAGCCAATAATCAAGCTTCTTGGTGATCTTGGCAAGCACAACATTCCGTAGTTCAATAGGCAAAGCTTGAAAAGTGAAAGGAATGCCAAGAAAGAAAAAAATCTCCCTGTGAGTGACCCATTTCCATTCAAATTGGCTAAGCCAAGGTGGAGCTAGCAAGAATGACTATCAATAGTAGAGCATTTTATGCCATTGAATAGAAAATTTAGAGGCTTGACAAAAAGTGTCCAAGAAAATTTGGGCATTTTTGATGTTTTCTTCATCCTCCAAAAGAGTGAGGAAGGAATCACTAATGAAATGACCATTGACCAATTGTGAAGATTATTCTAGCAAAGAAATGTCATGAACCAATCTAGAGGACACAAAGGGAGCTAGCAAATAGCTAAATCCTTCAACAACAAGGACATAAATTATCACTGCTAGAGGGAAACCTTGCCTTATGGAATGAAAAAGACCAAAAGCCTTAGATTGAGAATTATTGATGGTAATGCAAGTATTAACATTGCAAAAGAGCATGTCCATAGACTATAGGAAATTGGGACCAAAACCAAGAACCTGGAGCATAGCCAAGATAAAAGGCCATTCAATGCGATCATAGGCTCTAGAAAAATCAATCTTCAAAAAAATACCCATCTGTTTGGACTTGCAAGCCCCCTCCATTCCCTCCCAAATAGAAATAATGTTGTCAAGAATATATCTGGACTAAATAAAGCCAATTTTCTTAGGGTGCAAAATTAAAGGCAATAGGTGTCATATTTTGAGACAAATTGCCTTGGCAATAATCTTATAAGACATGTTCAGAAGGGTAATGGGTCTCTAGTTGCAATTATGCTCAAGATCTCTAACTTTAGGTATGAATTTAATATTTCCTTTATTTATAATGGCTTCTAAGCTTTTAGTATGATAGGCTTCAAGATAAACCTTGTGTAGATTAGGACCTATATGCTCCCAGAGGTGTTTGTAAAATTCATAGGGAAACGCATCACACCTAGGGGATTTATCATTAGCAATGGAGTAAATTGCCTCCTTAAGGTCTCAGAGGGTAAGAAGTTGCTCACAAAAAGCACATTGCTCAACTGCTAGGCATTTTGGAGTAACAAAGATACACTTTATGAGAGTTTCCTCCTAAGAAACTAAATTTTCCTGCAAAGAAAAAATGTTCTCATAGTGATGAACAAATTCTTATAGGATATTAGGGAGAATAGAGAGAACAAAAGTTCCTTATTTGATTCTTTTAATCCCTATATTGGTATGATGGACTCAAAGAGCCTAGAAGAAATCCTTCGAAGCCTTATCACCAACCTCCAACTAGTAGATAAAAGCTTTGATTTGGGCTCCTCAAGTGACATAGTTAACAGCAACTTTTTTATCATGAAAAAGTTTTGCAAGGTAGATTTGGAAATCCACATCAAAGGGATTGAGGGTGAGAACCTCAGAGGATTTTTTGAGCAAAAAAGTAGTGGCTTCATAAGACTGCTTTCTAAAAACTACCATCACCCATAGATGCATAGAAAGTGAGTAGTTCTAGTAATGGAATCATTCCACCATTGGATCAACCCTATCTAAGAATGCGGATGTGGCTCTAGATTCTAGACATGTAGGATATGTGTAATGGTGGAAGCATTCATCAACATAGACATGTTGAGGAAGAAATGTGACTTGACAACTTTCTCAACAGTTGTTTGCCATGAAATGACAAAATAAATGGGATAGTGGTTAGATAATGTTACATCTGGTATGGGAATTATAGGTAAATCACAATCCTCAAAAAAGGAGAAAAAAGATTGTGCAATAATCATGGCATGATCAAGGCGCTTTAAAATGTAGTCAAAGCCATCTTGAAAGTTAGACCAAGTGTGCCAAACCCAACTATATTGGTAGCTATTAATATTGGGATACAAAAGGCCCAATTTATTGCACATGTAGTATTAGGCTTCCCCTTCCCCAATTGTCTAGGAAAAGGGTAAAATGTCATCTTTGTTAGAGGCCACTTCAACCATATTGAAGTCACCACACATAACCCAAGTAGCTAGAGGCAAGTTGTCAGCCACCTAGCCCCACATCTGAGATCTTTCCACAACATCATTGGAAGCATAAACATTAATGACTCCAAAAGAATGATTGTTAATGGAAAGTAATAGCCAAATAATTCTATGCATGGGGTCAAGGTTGTGCAAAATAATAGCATAATGAAGATGAGGTGACAAGAGAGTAACTACACCACCTTTTCTAGCTTCATGTTGAGAGGAAAACACAATGCCATCCTGCCATATTACATGGCATGCATAGGAAAGCATGAACCAAAAATCTTAACTTCTTGCATATAGAGAAAATCTAAATTACCAAGTCTATGGTGGGTGTCCTAGACATAGTACCTTCTAAAGAGGTTTGTAAAACCTCGTATATTCCATGATAAAAAATTCATGAATTTTTTTCCATATCTTCCTTTTCCTCAAGAGAGGAGCAACTATTCTACAAGAAGGTAGAAACCTAGTTAAAATCAAAAGGAAAATCTTTTGGACTTATAGCCTGTCATTTCAACGTTGGTTTCTTAGCACATTTGGAGGACTACGAGAACACCGCACCACATGTGGTGCTATGGAAGAAGTAGAAATAGGTATACAAACCATAGCCAACATAGTAACTCTAGCAACCACCTTAATCCCCTATGAACTAGTAGGGTTTGAAACCTGTGAGACACCCAAAATAGGTTCTGAGGAAACTACTTGCATCCCTAAGCTAGTTGGGAATTGTGCTCCTTTTGGAATAGGAGGAACCATGGTAACCACCAAATATGACTATTCAGGAGCCAAATGAGTCAAGGAAACATTGCCCTTGCACCCAACAATAACCAATTCTTCATTTTCCCCTTCAGTTGGTTTGGCAGGAGCTTCTTTAGGAAAGTGTTTAACCCTAGGCATAGCCAAAGGGCAATCCCTAATCTTGTGTTCCACTAACTAGCACCTATAGTAGGTGTTGGGAAGGTTCAAATAGAACACCTTCTAAGAGAAGGTTTGGGCCCCAATCTAGATTTCCATAAAATCTTTAAGATCCTTGGAAATATCAACCTTGACGCAAGCACATCTTTTTGGTTAAGCGTTGAAAAATTTCTAATGCTCCTTTGTGATAACTTTGCCAAGGATATTGGCAATGGACTCAATAAAAGGCCAACATGGCAATGATAAACCTAGGAACTTGACCCACTTAGGAACCCTAAGCTTTTTATCTTCAGAGACTGTGAAGTCTCATGACCATATTTGAAAAAAAAGTAGAGATGAATGCACAGACCAGGGGCCATTGTTAAAAACCACGTCTTCTTGCGATGGGTTAGTGAAGCAAAATTTTAAAAAAAATCTTTGGTAAGGTTTTTCATAGCATCAAGGTGGACTCAATGAGGATTCTAGCTCTTGTTAACCCATTCTCAAAGCATAGCTTTAGATGGAGTCCTACCCACAAAATACCCTATTAAGGTATGTTGTTCTAACCAATCACATGCATCATCAAATTCTTGTAAAGGAAGGATAATATTAGGATTAACTCATAAAAAACCTTCGAGATGAATTTCTAAGGGTGTTTGTTTTGAGGAGGTGCCATGGCTATCCAAAGCAACAACATGAATAGTAGTAACAACTAGGTCACCGCTGGTTGGGGCCATTATAACCTAGCCTAAAAGCTCATGCTATAAATGTGGTTTGACAAGTGGAAACAATATAAGGAGAGCTCAGACAGAGAGCCGTATGCAAGAAAACTGAAAGTTCACATGAAACCCTAGCAGAGTGAAAACCAAATATCTAATCATATTTTTTCAATTATTTAATTATGTTTGAGGCTAACAATTTATTTATTTATCGAATCCAATTATCTTTTTAAACTCCAAAATAACAACTATTAATCGTTGGTTAGTGATGTAAACCTTAGAATGACAATATAATTTAATGGCCTTTTACATAGCTCTGACTGTACTTACAAGTTTGCATTAGCAACTAGAAGGAGATTTTTATGTTGGTATGAAAATCTTATCTAATAAGATAAATTTTTTGATTTAATAATTAATTAAAAATTTCAATACAATTATATTCAATTTTTTCATGTTATTCAATTTTAACATATTGTTTTTATCAAATAGGCTTTTAATGCTTGTATAATTGTTAAATTTGAAAAATTTGAAAAATTGTCTTATTAAATAATCTATTTATACCTACATAATTATTAAATAGTTTATTAATGTCTACATAGTCCCTACCTTGGAAATGTCTATACAGACATCAAAATCTTCTCACTAGGATAATAATTTTTAAAATTAGTAATGAAATTTAATTTTATAATACAATTATGTTTAGAATTTTGATTTAATTTATAAATTTTATAAACCTATTTTTATGAGACAATTTGTTAATATTGATACTTGCATAGCCATTACCTCCTGCCTAATGCTTTTATGTAAAAAGTGGAGTATGTTAGCGGGAAGACCACGTAAAAAGTCATTTGATCACCATAAAATCATCCAATCAAATAAAATTTGAGATAGAATCATAATTGAAATCAATTTTCTAACATGATTAATAATTATTGATAATTATTTTATGCCCAAGTTCAAATGTTTTTGAAATATAAAGTGACCAAAACAAGGGGGTAGACCCTTACAATCAAAAAGCTATAAATCAACACACTACCAATAAAAACAAGAAGATGGTAGTCACTGCATCAAAGAACTACACTATCAACCAAGAAACTACCAGCTATCAGGCTCAAATGTTAAAAAGTGATTAATCTATTTTTGTTCAAAAAATCAAATTGTCTATATTCTGCAAAATGTATAAGGTGCAACTTGCTAATTTTTTACTTGTAATATTGCTATAAAGTATTTAGACAGTTGTGATTAATGTTGTAGAAGGCTGAACTAATTACAAATATCTATACAAGACAACTCAGGACAATCTATGTCTAACAAGCATAAGAAACCTCGAAGCCTCTAGCTTGCATAGGGTGAGCTCACCCATTAAATAATGATTAAATCAAGTACAAGTAGCCAATCAACATTCAACATTTTTTAAATCTTTAATTTTGTTATGATGCATATTGGCGAAGTTGCATTTTTTTTTTTCTTATGAATATAATTTTATTATTGTTTGAAAACATGCAAACCTTGTTAATGTTAAGTCTAGTTGTTTCATTGCTGAATATGTTAATTGTTGAAGGCAAAAATTAAAGAAAAATACACAAGAAAGAAACTAATTATATTATTTTATTGTCTTGCTGAATACATTACAATAAGCCTCTATTTATAGAGGTCTTAGAAAACTTTAGAAAAGAAAATACACTTATTACATATCTAACATTAGGTATTAAATATTAAATATTATTATTGAATGCCACTGTTAGATGGCTTTCAACAAGTGGTTGATGGATGGCTAAGGCAACTGAGTTGTCTATTGTTTATGATGAACTTAAGATGTGGATGGTAGGTAGTTGGGAGAAATTAATACTGCCAACACTCACCCTTAATTTCTACCATTAACATATTTTGCATCAGTAATACCCAATTTCTGTCGCAAATATTCATAGTTACTTTTGGTAATGCCTTAGTGAAAATATCCACCAATTGATCTTCACATTTGCAAAACTCAAGATAGATTTCTCCATGGTTAACCAATTCTCTGATGAAGTGGTACCTTGTATAAGTATGTTTTCTCCTCTTATGAAATACATGATTCTTAGATAATGCTATTGCCAATTTGTTATCACAAAGGATTGGTGTTGGTTCATCATGATGATGGTGAAGATTGAGCAAAACTCGATGCATCCACTTGACATGTTGTAGAAGTGGCAGCTACATATTTTGATCAACTAATGAGATTGTCACTATAGGTTGCTTCTTTGATGCCTATGACACAACTCCTAATCCAAGGTGAAAAATATATCCAAAAGTTCTCTTCATGTCATCAATGCTACCTGAAAAATCAATGTTAGTATAACCAATCAAACCAAAATTGTTAGCTTTGGAATATAGGATTCCATATCCCATTGTTCCTGCAACATACATCAATATCCTATTTCCAACTTTCAAGTGAGAATTTTGCAGTGTGTCCATGAACCTTGAGATCAAGCTGACACCATACATTATATTTGGCCTCATAGTTGTCATATACATTAAATTTCCAACAAGTCTTTTAAACATAGTTGGATCAACATTTGAGCCCTTCTCTTCCTTGCTAAATTTTGTTCCTGTTACAATTGGAGTTGATGTTGGATTGCAATTCATCATTTTAAATATCTTCAAAACATCCTTTATATACTTGGATTGACAAATAAAAATACATTTATCACATTAAATAACTTCCATACCTAAGAAATATCTATTCAACCCCAAATCTATCATTTCAAATTCTTTCATCATTTTTGACTTGAATATGTCTATTGATAGATTTCGAGTGAATATCAAGTCATCAACATAAAAACACATAATCAAAATCTAACATTTCTTATTAGTCTTGACATACAACATGGGCTCACTATTACTTCTATTGAATTGATTACTTATCATGTATGCACCAATCCTCTTATACCAAGCCCTAGGAGCTCGTTTCAAACCATAAAGTGTCTTGTTTAGTTTATATACTTTTTTTTCATGGCCACAAACCTCATAATCAAGTGGTTGTTTAAAATACACCTCTTAATCAAGAAAACTATTCAAAAAGCTAATTTTACATCCATTTGATACACTTTTCAATCATTTTGTGCAGCTATTGCTAAAATAGTTTGAACTATATCAAGTCTAGGAACTGGAGCAAATGTTTCATTATAATCAACTCCATATTGTCATGAAAAACCTTTAGCAACTAGCCTTGCCTTATGCTTAGCAATTTCACCTTTTGCATGAAATTTAGTTTTGTAGACCAATTTTACTCCTATACATTCTTTTTCTTTAGGTAAATCAATTAATTCCCATGTTTTATCTCTTTCAAGAGAGTCAATTTCTTCATTCATTTCCTTGATCCATTTTTCTTCTTTAATTGCTTCATCAAAATACAATGGATTGCAAGAGACTAAAGCAAAATTTGAGCATAAGTCTACATTCTCTTCTTCTTGTTCATATATCTCTTTTAAGCTTCTTGTTTCATTACCTTTGTACCTTGATTTTGAGAATGTAGCATTTGATTCATCACTTACATTTGAACCTAGAGGTGGAGCTCCTTGCACAAATTTCCTTGGTGGAGTCCTAGGTGGTGTTTGAGTACCTTCTCCTTTTGATTCATTTTCACTTTGCAATATTGGTGCTTCACTTGTGACTTGTTTGTTAGCATTTCCATCACATAGATCTTCTTCAAATCTAACATCCCTACTAATGATAAATTTCTTTGAAATAGGATTATATAAAGGTGAGTGCACCAAGATGGTGTACAAAAAAGGGGTATAAGTGGACACCTTTTTTCTAAAATTAGGTAATCTTGAACATGGATGAGACATTTGAGGATCATCCACTAAAAATGACAAGATGTGTAAAACATATAAATTGTAGTACTTTGAATCTTCTTTCTAAACTAGTAGAGCTTTTACAAAATGGATAAGATTAGGTGGGTCAAACCTTGCATGCATGAAAAATCGTTCTCAATTTTTTTAGATAATATAACATAGTTGTTTTCAGCTGCAACACAAAAGACCAAGTTATATTTAATTAGTAGCTTGCATAACCCTTTGGTAGGATGATAGTTAAGAGTCATATCTAGAAGTTGTGTATTTTTTTGTAATTTTATAATGAGTAGTTTTTTAATTATGAATTATTGAACTAACTACACCCTAAAATTTTGGTAGATGTTCATGTACTGAGCATAACTTGCATCAAAATAATTTTTAAAATTTTTCTTTTTTAAAAAGCATATAGAATCAAGTGTAGAAAAGTAATAAAAGTATATAAAAAATTATTTAAAAAATGCTACACATATGTCTGAGGAATGTCAAGGCATTGGTAAAAGTAATTAAAGTTTACAATGTTAATGTTGTCCCAAAAAAAAGAGAAATTTATATGGTTAGAAAGCTAAGAAGATGTGTAAGATTATGGTGGTGATTTTAGAGATACCCACTTTACCATTAGAAAATCTGATGAAGGCAAAGATGAGAATTCATCTTAGAAGGTGAAAAAATGTCTAAAAGATAAAAAGAGGAGGGAAAACAATCTCCCAAGCCTTTGGGTTGTTTTCCTAGGTTATCATCAAGCCGTAACCCAATTGGGTTTTTGGGATTCAAATAACCCAATTAGGTTATGAAAATAAAAAATGCATTCAGAAGTTAGTCAGGTTTTGTAAAACCCCATCAGGTTCTACAAAACTTGATCAAGTTTTGTATTACTACTTCACAAGGTTAGATTGAGGGAGGGAGTGAGAGAGAGAGAGAGAGAGAGAGAGAGAGAGAGAGAGAGAGAGAGAGAGAGAGAGAGAGAGAGAGAGAGAGAGAGAGAGAGAGAGATTAGGTTATTTATTCTAATAAAAAAGTGTCTGTCATATCCCCAATCCTTGTCTCCTTCCCATCCTCTCTCTACATCACTCCCTCTCTCTCATTTTTGCTTTGTATCCTATCCTTGTCTCTCTTTCTCCCATTTCCTTCTCTCTCTCACTCTTTATATTGTATCCCCTAATCTCTCTCTCCTATCCCCCCTCCCCCATTATCCTATCCCTTTCTCTCTCTCTCTCTCTTAGTCTTTCTATCCTTTCCCCAAACATCTTTCTCCATCTCCTACTTCATATCTATCTCTCTCTTTCTCTCTCTCTCTCACATTCATATCCTCTCTCTCTCTCTCTCTCTCTCTCTCTCTCTCTCTCTCTCTCTCCCATCCCCTTCTCTCTCTCACTATTTCTATCATATCCTCTAATTCTTCTATCCATCCCATCCTCTCTTTGTCCTATCCTCTCTCTCTCCATCTCATCCTCTCTCTCTCATTCTCTCCATCTCTCTCTCACTCTTTGTATCATATCCCTTAATCTCTCTCTCTCTCTCTCTCTCTCTCTCTCTCTCTCTCTCTCTCTCTCACACACACACACACACACACACACACACACATCCCCTCTCTCTTTCTCCTATCCCCTAATATCTCTCTCATATCCCCTCTCTCTTTCTCCTATCACCTTCTCTCTCACTCATTCTCTCTACCTCTCTTGCACTCTTTATATATCATATCCCTAATCTCTCTCTCTCTCTCTCTCTCTCTCTCTCTCTCTCTCTCTCCCTCTCTCTCACTCTTTCTATAATGTCCCCTAATCTCTCTCTCTCTCTCTCTCCCTCCCTCCCTCCCTCTCCCCCTCCCTCTTTGTATCTCTCTCTCTCGCACACACACATTCATATTCTCTCTCTCTTCCCCTTCTCTCTCTCACTCTTTCTATCATATCCTCTTATTCTTCTATCCATTCCATCCTCTCTCTCATTCTCTCTTTGTCCTATTCCCCCCCCCCTCCCTCCCTCTCTCTCTCTCTCTCTCTCTCTCTCTCTCTCTCTCTCCCCTCCCTCTTATCCCCCCTCTCTTTTTTCTATCCCTTTCTCTCATTCTCTCCATCTCTCTCTCACTCTTTATATCATATCCTCTAATATCTCATAATCTCTCTCTCTCTCTCTCTCTCTCTCTCTCTCTCTCTCTCTCTCTCTCTCTCCTATTCCATATCTCTATCCCTCTCCATCCCTCCTATCCCATAATATCTTTATCTCTCCATCCATCCTCTCTCTCTCTCTCTCTCTCTCTCTCTCTCTCTCTCTCTCTCTCTCTCTCTCTCTCTCTCTTTCATATCCCCTCTCTCTTTGTCATATCCCCTTCTCTCCTCTCTCATTTTCTCCATCTATCTCTCTCACTCTTTCTATCATATCCTCTAATCTCCTATAATCTCTATCTCTCTCTCTCCTATCCCATAATCTCTTTATCTCTCTCTCCATCCCTCCTATCCCATAATCTCTCTATCTCTCTCCATCCCTCGTATCCCCTTCTATCTCTTTATCCTATCCTTACCCTCTCTCTCCATCACTCCCTCCTTCCTTCAATCTACCTCTATGTAGTAGTAAACTAGAACTGAATCAGGGTTCAAAATTAGATTATTTGTCCATATGGACAATGCAACTAGAACCCAATAACCTAACCAGGTTATGTATAATTGTAAATAAAATAGCATTTCAATAGTTATTATTGTTGGCATTGTGTTATATTTGTCATTAGTGACAACACTTATTCAATTCTATATGGTTACCAAGCTTATCACTCAGTCTACAGTTTATACCAAGCATTTAGTGGTTGCCAAGTAAGTTCATCTAGTAAGCAGTTCATACTGATCATTCCTAAAGCTATTGAGTATGTAGTCAAGTAATGTTTATCGAGTAGATAGTTATCACCAAGCAAATAGTGGTCACCGAGCTCCATAGTTTCTGCCAAGTCATCAGTTTGTATGATGAGAATCCAATGTCTATCGAGTGATAGATGTGTAGTGTTTATTGAGTATCTACCGAGTGACACTATATCTATCGAGTCTCCAATGGTTACTAAGTTCAAAGCTACATTGTGTAATTAGTATAGACCAAGATTCTACTTTTATCGAGTGCATGATGATGTCGAGTAATGTAGTGGACGTTGAGTACAGAAGGTCATCAAGTCAGCTATTTAGAACTCAAGTTTCTACTATTTGGCCGACTCAATATTATTATTTTTACTTATGTTTTAGCCAACCTTGTAATTGTAAATATTAGAATGGTATATATGTAATGTATTCTATCATTTGCAATATATGCATAATAATATCAAGGAATGGATATGTAATGTTTTGAGAAAAGTGAATGCAAATCAGTAGCAGAGTAGAGTATTCAACAAGGTCTACAAGGAGCAGTAAACTTATATCAATCACAAGAGGTGATCTATACTTCAAGGATCTATTCAGCAATCAAGTTGTAAGTTGGATCTACTATTTCATCCTAATACGTGACTCAGTTTTCTAAATCCTTTAATAGGGTAGACTTAACAGTCTTTTTTTAAATCTCTTAACAGAGTGCATACTTCATTGTATGTTTGTAAAACCTCTAACAAGGTGGATCTAGCAGTCCAAATTGCTCTTAATAGGGCAGATCATCAGAAGTGGTCAATGTAAGCCCTAACAAGCCAACTTTATACTACAATAGTAAAGTTTTGTGGGTATCATCCCCACCTCAGTTTTACTTTCTATTTGGAAGGTTTCTGGGTCACCAAAACACTGTGTTCATTTGTTATGGATTTTTATCTTTTTCCATGCATGCAGTAGATTAGATGAATGAATGACGAATGGATTAAGTGCTAAATTAAATTAAAATTTTTGAGATTACTGATTCATCTCTCCACTCTTAGTAACATGGCTATTCTTGATTATTTCCAACAATTATGTTGTTTCAGTGCGGTCTAGACCAAATTCTACTATTGTTCACATGTATTTGTATACCAAGAATGCAAGTTTAATTTATTTTGTGTTTGAAAATGTTAAATTTGATATTTTTCAAGTGCTAACATATTATTTTATGTTAATATCTTATGAATGAGCATAAAATAATCATGTTAGTATCATATTTTTTATTTTATTCATGTTATTGTTTGTAGCGTAATCTACATCTATAGTCATGGGAAAGAACAAGAGATGAATGATTGAAAAACAAGAGGGGAAAAGGAAAAAACAAGGGAATGTATAAGGAGATTACATGAAGGTACATTATCAAATGCCTCCAATACAAGTGATGAAAATCTACCTATTGATATTGATGTCGAAAATGCACCTAATTTGACAAACAAAAGTGTTCAACATACCCCAATTGAAATAATTATGGCAAATACACTTATGTCAACTAATGCCCCTAATGTGACATCTCAATTTCAAATGATGAATGCACATGATGTAAGTAATGAAAGTATAGAGCATGTGTTTACATCAACATCTCCTAGAATAATTTGTAGAAAACTAAAGTTTCTAATTGACATTGATGAAAATATTTCAAAGCATGATAAAATGTCAAAAAGAAATTGTAGGAGAATTGTTTGAAAGATTTGGAATAACTATTTTGAAAATTTAAATCAAAGTGGAAGATGCCAACTTGTTGTTGAAATGGCTAAAAATTTGAAATTTAGAGAGACAATGAGAGTTTTGGGGTTAATAACATCTTAAAATAGTAGTGATGCATACAAATCTATTGGTTTAAAAGCACATACTAAAGATACTAATACAACTCGAAGAGTCCTCACATCAACCATAATGGGAAAGGAAATGGAAAAACTCATATGGAAAATGTTAGAGTTTTAGGTGACTCTACAACACCCCAAGGATCAAATGAAAGACCAAAATAACTTCCACAAGAGATTGGCAAGACAATTGCATGAAGATGCAAGAATGCTATTATTGATAATGGACTTGATTGACATCCAATGGATTGATTTTAAATGTACATAATAGGCCTCCTTATATAGGACAGGCGATAAGAGACAATGATAAGGGGAAGATAAGTTATCACCCACATAAGGTGGAATCACATGTCAACCAAAGGTGGATCATCCTCCATTATGCAATGAAGTATGTGTGATGATGAGGATGATAATAAAATAAGTGCACTAAAGGTGTAATGAGATAGCAACTATGACCACCCAAAGTGGAATTCTCCTACACCATGTGTTTAATTAAGGTGCAAACTCCCAAGTGTCTAAATCACAAACTACTATGCAATGCATTATCCTAAGTAACCTTAAGTAAGTGTAATTAGTGAATATTTAATTACACCAACAATAAGTAAAAAAATTAAATCATTAAGGATAAGTAGAACAATGTTAATCAAAGTCTTAGTGAGGCGAGAGAAAATTGAAAATTCTAATGAGACTTCTTTTTGGTTATTCCAAGGTAGACTCCTACGTAAGGATAAAGTTATTGTTGATGCACTAAGAACATTAATAGAAAACTTTTGGCATGACAACACAAGGGCTTCACCAAACCAAAAAGATGTTTTCAAAAGAAAAATTGGAAAAACAAACCATGAGCCACATGCAAAACATTTTTTGGATACAACTTAAACACAATTTTATGAAATGTTTCTTCAAAGATTTCCTCAAATTAAAATCAGCCAAAGGTTTTTTGAGATGACAAAACCATTCTACCTTAAGATAAATCATACACACACTACATGTTGTAGGCTTCATGTTGAGTTTTCTATGCATTATTATGTTTATAGTTATATATGTTGTACTTTTCATACTAACAAAATATTGCAAGAATATCATCTACAATTACCTCCTAAGTCACCAAGAGAATTTATTGTAAGTGTACTATGTAAATGAGATGATGGGTGCATTTATTATAAGACCATGTGTTTGAAAGGTTTTTGACCTTAATGTGGTGGTTTGGGAAAGTTGCATAGATGCCTACATCTAGATAGTACAAATGAAATTAGTGAGACACTAGTTTCTAATGGAAAGTACAAATCAGTTATATATGGTGTTAAAGATGGAAAATAATTAAAGTTGTGTGAATTAGTTACAAGTGATATATGTGTAGCTAATTTTATGAAATTATTTCAAGAGAAAATAGTTTATAACTACATAGGTCATACACATAGAGCTAGATGGTTAGATGAGCAATTCAAGTTGTGTAAGGAAACTTTTTTCCTTGGGTACAATTGTGTCAGTTGTTGACTTCACTAAAAACTATACACTAAAACCTCAAAATGAAGTGCAAAAAATGTATTACAACTTTATACAAGTGTCAATTCTTGTATACATAACATTTATTTATGCACACAATAGCATAGATGATGATAGAAAAATATTAAGAGAGTATCACTTCTATATCAGTGATGATCGAACTCATTCATTAGAGTTTGTGCAAAGATGTTTTAGAGTCTTCTATGATAATTTGAGGGAAAGAGATGAAAGATAAAATCAACACATTATATGGTCAAACAATTGCACCGCACAATTCGAGAATGTAAGGATGTTCTATTGGTTGAGTAGGATGCATGTGACAAAGATGGAAAGGGAGAGCATGATGGTGTTGGAGCATGTGTAAAAAGAGCCCTTAGTAGAGAGGAATTAAAGTACGAAGGTGGCACAATATTAGAAAATGCCAAAATAATTGTCCAATTATGCAATTATACAATGGGACCAGGTAATACAAACAAGTCTATGGTTTCTAGATTTTTTTGGTTGATACGTGAACCTAACATTGAAAATTTGCAAGATTATTGTACACTTATAGGATCAAGTGAGATGCATTCATTTCAAAGTTCAAATGCAGTGTCACTAGGTATTCATACTAGAAAGTTTGCATGCTTTTTCTCTTTCTATATGCATCATTTATGGGATGAATGTGAATCAAAAGAGTGGGTTGATGTAGTGCCTACCCCTAGTTTACATCTTGTTACTATTGCCAAACTCTTTTAGGCCAGTTTTATGCTTGATGATTAGTAGCACTATCTTTCAGATTATTAGATATTGTTTCATATTCAGTAGATTTTATGATGAGACTACTTGGTACTCTATACTTCATGTATGCATAATTATTATAGTGATTTCAATTATTGATGATGATTAGTTAGATGGATTATCATATGTGTTTTCTTATGGATACTTACCCCATACTGCATGTATATGGTGTGCATGTATATTTTCTTTATGTACGATGTTTCTGATGTATTTTAAAAAGGGAGTTGTAGTCACCTACTAGTCAAGATCTACACGATGCACCACTTCCTACCATTACCTATTTAGCTTAGTAAATATGTTTGTACATGTGTAGATTTTATGCAGATTGTAGGTATCGGGTATCAAATTCTCTAAATTGCCAGGATGAGCATACCCATTCACATTATCTCAATGGTAAGAGAGGGGAGATAAATTCTTGAGTCCAAATCCTAACCTTTAAACCCATTTGTCCTAGAAAATTAGGACAAGTATATGAGTTGATTACCTTCTGAATGCGTCATATGACATAAATTCGTGATTATAACCCTTTAGTTTGATCTTGTATGTGGTATTTCATGATGGGTTTTCATATTTTGTCTTATAGGTCTTTGGTGATTTTTCTATTAATTAAGTCAAATTAAAAGATTAAATTAATGATTTAATTTAATGGAAATTATTATGATATTTTTAATATTTAATTATATCTGATTAATTGGGAAATTAATTAAATAAAAAGAATTAAATTTAAAGATAACATTATAAGTTTAATTTTAGAGTGTAATAATATTTATTTAATTTAATAATAATATATTTAGGAGATCATTTTTGAATAAAGGCTAAATATTATTATTACTTAAGATAATGAATATTTTATCAATTAACACTTCGAAAATAAATCAAAGAATGGAAATGATATTAATTTATTAAAGAGTTTTAAAATTGCATAAAGTATGCATGAGTTTAAAATACAATAAATTAATTTAAAAGAGAGTCAATGAAATTATATAAAGATATTTAATATTGCAATAAACATGCATGAAAACATAAAAGAAAGATAATAAAGAGTTAAAGAGTTGTAAGCAATAAGTCCTCTCAGGTGATTGTACAATTAGTGCCCCAAATTTAGGAGAGAACTCCTTATCAACAATTGACGGCTCATTTTTGAGGGACCGTGAATTTTGGAGAAGGAATTTTCAGAGAGAAGATTTTGAGAGAAGAAATTTCTATCACAAATCTTTTGGGTGTTTGCAATTTTAGCATCAGAACCAGGTAGATTCTTATATTTTGATTCACCTAGTTAATTACGTTATATTCATGTCTTCTTCATGACTGTGAATTGTTTATCTAAATTTCTTTGTGATGAATATTTCAAAATTGTAATTGGGGATTACCGGTATTCATGTGGGTTTCTTCTATATATGTAAAGATTAAAATATCATAGAATCCTTCTTCAGTAATTTTACAAATTGGAATTTAAATGGGAAGAGTTTTGAATTGAAAAGGAAATTGAAAATTGAAAATTTGACTAGTTGGTCATATTTTCCCTATCAGGGTATTGCTGGAACTTTTATAATAATAAAAACATATTTATATTAAAATATTAATAGAGGGAGAAGTTTTTAAAATAAATCATATTTAAAATTTAAAAGAAAATTATATATATATATATATATATATAATATAAAAATGTGAGGAGAGGTGAGTTTTACCCTACCTCCCCACTTACCATGTCATCAACTTTAACCTACCATTGACGCAGGGTACTACAACAGTGATAGTACAGAGTACTGCCATAGCCACAGGCTGGCTATGTACCCCTTATTAAAGGTTGATGGGTTTTTTAAAACAAATACACTTTTTTATATATTAATTCTTATAAATTTGTTTATTTTATTATTATTTTAATTAATAATTTTTAATAATAAGTTATTTATTAACTATTAATTATTATTTTTAAATATATTTAAATTTAGTTAATTTTAATTAATAAATTTATTAATAAATTTGTTAATTATAATTAATTAATAAGATATTAGTTTAGCTATTTATTCTCATAATTATTAATGAATTTAATTAAAATTAGTTTAATTAAGATTAATTAATAATGAGTATTGTTTAATTGAAGTTGTAAATTTATTTTATTATTATTATTATTATTAATATTGGTTTTAATAAATGTCATGTCCCCTATTCAAATAATTAAAAAATAAATAAACTTTGTTAAGGCAGGCAGGCTCCAAAAAGGTGAAATTTCGGAAAAAGAGGCTAATCTTTGGAAACCAATGGACTAATAAATAAAAATTATTATTAAATTATATTTTATTAACCCCTCTTGGACGTGAGTTAGGGTTATGCCCTCTTTAAAAGGGGTTTGGAGGCATTTTGGGCTCATTCTACATCTTGATTCTTGCTAATTTTCTTGTTGTTCTTCAGAGGCTGCCAAACCTGTGGAGAAGGAGACCCAGGAACGGGAGTTTGTAGGTTTCTAAGAAGGCTAAGGATGGGAGTTTGAAGCCATTCCATGTGCATGCTCATACAGAGTTTGCCTTTGTGCTGAGTAGTGCCAATTTGGGTGTTTTCGGGGTTATTTTTGGTTTGAGTTTGGGTTTTCAGTTGAGTGTTTCATATCAGTTTGGTTTGCTGCTGTATTTCAGACTTTATGATGTTAAAATAGAGTTGAATATATTTATTGGGTCGTGATTAAACTTCTGAGATAGTTTATGAGTGTTTTGTGGTGTTTCCAGGCATTTTTGTGTTAATTTCGGGAGCCCGATTGAGCATAGTTTTGCCCTACATTTGTGAGCTGTTGTGTAAAGGCTATACAAATCTGAAAATGTTATTTTGTAGGCTGTTGTGCTGCTGAAATTTCTGTAAAAATTTCCATTTTCAGATTTATTAATAATTTGTGAAGTTGTGAAGTTTTTGGCACTAAATTGGACATACCCGATTTGGGTTTTATTGAGAAATTGGCAGATCTTTGTAATATTGGTTGTTTGATTTTAAAGTTCTGATTTGAGGCTAGAAATATCATAAAAAAAAATCAGTAAAGGGACATTACAGTGGTATCAGAGCCGTGATCTTGCCAGCCTGAGGGTTTGTAGAAGTTGCATGTCAGTTTTAACAACTACCCAGATCTTGCATGTCAAGTTTTGATAACTACCCAGATCTTGCATGTCATATTTTATGATTGCATGCAACTAAGTGAAAGAGAAAAAAGATATTTGCAGCGAGAAAAGAATAAAGAAATTCTGATCAAACCCCCAGTTGAAAGAAAAAGTACAAAATCCAAGGAAGAAAAAAGTATGGTTGATCCAGATGAGATGGCAAAGAAATTCTTCCAAGACATCCAAAATACTCAGAAGCAAACAGTGGATGGGTTGGCAGAAACTAGAGAGGCTTTGCGAATATTGACAGAAAAATTACAAGGAATTGCATCTATTAATGAGAAAGGGAGCACTTCAGAGGAGCCAAGAAATGGGAGATCCACACCATCTAAATCAACCAAATCTATTTTCTTGCTTGCAGATGAGCTACTAGTACCAAATCTAGCCATTAATCCAGTGGAAGAGGTTACAGGTAATTTGATTACATTAAGAGCTACTTACAATGGCTTAGATGATGACTTTCGTAGTTCAGTTCCTTTTAGAGAATATGTGGATATGATGAACGCTTTGATGCCCAAGAAAGAGAACAGGAGGGAGCATGACACAAGTGGAAGAGAGCTCAAAAATAAAATAAGCAAGTTTACAGCACCTACTTTTGATGGAACAAATAAAATTTCAGCTAGAGCATGGCTACAAAAATTACAAACTTT
Organism: Cupressus sempervirens; assembly: GCA_028749045.1. Classification (NCBI taxonomy): domain Eukaryota; kingdom Viridiplantae; phylum Streptophyta; class Pinopsida; order Cupressales; family Cupressaceae; genus Cupressus; species Cupressus sempervirens. The sequence goes on along the minus strand of CM053791.1, from coordinate 788,177,331 downwards.
CTTCACACTTAACCCCATGAAAGAGAGTGATGCTATTCAATTTGCAAGTCTACACTTGGAAGATGCAGCCTATGATTGGTGGTATCATGGAATGACTACTCAAGGTCACGATCAGGTAACTACATTTGAAGATTTCAGTCAAAGGGTGATAGATAGATTTGACCTCAAGGATGATGAAGAGTAATTTAAAGAATTGTCAAAGTTGAAGCAAACCAAATCAGTTAATGAGTATATAGAAGAATTTCAAAAAGTGGCTATTATGGTACCTGATATGAGTGAAAAGAGGATCGTTTATCTTTTTCTTGATGGTTTAGAAGATTCTGTTAAGGGTTTGGTTAAGGCTTTCTCACCCTCAACCTTACAGGAAGCTATCAAAAGAAGCTTGCAACTTGAAACTTGCATGCCTATGAAATCAATCACTAATCAAAAACCCCCAAATCTTTGGCAACATAAGGGAAATTTTTAGAAAAAGACTTTCCCAACACTACCACCAAAAGATGTGACAAATGTGGCAAAAAAGAAGGTAGATGAAGAGACTAGGAGTGAATTAAGAAGGAAAAAGCTTTGTTTTACTTGTAGAGAATCATGGGTTCCAGGACACAGATGTTTGGGGAAAGTTCAAGTGCACTATATTGAAGTTGCTTCAGAATCTGATTCAGATGAGCATGAGGAATTTCATGATACTAGGGAGGAGGTAGAAGAAGAGAAAGTAAAAGGAATCAGCAAGGATGGCACTTTAGCAGCATTATCAGGAGTCCCAAGATACCATCCCTTCCGAATTCGAGGGGTACTAGCAGGGCAAAGGTTGACTGTTCTTCTTGATAGTGGGGCAACTCACAATTTTATTGATGAGGGATTTGTCATGAAAAGAGGGCTTAAAGCAGAAGATTTTGAGGGATTCAATGTTACTGTAGCTGATGGATTCACTATGCCTTGCACACGGGTGGTGAAACAACTCAAGATGACCTTAGGAGATTATGAGTTATGTGATGACTTCTATGTGGTTGGTATTGGGGAGACAGATCTTGTATTGGGTGTTCAATGGTTGCACTCTATCGGAGGCTATTACATGAACCATCAAACTATGGAGTTTAAATTTCATTCCAATGGGAAAGAAGTCATATTGAGAGGGTTATCGAATGGAGCACCTAAGGCGGTCTCTGCAAAGAGGATGCAGAGGACTTTTCAAAGAGGACAAGTAACATGGGCAGCAGGAGTCATAATCCAACCAACAAGCTCTCCAAAGGATCAAGGTAATTTCCATTTTGAAATTCAAAATATTCTTGATAAGCATAGTATAGTTTTCAATGATTTGCCTCCAGGATTACCACCAGATAGAGGTTTTGAGCATGTTATAGAGTTAGAACAGGGTGCCAAACCAGTTATAACAACCCCATACCGCCATCCAAGAGGTTATAAGGGAGAAATTGAAAAAACTATTAAAGAACTCCTGGACATGGGATTCATAAGGCCTAGCTCTAGTCCATTTGCATCATCTGTGGTACTTGTCAAGAAAAAGGATGGTACAATGAGAATGTGTATAGACTACAGGGCTCTAAACAAGAAGACCATAAAAAATAGGTATCCCATACCATGCATAGATGAACTCATTGATGAGTTACATGGTGTTGTATACTTCTAAAAAATTGACTTAAGATCAGGCTACCATCAAATCCGAATGAGGAGTGAAGATGTGGAAAAGACTGCTTTTAGATGTCACTATGGGAACTTTGAATTTCTTGTTATGCCATTTGGACTCACTAATGCACCTGCAACATTCCAATCTTGTATGAATAAGGTATTCAGTCAGCATCTTCGAAATTTTTTTTTGGTATTTTTTGATGATATTTTGATATACAGTAAAACATGGGAAGAGCATCTAAAGCACATAGACACTGTTTTGGGAATCTTGGAGCAGCAATCCTTCTATGCTAAGCTATCTAAATGTGAGTTTGGTTTGATAGAGATCCTATATTTGGGACATATTATAAGCTCTAAAGGAGTACAGGTTGATCAACAAAAAATCCAGGCAATTTTGGATTGGCCTCCACTCACTAATCTTACACAGTTGAGAGGTTTCTTCGGGTTGTGTAGCTACTATAGGAGATTTTCCAAGGGATTTTCTCAGCTTGCTGCCCCCCCTTGACTGATTTGACAAAGAGAGGAGATTTTGTTTGGATAGAAGAGGCACAAAAAACATTTGATAAGCTTAAGGAGGTAATGAGTTCATGCCCTGTGCTTGCAATTCCAGATTTCTCTTTACCTTTTGTTGTTGAATGTGATGCTTCTGGAGAAGGTATAGGGGCTTTCCTAACTCAAAGGGGACATCCAATAGCATTTGAGAGTCGAAAATTAAATCAATCAGAGAAAGGGTACTCCATCTATGATAAGGAAATGTTGGCAATCATGCATGCACTTCATAAGTTTAGACAATATTTGGTATGTGGGAGATTCATTGTAAAGACAGACCATAATAGCCTCAGGTTCTTCTTGAACCAAAGGGATTTGAATGATCATCAACAAAAATGGGTAAGCAAATTGCAAGCTTATGATTTTGATATTGAATACATGAAAGGAAAGAATAATGTGGTTGTTGATGCTCTCTCAAGAAAGCCCACTTTGTGTTCCTTATCATCTATCTCGGCTGATTGGAAAGTCTCCATAATTTTAGAGTATGCTAAAGATTCATTTGCCACCAAGATTTTGGATAAGTTAGTGGATGATAACAGGTACAAGGTTGTTGATGAATTGATTTATTACAAAAACAGGATCTTCTTAGTGCCAGGGTCAAAAACTAAGGAGAGGATATTGAGGGCCTTTCATGACACACCTTTGGCTGGTCACTAGGGATACTTCAAGACATACAGGCAAATTCGAGAGCGATTTTCATGGAAGGGTATGAAGGAGGATGTCCTTAAACACATTAAGGAATGTATGGTATGCCAACAAAGCAAGAGTGAGCAAAATTTTCCTGCAGGGTTGTTGCAACCACTTCCTATTCCCGAACAAAAATGGGAAAGTAATTCCATGGATTTCATCACTGGGTTGCCCAAGGTTCAAGGTAAGGATTGCATATATGTGGTCATAGATAGACTAACTAAGTATGCACATTTCTTTCCTATCACATCTGATTTCAAGGCATCACAAGTGGCCGAATTGTTCTTCAAGGAAATTTTTAGATTACATGGTTTGCCTAGAAACATTGTTAGTGACCGGGACAGTAGATTCCTCAGCTCTTTTTGGAAGGAGCTCTTTCATTTGGTAGGAACTGAACTCACTCCCAGTACTAGCTATCACCCTCAAACAGATGGACAAACAGAGATAGTTAATAAATGGATAGAAGGATATTTGAGGAACTATGTTTCAAATCAACAAGATGCTTGGGTGAAATGGTTACACCTAGGGGAGTATTGTTACAATATATCTCATCACATGTCTATTGGTATGCCTCCTTTTTGTGCTTTTTATGGTTATGATGCCCTTTCCTTTGTTGATCTAATACTTTCCGATAGCAGAGTACCCGCAGCAAGTGATTTCATCAAGCAAAGCCAAGACATAATAAGGTCCCTCAAGGATAATCTACAACATGCACAAAACCAACAAAAGATATATGCTGACAGGAAAAGGATTGAAAGATCTTTTGAGGTGGGAGATTTGGTATTTGTTAGGTTGCAACCATATAAGCAAAGGACCTTGAAGAGAAGTGGGGCAGAGAAACTCAAGCCAAGGTTCTATGGGCCTTATAAAATCATCAAGAAGGTAGGAGAGGTAGCTTATGAATTGGAGCTCCCACCAAACAGCAAAATACATAATATTTTTCATGTATCTTGCTTAAAGAAGGTTATAGGCCAAAAAACCATAGTATCTACAGAATTACCACCTCTTGATGATGAAGGGAAATTAGTTTTGATACCAGAAGAGATTTTGGATACAAGAGAGAAAAGGTTGAGAAATAGGAGCATCATAGAGCATTTGGTCAAATGGAAAGGATTACCACTAGAGGATGCAACTTGGGAAGGAGCACATATTCTTGAGAATTCCAACCTTCATTGGTTGAGGACAAGCAATATTTGGGTGGGGAGGACTTGTCATGTCCCCTATTCAAATAATTAAAAAAAAAAAAAACTTTGTTAAGGCAGGCAGGCTCCAAAAAGGTGAAATTTTGGAAAAAGAGGCTAATCTTTGGAAACCAATGGACTAATAAATAAAAATTATTATTAAATTATATTTTATTAACCCCTCTTGGACATGAGTTAGGGTTATGCCCTCTTTAAAAGGGGTTTGGAGGCATTTTGGACTCATTCTACATCTTGATTCTTGCTAATTTTCTTGTTGTTCTTCAGAGGCTGCCAAACCTGTGGAGAAGGAGACCCAGGAATGGGAGTTTGCAGGTTTCTAGGAAGGCTAAGGATGGGATTTTGAAGCCATTCCATGTGCATGCTCATACAGAGTTTGCCTTTGTGCTGAATAGTGCCGATTTGGGTGTTTTCGGGGTTGTTTTTGGTTTGAGTTTGGGTTTTCAGTTGAGTGTTTCATATCAGTTTGGTTTGCTACTGTATTTCAGACTTTATGATGTTAAAATAGAGCTGAATATATGTATTGGGTCATGATTAAACTTTTGAGATAGTTTATGAGTGTTTTGTGGTGTTTTCGGGCATTTTTGTGTTAATTTCGGGAGCCCGATTGAGCATAGTTTTGCCCTACATTTGTGAGCTGTTGTGTAAAGGCTATACAAATCTGGAAATGTCATTTTGTAGGCTATTGTGCTGCTGAAATTTCTGTAAAAATGTCCATTTTCAGATTTATTAATAATTTGTGAAGTTGTGAAGTTTTTGGCACTAAATTGGACATACCCGATTTGGGTTTTATTGGGAAATTGGTAGATCTTTGTAATATTGGTTGTTTGATTTTAAAGTTCTGATTTGAGGCTAGAAATATCATTAAAAAAAATCAGTAAAAGGACATTACAATAAAGTTGTAAGTATTTTATTTAAAAATCAATAATTATTATTTTAATAATTTCAACAAATAATTACCCCTTAACATTATTTGGAATAATTGACTAGTAATCAAATAGGGGTAGTTGTGCAATTATTTAAATATAAGAATGGGTTAATTGTAAGGGTGAACTATGAATCTTATCTACTTGAAACATACATTAAACTAGAAACTGAAACCTTACTATTAACTAACAATGTGTTTTCAAAATCAAACCAAACTATGAAACCTACATTGTTGTTTGTATGTTGTTTGTGCTTTGGGTTTGGGTTGACTAGAGTGCTAACCAATTTTAGGACGTCTACCAGAGGCTTGGGAGTTTTGTGATTATGTTATTATGCTAATTTGATCTTGATCTTTTAAACTCAACCAAGGTAATGTGTTGGTATGCTCTATGATGAGTTTGATTATATTGTTTGTTATTATTTTCAATGTTATTGTGGGATAATGAGATGAATGTTATGACATACTTGACTTAACCATTTTGAGTCTTCGATTAATATTTTTTGGATACTTTCTAGTTGCTTGTAGAGAATTGATGCATTATTGTGATTTATCTTTTGATGCTTTCCAGTCACTTGTATAGGACTGAGGTGAAATATTATGATTATTTGATTTGTGCTTTTATGAGCTTAGGATAGTTTAAATCTATATGTAATGTCAGGAAGTGGCTTGCAATGGAGGTCAGGGCCCTAAGTGGTTTCTAGGGTAACCCATTGTAAGTTGTTTAATAAATAAAAACACTACACTAAATGAGAGTAAAATGAACCTAATAAGAGTCTTTGTATGTTCTTGTCCATGCCTCGAGTGCTAGTACAGACTAGGATGGGAGTAGAGAGAACGATTGGTTATGACCATGCATCATTAGTATGCCTTGTCAGTATGAAAGGATACTAGTGCCGCATAGATTCACTAAGGGGCCAAGGTCAAGTTAGACTGCCAAGGTAGCTCTAGCATTGATTCATGTGATGACACTTTCCTGCTTACATAATAGGTTTCCTACATGTCTGTATTTGCCTCTAGGTCTAGATGTCAATTTATCTTGGAACGTTTGAGTTAGATTAATTTTAGGGTTTCCTAGACTTAAATATTACTTTTGATTTTGGGATTGATATCTTTTTTGGGACTTGAGACTATCTGCTCAACATGGTGGGAGTGGGCCTTTTTGGGTTACCATGCAGTCAGGTGGTAGTGCTTTTTACTCTTACCATTAAGATCTATCCATTATTGTTGTGGCTGGAGTTCTTTGTCTGCTTTTCCTTTCATTCTATCTTTATGTATTATGATGGATGGTTATCTCTTATGATGGATGGTTATATCTTTATGATGGATGAATTCACTTATTGTATTGTACTTTGTTTCATGGATCTAAAGGGGATGATGTAATATATTTTTATAAATGTATATTCTTTTAGCCTTTCATACCATGTGACATGTATAGCGGATGATTGAGCATTCTAAATTTTATTGCCAAGTGGTATTCAGAACAAATGTATATTATTTAAATTTACTTGGACTTATAATTATTCTTTCATGTGGATGTGGTATTTGTTAGACTTAGTATTAATTAAATTTAAATGTGATTCAATGTCTTGGGATCCTTAAGGAATGTAATCTATTATGTTTGCTTATGTATGATTGTATGTTAGTGCTTCCACTACTTTATGTTTGATGTCTATGTTATTCTTTCTTTAAAAAAACTGTTTGGAAAACTTAATAAAACTTTAGGTTAATTCTTTTGGATAACTTGGCAAGGCATTATAGTTTACCAATGGTCTTGTAGACCTTTGCATCCAATTGATTCATATCAACTTCCTACAACACTATAACTCAATGAGGTTGAAGCATCAATAGATTTTGAGCATGTATCTAACCTAGTTGAACGAGGTACTAAGTTATCAATTTAATACCTGGTTAAAATATATTACTTTCAATTTTTCCATTAGCTTATCCTTCTATATAATGCAAGTCATGTATATCCAATTATTGCATACGAGAATAATGATGACAGAACAAATTACTTTCTATGTCAATGTATTGAGCCCAAAAAGAAACTGATAGTTGCAATCATTGATGTTGAGGATATTGAGTACCCAATATGATCCGTCGTTTCGATAGGAACATGGCTTAGAAGGTAGTATATTTTTTTCCTAGGCAACCATGAATATCTATTTAAGTCAATTTCTCATGTATAATTTATTGAAATTTTGACTTTACAATTGTCTTTACAATTAACTATAGGTACCCTATCAAGAAATCTACCACGTAGTTATTTGAGGATTTTGAGACACGCATACATATTCTTCATTACTCTAACCTTATTGTTGCAACAAATAGTCAATTGATACTATATCATGGTAGGCCTCCTAACAACAAGTTATTGAAAGTATGTGAATTTGATCATAGGACAATACTTGATACAATAAAGGTTAGAGTTGATCCAGAAGGTTCCCTTGATTGATTGGGTGCTATATAGCTGAATCATTCTAGATATGGTAGAATAATTTTGAAAATTTTGTATATATGTTATGAAAAATGTTGCAACTTCATAGTAATGTGCATATGTAGATGCCAAATTTTGTATACAAAAACGAGAAGACATGTAACATGTGCATCTTTGTATGCCATATTTTCTATAAAATTCCAATAAGAGATGTCACATGTGCATATTTAGATGCCAAATTTTGTATAAAAAATTGATAAGAGATGTCACATGTGCATATTTAGATGCCAAATTTTGTATATAAAAAAGAGAAGACATGTAACATGTGCATATTTGTATGCCATATCTTGTATAAAAATATGATAAGAGATGTCACATATGCATATTTAGATGCCAAATTTTGTATATATAAAAGAGAAAACATATAACATGTGCATATTTGTATTTCATTATTATTTTTTGTGGGTTTGATGATATCCTTTAAAAAATATTTAATTATCTTCAACTTATATGGATTTAGATGGTTTTCTTCTTTCATTTTCCTTCCAAATTTGCCAAAACACCTCACAACATCCAAATGTGACCTCACCTAATCCAAATTTCCTTAAGCCACCTTAAATAATCCAAATGTCTCTACCCAAACCTTCCCCAAAACCCCAACACTAACTCTCACACCTCCACCACCTTACACCCTCTAGGAACTTTATCAACAACATATCCAATAATCTTCCAAAAGACTTAACTCATTTCCAACTAAGTTATTTCCAAACATTCACAAGGTTCTATATCCCTTGTTGGGCTTCAAACACCAATTCCATAAACATACCTAAGGATGATCTTCCTTGTAACCCTTCCTTGGGAAATAGGTAAGGAATCAAACTCTTCTTATTAAAAGTCTTTAAAATGCTAATTCTTAGGCTCCTTGTCTTGGAGTAGATGGTTAAACTTTCAAACCCTTGTATTGATGAGGGTTTCCTTGTTTACTACCATGATTAGTTCCTAAACTCTAACATCTCACATTTTCTTCACTTCCAAATAGTTCTCCAACCTCCTATGAATGAATACAATCTTCTAAACCTTTATGCAAACCATACATAAACTTCTTTCACATTTTCTTTATTTTTCAAATTGTTGATTTACTATTAAAACATGTAGCAAAAAGTAACTTTCTGATTCACAGGCATTTCCATTACCAGAAACAAGATAAGGTGTCAACATAGCTTGCAAATGGTTCTACAACATCCTAAGAGTCTATACTAACTTCCCAATACATATGCAACACTAATTAAATATGTCACTGTCACATTTTTTCCAATAGTGTTGATTCATTGTGATTAATTACAGCAGCAAGTAATTAATAATAAGAAACAAAGGTATGGTTTCACTCATTAGATGGCAAACTAAAACAACTAGAAGAAGCCTTTAAATTTTCCTCTACTTGATATATAGATAACATGAAGTAACTATAACCACTTAACCTGAAAATACACATTTTATTCTCAAACTATGAATACAAAGAGCCATATAAAACTTTCCATCTTGCACAAAAATTCACCTTCTAATACTTGTCATCTTGTGCAAAAATTGTTGATTGCAACTTTTGACAATTTTACACTTTTTTTTTTCATATTGTGCATTTTATGAATTCTCATGCTTCCTAAACACCCTAAATAGGTTTAAAATCTAATTATGATCTTTTAATACTACATTATACTCCATTTATGCCCTTGCATGGCATTTTCCCACATTTGACTCACTATGACCCATAATGCTTAAACAAGAACTTGGTCAACATGACCTTAATAGAACATCTAACAACATGAAATTAAAAAAACTAATATCCTAATCTAACATGACATAAAAACCTACTAATTATGATTCTATATCTCATGGAGATGGTTAGGGTGCACAATACAAATAAGGTAGGGTCAATTTGCAACATTTTGCAAAAGTTGCAAAAGTTGCTCAAGCAAATTTGCAACTTTTGAGCAATTTTTGCTCTTGACATCTTTTGGTTCTAGGACCCTAGTTAATATGCCTAGGATGTATTAAGTAACCTAATACCTCATTTGTCCACCCCTAACAACTTTTAACCTATTCAACAACTTTTGGCTCATTGAGCAACTTTTGACCAACTTAGGACCTAATCAGCAATTTTGGCTTTTCCTAGCAATCCATGGTTGCTCCATTAGCTTGGGTTTGTCAGGTTTAAGCTAGGACCAGCCTCATTTCATCCACAAAATCCCTCCAAATATATCAAACACATTTAACAAAAGTGTCCCTGAGGGTCTCTAAGCACCATTAGGCTACGATCTTTGATTAGGCATTTCTTTGAGCTCATGCAAGGTATTGATGAACTATTGGGCATTACAAGATCATGTAATCTAGGCCTACAATAACCTATCTTAGTTTTTAGAGATTCAATTTTTTTGGTTTTGGCATCTGTATCGTTCCTATTGCCAAAAATTGCAACAGTGCTTAGTTAAAATGAGTAAGGTTGTGTATATTTCAAACCATTGGTCCTAGGATCAAACTATCTACTTTTTTAGCTCTATTTGGTCAAGATTAACCTAGGACCAATACCATTTCAGCCACAATGTCCCTCTAATAGTATCAACCACACTAACAGAAGCGTCCTTAAGGGTCTTTAAGCACCATTTAGCTGCAATCTTTGATCGAGCATTTCTTTGAGCTCATGCAAGATATTGGTGAACTATTAGGTGATACAAGATCATGTTATCTAGGCCTAAAACAACCTATATTCATTTTTAAATATTCAACTTTGTTTGGATTTGGCATCTATGTCTTGCCTATTTCCAAAAGTTGCAATGTTGCTTAATTAAAATGAAAAAAGTTGTGTATATTTCAAATCGTTAGTCCTAGGTTCAAACTGTATACTCCATTAGCTTCATTTGGTTGGTTTTAGCATAGGACCAACCTTGTTTCAGCCACAACATCCCTTTGATGGTATCGACCACACTAAATAGAAGCGTCTCTATGGATCTATAAGCACCATCAAGCTATGATCTTTGACCAGGCATTTCTTTGAGCTTGTGCAAGGTATTGATAGACTATCAAGTGATACAGGATTATGTTATCTAGGCCTACAACAACCTATCTTAGTTTTTAGAGATTCAACTTTGTTTGGATTTTGCATCTATATCTTGCCTATTTCCAAATGTTGTAATATTGTTGAGTTAAAATGAGTAAGGTTGTGTATATTTCAATTTGTTGATCCTAGGATCAAATCATCTGCTCTATTAGCTCTAGTTGGTTGGGTTTAGTTGGTTGGGTTTAGCCTAGGACCAACCTCATTTCTACCATAATGTCCCTCCAACGGTATCGACCACACTAAATGGAAGTGTCCATAAGGGTCTCTATGCACTACCATGTTGTGATCTTTGACACAAATACAAAAATCATGACATATTTTTACTTTTCATGTATTATTACATCAAAATAAATGACATATGATTACATGTTATAATTAAATTGATAAACATGTTACATTTTCTGTAAAAAAATAATGAATGCTCATGTGTTTGATCAATTTCAAGAAAGTAAGCTAAAATACAAGTTTGTATGCACACATTGAACAAGTTGGATGGAAATCCAATTTTAATGTAAATCAAAATGAACAATATATTATGTCATATCAATCATATAGTTACAAAAATATTTTATGTCTCATCGTTATAATACAAAAGTCAAAAACCCAACAAATGTTGAATGTGTACAATAGAAATGTCAAATGTACACAATACAAATATTGAATATATACAATACAAAAGTATGTGATGACCAAAAATACATATGTATATCACTATCAATATCTATAACTATGTAGAATCATCAAAATTGAGCTTCTTTGATGCAGTTTGTAGCTTGCCAAGTGTCTACAAAAGATAAATTAAAATACACTATCAAATATCTTACCTATAAGTAATATGAAAATAACTAGAAATTAGGTTCTAAATTGTGGATAGTTGAGTTGTTCATTACCTCATCCCTTTGTCCCATAGTTGGACTTAATGATAGCAATAATGGGCTCCTTTGTTGATGGGTGGGACTCCTCACAAAATGATGAGGTAGAGTGATGATGGGAGACACAACTACTGATGAAGCAATGCTCACAAGAGGCACAACCTCTATGATAAGTGATAAAATGTTAGCATTATAGAGTGGCATTAGGGATTAGAAATAGAGTAAAAAAAAAAAAATGTACTATAGCTTGAGCTAGATCTCCCGTGCTAGCAAGAGGTACAAGCACTAATGAATCAAAGCTAGTATGAGGCACAACCTATATGATAAGCAATAAAGTGTTAGCATTATAGAGTGGTAGTAGGGATTACAAATAGAGTAAAAAAACAAAAAATTTAATGCAGCCTGAGCTAGATCTCCTATGCTAGCATGAGGTACAATTACTGATGAATCAATGCTGGTATGATGCACAACCTATATGATAATCGATAAAATGTTAGCATTATAGAGTGGCATTAGGGATTACAAATAGAGTAAAAAAACAAAAAATGTCCTATAGCCTAAGCTAGATCTCCCATGCTAGTAGGAGGTACAAGCACTAATGAATCAATGCTGGTATGAGGCACAATCCGTATGGTAAGCGTTAAAATGTTAGAATTCTAAAGTAGGTGTTAGGTATTTCTATCACACACACAAGAAATCCAAATTGAGATCACAAAAGGGTTTCAACTAAGACTCTATATACATACCTCTGGCCTCTATTGTTTTTGAGCTCGTCTGTGACACTCAAGGGTCTTAACAAAATGAAATGGGAAAGGATTCGCACAAAGTCTCAAAGAGTGATGTAATAGGTAAAAGATAAATAACAGACGTTAATAAGATAAATTGTTGATAATTATTATAAAACTAAAAAAAAATATGTACTCATTTGTAAATGCTACTATTTAATATGTATATAGGTCAAATACATATTATAACCTAAAATTTATGAGAAGGAAAATATGAAACTTTACCTATTCCATGGTCTCAACATTGGCAGTCTTAGGAGCATTCATCAACTCTACAAAACTAAATTGTTTCTACATATATTCAACAAACAAGTCAACATGTATTCATCAATATTGAGTACATGTATATACATTCATTCATAATAAATTTCAAAGTATAAACTTGACTTGTATTTAATACCATTTTTTGTTTTGGTGTTCTTGCTGATTTTTTCCCTTTCCTCTAGACCTCGAGCTATGTACCCTAAAAAGAAACAAATATAACATAAGAGGAATCAATAAGACACATCATGAGTTCAACTCAAATTGTAAACTTGATAGGTGTGTAAGATATGATACCGCATAGCTCTCAAGGCCAAAGTTAATGGCAGAAAGTGTGGCATCATCAATTTGAGAAATTTTAGCCCATGAAAAGCCCTATAAAATAGTAAAGAGTATTGTGATAAATATGAGATAATTTTGTAAATGGCAAGAAGGCACAATAACAACAAGAAGATCATAGGAGGGAAAGAACACAAAAGGACTTGAAGGATGAAATTGGAAGGATACTACAAAGGCCTCAAAATTGAAAATAAAGAGACCAAGAAGGAAAAGAGAGATTTGAATGAACTTTTGGCACCTTGTCAAGAAATAAAAGTGGAGATTCATGATCTCCACACTCTTGAAAGACATCCTATGTTATATGGAGGATCTTTGATGTGGATGTGTATATGGAGGATGAACTCACATTAGGTTCATTAGATGGATTTCAAGTATGCTAGGAGCAAGATATGTGGATGAGAATTGGATGGATTTGATGAGTTTGGGAGGGTTTTAATGATGGTAGGAGATGGAAAGGTATTATTGTACTTTTAAGAATACCAAATAAGAAACAATATTTCAAATATAATGTATTATTTTACTTTTAATAATATTTAAAAAACTTTACCTCAAGTGTTATTGCTCCTAGCCTCGTACCTCTAGTAGAATGAGTACTATGCAATGTTCTTGTACTAATTGTTGCACCCTACATTGCATATTGTTTGAACATATCAATTTAATGTTCTCTATAAAATAAAATAAAAAAAAATTAATTTTACGATATTTCTAGGTGGTTAAATAATATCACGTCAAAACTAATGAGGTTCATTAGATGGGGTTTGGGTAATGCTAGGAGAAAAAAATGTGGATGGTAATTGGATGGATTTGATGAATGAGATGGTTTCAATGATGGTAGGAGATGGAAGAGGATCTATAAGCAGGTTGTTAGTGATATACCATTTAAGAAACAAAATTTTAAAGCCAATGTATTATTGTAATTTTAAGAATATTTTAAAAACTTTACCTTGGATGTTCTTGCTCCTAGCCTTGCACCTCTAGCAAAATGAGTACCTTGTGGTGTTCTTATACTTCTTGCTACACCTTGCATTGCATATCGTTAACCTATCAATCTAGAGTGATCTATAAATTATTATTTTTAACTTTTACAATATTTAGGTGATTAAATAATATCATGTCAAAACTCAAACACACAAATAAATTTGTGTCCCCTGTCCACTAAAGATCGTCACCATCGAATCATTTGTGAGTGTGAAATCTCCACCTCTATATGAATAACAAGTATGCCCACAATGTACACATGGATGAGATGACACTCCATCCTGAGGTGCATCCATATCTATCCGATAACACATGTGCTAACAACTAAAGCAAAAATGTTGATTAGGCCCCGAATACTATATTGATGCACATGATGACAATGTAGGTGGCACAAGTGAGGATGACACTGGTGGTGCAAGTGACACAAGAAGATATGATATTGGTGGTGTAGGTGACACAAGTGGAGATGACACTAGTTGTTTAGGTGACACAAGATGACATGACATTGGTGGCGCAAGTGATGTTGATAGAGCTATCATAGATTGTGATGACTGAAGTGCCATAGGTGATGATGATGGATCTTTTGCATGTTTTTATGACCCTAAAGGTGCATCTAATGATGGTCATGGTGCCATAGGTGAGGGAAAACCACATAACTATGAGTCATGCTCAATGATAACATGTGTCAATGATGCAACCACATGAAGAGTCTATAAATCAATTAAATTCTTTAAAATTGATGGGAGCACAACATGAGGCATGGTTTTTTGTGTTGTACATATCCTTTCATGTTTTTTTACCACCTTATGAGCCCGAGGTCTATCCTATGTAGAGCCTCTCCCTCTACCTTGGAACTAATGGATGTCAAAGTAATTTGACTTCTCGCCAAGGATGAATTCACAATATAGATTTCTCAAAGAATATAGAGGCACCTCATAATTATTACATGGTGGTAGTTCAAATACCATGTACCACCTATCCCAAAAACATGATCTCATCCTAGCATTAGTGCACCAATGATTAGGAAAAGTTTTGGTTGTGTTTAGAATATAGGATCGATGAAAAGAGAACATATAGTACCTTTCTTTATGTCTTTATCTTTCACTTCCTAATATGATAACCCATCAACATAAAATTCATGACACCTATCCCTCCATGTACCCCATTTCATAACCTCCCTAGACATGCCATTTGCATTTTGGGCCATTTGTTCAAGTGTATTCACTAGGGTTGAGTGGTGATCAAGTGTAGATGACCACAACCTATTGACCATTTGGGTAATGTTAGCACTATTTTGTGAGAGGCAGTTTATGAGGTCCTCTTGTGTAGTAGTTAAATGATGCAATTATATGTATAGATGGTTTATAGGTGGTGGTGGTTGTTGAATGAGAACATTGAGTGGAGGGTTTTGTAGTTGTATCACTATGGGTGGAGGGTTTTGTGGTTATGTCACAACAGGTGGAGGGTTTTTTGGTTGTATCACAATGGATGGAAGGTTTGATTGTGTAGGAGGTGTTATTTCTTCTCTCCTTCATTTTCTTGGATTCCTTGATGCACCTATATGAAAAAAAATTTAAAATAATTACAAAACTTATAAATAATAAAAGCAAACTACAAAATTTGATTAAAAAGATACATAAATCAGCAATAAAATGAAGACTTACCTTGTTTGCAGGGTGCCATGAAGGGAGATGCAATCAAAAGTCAATTTCTATGGTAAACCCGATTGGGTTTTGGTGTTCTCAATGCACAATCCATGTTGTTGCTATTGTTTGAGGGTTAAAAATATCCTCAATTATGGACAACAGTAAAAATATGTACTTTACAAAACCTAATTGGGTTATTAACTAATATAATTCAAAAAACCTGATCAATTTTTTTGAATTTTATTAGTTAATGAACCAATCAGGTTTTACAAAATCCTATCGAGTTTGCATTTCACTTTTAAATAACCCAATCAAGTTTTTAAAAAACCTAATCAGGTTATTGAAAATTTTTCTCTTTTGGGGGGGGGTGTCCACTTTTTTGTACACCATCTTGGTGCACTTACCCATAATTTATAAGCCTTTGATTCTTCACTATAACGAATAAAGATACATTTTTCACTTTTATCATCCAATTCCCTTCTCAATTAAGATGGCACCAATGAATAAGAAATACATCCAAAAACTCTAAAATGTGATACATTATGTTTCTTGCCATTCTATGCTTCTCGTGGAATTGTGTTTTTAACACTCTTTGTAGGTCTCCTATTCAAGATGTATACAGCACATGCCACTGCTTCTATCCAAAACTCATTAGATAGATTTTTAGCCTTCAACATACTCCTTTCCATTTCCATTATGGTTCTATTCTTTCTCTCAACTACACCATTTTTTTGTGGTGTGTACCTTGTGGTAAACCGCTTCTTAACTCCATGAAATCTACAAAATTCTAGAAAGTCATTAGAATTGAATTCACCACCTCTATCATATCATAATACCTTGATGTAGAAACCACATTGTTTTTCAACCAAAGTTTTAAACTCCTTGAATTTTTCAAAAGATTCACTCTTTTGTTTGAGAAAGCATATCCAAGTCTTCCTACTAAAATCATCAATAAATGTTAGGAAATATATACTTCTTCCTAAAGATGGAGTTTTGATAGGTCCACATATATCAGTGTGAACTAATTCCAATGGTGCTCTTTCTATATATGAACCTCCTATTGGGAAGCTTTCTCTATGTTTTTTTGCCAATATACAACTTTCACATGAACTTGGTGGTTGCACTGTTTGAGGCAATCCTTTCACCATATTTTTCTTTTATAACAAGCTTAAAGCATAAAAATGAAGATGACCATACCTCAAATGCCATAGCAATGATTGATCTGAGAATGTTGTCTTAAAACTAACCTCCTTTCCTCCTTGAATGCAACAAATTTGGAGGGGGAACATTCAATTTTGTGTCATGTTCACCCTTTTGATTAACCTATAGCTAGGATTTCTATCCAAGATAGTGCAAACATCATAATCAAAAGAAAATGTGTAACCTTTTTATATGAGTTGACCAACACTCATGAGATTGCGTTTTAATCTAGGCACCAAATACACATCAGGAATATATCTTTTTCCTCTATTTTTTGTCAAGACATTTATAACACCTTTTCCCATTATAGAGACTTTACTATCATTTCCTAACTTTACTTCAAATTTTATAGAATCATCCAAGCTAGCAAAAAAATCTTTATTTCTAGGCATATGGTTACTACATCTACTATCTAGGAACCATATATCACTAGAACTTTCTTGAGCAACATTACAAGTTATGAATAAACTTCTTAAATTGTTATCAGATACATTTGAGTAATTATCACCATTATTTTCAATCTCCTCTTGTTTCTTTCTACATTCACTTGCAAAATGACCAAATCTCTTACAATAATGACATTGACTTCAAGATTTATCAAACCTTGATGATAGATGTTGGAATGGACTTCTCCTACATCCTCTATTTAAACTCAAAATGGATTGATTTGTTCTTTCTTCTTGATTTGGACTTCCACATCCTTCTATGCTTCTACCTCTTCCTCTTCCTCTATAGTTTGATCTTCCTCTTCCTCTACCAAAAGATACTTGTGATCTAAAAGCATTCTCCAAAGAAGAATTGTTATTTTTGTTCATTCTTGATTCATGAGATAAAAGTGAACCCATTAACTCACCAATAGAGAGTATTATTAAATCCTTAGATTCTTCAATGGGAACAACAATGACATCAAATTTTCTAGGCAAACTAAAAAGTATCTTTTCAACAACATTTGATCTATCAAATCATCACCATATGATCTAATCTAATTAACCACATTCATTGATTGATTTAGAAATTGATCAATTGAGTTGGAATCCTTCATACACAAATTTTCAAAATCATGCCTTAAAGTTTGAAATTTAGCAATCTTAACTTTTGATGTCCCTTGATATGTTGTTTCTAAAATATCTCATGCAATTTTATACTTTTTAGCTGCAAAAACTTTAGGGAAAATTGATTCATCTAAATATTGTTGAATTAGAAATAATGCTTTAGCATCCTTTTTCCTATTATCTTGTATTTTATCTTTTTCATCTTGTGATAATGTAGAATCATCTTGTGGTTCATTAAAACCCTTTTCAATAAGAACAAAACAATGTTTTGATTTTTATAGCCCAAAACTCATAATTTTTACTAGAAAATATTGGAATTTGTGGTTGAGCTATACTACTCCCTGAAGCCATATTAAAACTCAGAGTTACAACTGCAATTTACAATGTTTACTTTACAAAATAAAAATACCAAGCAATTCTAAACCAATGAAATATGCTTAAACAAACAATAATTTATTTTCCCCACATATCTTCTCATTGGACTTCACATCATACCTTCTCTCAACCATTTAACTGATAGTACCTTCATAGCAACTTTACTCCATCTTTACTTGATCTGCCAGCACCAAAGCATTAGAAACTTTATCCACTACCATAGTAGTTACAAATATTTATTTTCTTCCTAGGCCCAACTCTTTAGGTCTAATACCAATTTGAAGGAAAAAAATAAAAGAAAAATACACAAGAAAGAAACTAATTATAATGCCTTACTGCCTTGCTAAATACTTTACAATAAGCCTCTATTTATACACGTCTTAAAACACTCTAGAAAATAAAATACACTTATTACATATCTAACATTAGATAGTAAATATTAAATATTATTATTGAATGCTACAGTTGGATGGATTTTGGTAGACGACTAAGGTGTATGAGTTGTATGTTGTTTACGAAAAATTTCAGCTATGAATGGTAGCTAGTTGGGAGAAATTAATACTGCCAACAAGTGCTTCCTTTACCTACTATTATTGAAGTGGTAGATCTCTCAACTAGCTCTATCTTCTCAATTTTATTTCCATCTATTAGGCTTCAATTTTATATTGCTTATTTTTAAGTAAGGGTTTACCACTGATGAGGAGACCTCAAAGGTAATCTTGTAGCAGTTACACATAGAGATGGTTTGAGAAATGAAAAGGAAAATTACCACAATGACATGCATTTAATGATAGTCCCTACTACTTTCACTCAGCACCCCTGTAACTGGAATCCATTCATTCACAAAAAACACATAGATATGTTTCCCTATCACATGTGTGCTCCTTCAACCAACATGTTTTTCCTACAAATGGCCATGGGAGATATAATATACATTCTTCCTACCCACTTTAGACCACATTTAGGCCATTTCATATGGTGAACCTATTAGCAGGGGCATAGGTACATTCAATGACACCCAGGCTACAAAAGGGACATGATGCCTAGGCACAAAGATTTATTCCACACAACCAAATTCTTTTAGAGTCTATTTCATTTAACCAAACTATTAGAGAAAATATAGTCTTCAAAAATGGACCTAGAGATTTAAAACATTGAAACAGAGAAGTGCAAGCCAGAAGACAAATAGATTTTGCAAGAAAATTTTGATTCTTCTTTATAATTTTACTTCATAAGAACATAAAACATTTCACAATCCTTCAGTTCTCTTGATGTTCTCCCTCTCCAATTAAATCAAAGTTGGAGGCAATAAATAGAAACAAAAATAGTTGCTAATTGTTTCAACCTGTAAAGGTTGTTAGCCTTTACTAATATTTGTTTAAATATTATTCATTTGTAACCAAATGTTTAGCCTTACAAATGCTTTAATCCTATGTTTACTTCCTAACCCCTATAAACATGACAAATGCCAACATGGCTTAAAAAATGGAAACATACAGTAAACAATGTTACTATCATAAATTAGGAAAGCTTACATAGCATTGGAGCACCTACAAAATAAAACAATGAACAAAAATTCTTGTAGCATGGTTGCTCTTGTAGCATACTCCCTGTGGTAGATTTTGTCTCAAGTCCTCTTAGAGACTAGTTGTTGCAGAACCCCACCTTGCCTCAAAAGCTCAACTTCTGACAACCAAGTGGCCTCAGAATCTAGAAGGCCCTTTGTTAGAAAGGTTAATCTTTCCTTGGATATATTTTAATTGGGATATTCCAAGGGTCCCTACATGTAGTTTGTCCACTTGTACACATGTGGAGGACATGTCATTGTTTGTCCTTTATTCCACATGTAAGGACAACTCTTGTTTATTTCTTTATTTAGTTTATCCTCCTTAAGAGGATTGTGACACTTTGCACACACCTATTATGAATGTGGCATTCATAGAAATGGGAGTTACAAATGCAACTCCTCTCTCATCTCTATATAAGAGATGCTCCTCCTTCTTTCTACACAACTACAACACCACTCTAAGCACTTGATGTTATTGTATTGAGCTACTTTTGCTCCAACACTCTCTCTCTCTCTTCTCTAGGCATTTGCCTTCATTCATAATACTCACAAGGGGTTTTCTTTGCTTTCCCCTTATAAATCCTTGTCTCCATTGTTGAACCATCTTGGTGTATGCTCTTGGACTTGCTTATCTTATGGTAACATTGTTTCACACTTAACTTACTTGGATTGTTTCTCGTTCCTTGCTCAACATTATCATTTCTTACATGGTATCAGAGCTTGGTTATCTAATCCTTGTTTTAAGTTTTGTGGTGAAGGTTGCCATTCATTGGAGCACACCTTATTTGGAGACGTTATTGAGAGAAGAAGTTTGTGTTGTGATTTTAGCTTTTTTTAACTAATCTTGTGCATGCAAATTTCATATTTTTTACTAACCCTCTTTGGAAGGCTTGCCACCAAAGGGTTTTCTTGTAAAAGCTTCATATTTTTTACTAACCCTCTTTGGAAGGCTTGCCGCCAAAGGGTTTTCTTAGTAAATTTCAATTTTTTTTGGTTTGTTTTGGACGGCATGCTGCCAAAACAAAAAATATTACATTAGTAAAGCTTTATAACTCTCTACTTTTTCTTACTTCATTTATAATTTAAAAAAAAAAAAAAAAAAATTTACTCTTTAAAAAAAAAAAAATTTCACTATATTGTATTTTTATAAAAACAGTGTGAAGCTTCATTTTATAAAAATAAAAATAAAAAAAAATATATAATTTTTGAATTTTGTTGGGCGGCTGCGCCACCCGCGCGCCACCCCCGCGCCGTCGCAAACGCCGCCGACTGTATAGACCCCGCGCCGCCGCGCGCAAACGCCGCCGCACGCAACAACCACGCGACACCCTACTGACGCTGCGAACCGGTTGCCCTGCTGCGAACCAATTGCGCCACTGCGTACCACCACCCTCTGCATCTCTGCCCCACCTCGGCAACTCTGCTCGCAAAATAACCCCTGACCACCGCTTCCGTCGCCCCCATAACTCCGCGCGCAAACCTTTCCACGGCCCGCATCCCGAACACGCGGAAACCGCCGCCTGCAGTGCCCGCATCCTCATCCGCACAGAGTTTTTTTTTTTAAATTTTTTTTAACCACCGATTATTTCTGCTCCTACATCTCATGATACTCAAATAGATACTAATGATACTTTTCTTACTCATCATTCTTCCTCTAGTGATAATTCCATTACAACTAAACGCAAACCTAAATGGGCTCAAAACCTCATCAATGAAGCTGATGATTATATTTCTAAATCTGGTGGACTTAAACATAGAAGGATTAATTATTGTAATTATGCTTTGATGACTACTATTATGAATTCTAACGATCCTAAGTCTTTTGATCAAGCTAACTCTCAACCTCATTGGCAGAAAGCCATGCAAGAGGAATATGATTCGTTACTTGCTAATCACACTTGGGACTTAGTCACATTACCTCCTGGCAAAAATCTAGTTTCATGTAAATGGTTATATAAAACAAAATTGAATACTAATAATGAAATTAGTAAATTTTATGCTAGACTAGTTGCTAGAGCTTTTTCCCAAATTGAAGGCTTAGACTATAATGAAACTTTTGCACCTGTTGCTAAAATGCCTACTATCAAATTAGTTCTTGCTTTAGCATCTAAAATGAATTGGCCCATTCATCAAATGGATGTTAAAAGTACCTTCTTAAATGGTGAGTTACATGAAGAAATCTATATGGCTCAACCTCCTGGATTTGTTAAGAAAGGTAGTGAAAATCTAGTTTGCAAATTGAACAAATCTATTTATGGTCTTAAACAATCACCTAGAGAATGGTATTCTAAAATTAATTCTTTCTTCATTTCTCAAGGTTTTACTAGAAGCAAGAATGATCCTAATTTGTATATTAAACATACTAACGATGATATTATCATTATTATTGTTTATGTAGATGATTTAATTCTCACTTCTAGTTTAGACATTTTGATTTCTGATATTAAATTCCAACTTAAACAAAAATTTCAAATGACGGACTTAGGTATCTTACATTATTTCTTAGGTATGCAAATTTTTCAAACTCCTAAAGGTATCTTTGTTTCTCAAAGCAAGTATGCTTATGATCTTTTAGAAAAATTTAAGATGAATGACTCTAACCATGTTTCAAGTCCATGTGAATTAGGAACTAAATTAATGAATGATATGAATACTCCTTTTGTTGATGAAACTTTGTATAGACAATTAGTAGGAAGTTTAAATTATTTAACTCTTACTAGACCTGATATTGCTTATAGTGTTGGTTTAGTGTCTCGCTTTATGTCTAAACCTCAACAAACTCATTTTAAAGTTGCTAAACGCATCTTAAGGTATATTAAAGGAACTATTAATATAGGCTTATTTTATGATCCAAACTCTGAATTTATTTTACATGGCTATACTGATTCCGATCTAGGTGGAGATCCCAATGATGGGAAATCCACTTGTGGTTATTTTTTCTTTGTTGGTTCAGGTCCAATTTCTTGGAAAAGAAAAAAAGAACACTCTATTTCCCTATGCTCAACTGAAGCTAAATACAAAGGTTGTACCAATGCAGCTAAGGAAGCTTTGTGGATTCAAAGACTTCTTGATGATTTGGGTCTACCTCAACAATTACCTACACCTATACATTGTCACAATCAAAGTGCTATTGCCTTGGCAAAGAATCCAGTGTATCATGCCCGCACCAAACATATTTCACTTCAACATCACTTCATTCAAGAACAAGTTGAAGACAATCAAATTATTCTTCTTTATTGTAAAGGAGAAGATCAAGTGGCTGATATTTTAACCAAACCACTTTCTAAAGAGAGATTTCAGTTCCATTGTAAAAATTTGGGTTTACAACCCGTTGAAGTAAACTCCCCAAGTAAAGATTAAGGGGGGGTGTTAGAAAGGTTAATCTTTCCTTGGATATATTTTAATTGGGATATTCCAAGGGTCCCTACATGTAGTTTGTCCACTTGTACACATGTGGAGGACATGTCATTGTTTGTCCTTTATTCCACATGTAAGGACAACTCTTGTTTATTTCTTTATTTAGTTTATCCTCCTTAAGAGGATTGTGACACTTTGCACACACCTATTATGAATGTGGCATTCATAGAAATAGGAGTTACAAATGCAACTCCTCTCTCATCTCTATATAAGAGATGCTCCTCCTTCTTTCTACACAACTACAACACCACTCTAAGCACTTGATGTTATTGTATTAAGCTACTTTTGCTCCAACTCTCTCTCTCTCTCTTCTCTAGGCATTTGCCTTCATTCATAATACTCACAAGGGGTTTTCTTTGCTTTCCCATTATAAATCCTTGTCTCCATTGTTGAACCATCTTGGTGTATGCTCTTGGACTAGCTTATCTTATGGTAACATTGTTTCACACTTAACTTACTTGGATTGTTTCTCGTTCCTTGCTCAACATTATCATTTCTTACACCCTTCTAGTTGACCAAATTCTCAATGTGCACTTTGTGTCTTGTCCTCATTACTTCTCTACTACTTATGATACATTCCATCTATGGCTTCTCCTTAGAAGGCAACTACTAAATCCATTCATTCACGACAAGCACATAGAGATGCTACCCTATCATATGCATGCTCCTTCAACCAATAGTTTATTCCTATAGATGTCCATGGGAGATATAATATGCATTCTCCCTACCCAATTTACACCACATTTAGGCCATTTCATATGGTGAGCCTTTAAGCAGGGGGGATGGTTACATTCAATGACACCCTAGCTACCAAACGAACCTGATGCCCAAGCACAAAGATTTATTCCACACAACCAAATGCATTTAGAATCTATTTCATTTAAGCAAACTATTAGAGAAGTGAAAGCCAGAAGCCAAATGGACTTGCAGATTTAAAACATGGAAATAAAGAAGTGCAAGCCAGAAGCCAAATGGATTTTGCAAGAAAATTTTGATTCTTCTTTATAATTTTACTTCATAAGAATAGAAATTTTTTCACAATCCTTCAGTTCTCTTGGTGCTCCCCCTCTCCAATTCAATCAATATTGGAGGGAGTAAATAGAAACAAAAATAATTACTAAATGTTCTAACCTATAAAGGTTGTTAGCCTTTACTAATGTTTGTTTAAATATTATTCATTTGCAACCAATTGTTTAGCCTCACAAAGGCTTTAATCCTATTTTTACTTCCTAACCCCCATAAATTTGACAAATGTCAACATGGCTTACAAAATGGAAACATACAATAAACAATGTTACTATCATAAATTAGAAAATCTCTTACAAAATAAAACAATGAACAAAGCTTATTATAGCATGGTTGATCCTGTAGCATACATGCTGGGGTAGATTTTGTTTCAAGTCCTCTTAGAGACTAGTTACTGCAAATCCCCACCTTTCCTTAGAAGCTTTGTTTCTGACAACCAACTGGCCTTAGAATTTGGAAGGCCCTTCCACTTGACCAAATGCTCCATGTTCATTTTGTGTCTTATCCTCATTGCTTCTCTACTACTGATGATACATTCCATCTATGGCTTTTCCTTAGAAGGCAACTATTGAATCCATTCATTCACGACAAGCACATAGAGATGCTCCCCTATCACATGTGTGATCCTTCAACCAATAGTTTGCTCCTATAGATGGCCATGGGAGATATAATATACATTCTTCCTAGCCACTTTACACCACATTTAGGCCATTTTATATGGTGAGCTTATGAGTAGGGGCATAGTTATGTTCAATGATACCCATGCTACCAAACGAACCTGATGCCCAGGCACAAAGATTTATTCCACAAAACCAAATTCTTTTAGAATCTATTTCATTTAAGAAAACTATTAGAGAAAATACAGCCTTCAAAAATGGACCTGCAAATTTAAAACATTGAAACATAGAAG
This sequence comes from Cupressus sempervirens, assembly GCA_028749045.1. Classification (NCBI taxonomy): domain Eukaryota; kingdom Viridiplantae; phylum Streptophyta; class Pinopsida; order Cupressales; family Cupressaceae; genus Cupressus; species Cupressus sempervirens. Next base: position 788,152,350 of record CM053791.1, on the reverse strand, counting down.
TACAAGCTAGATGCCAAATAGATTTAGTAAAAATGTGATTCTTCTTATAATTTTACTTCATAAGAATAAAAAATACTTCACAATCCTTTAGTTCTCTTGATGTTCCCCCTCTCCAATTCAATCAACGTTGGAGGGAATAAATAAAAACAAAAATAGTTACTAACTATTTCAACCCTACTAATGTTTGTTTAAATATTATTCATTTACAACCAAATGTTTAGCCTCGCAAAGGTTATAATCCTATGTTTACTTTCTAACCCCTATAAACCCAAAAAATTCCAACATGGTTTACAAATGGAAACATACAATAAATAATGTTACTATCATAAATTAGGAAAACTCATGCAATATTGGAGCACCTGCAAAATAAAACAATTACCAAAACTTCTTGTAGCATGGTTGGTCTTGCAACAACCACCCTCCCCATGAATTTGATCTAATGAAGTTAAATATGTCTAGTTGTGATTTTTAGTTTCTTAATCTCTTTTAATTATTGGCAATATGCTTTGTGGTGATCACATTTATTGAGATTGAAAAGGTGTCTAATGGGTGAAAATAGAATTATGATGAATGTTTATTGACTTCAAGTCAAATGTAACTAGTGGATGCTAATACAAATCCAACAAGCGGCTTTAGAAATTTTCAAGAAAAAGCAATTATTATTTCTAAAACAAAATTCTTCCTACAACATTTGTCTACCAAATTACCAATTACAAAGTAGAAAATTTATATTTTTTGATTGAATGTTTCAATTTGATGGAATCTAATTAAACATAATTTCAAAAGTGTGAAACATTTTCCACAAAGTCTCTAAAGAGATTTTATTATCACAAATGGTTATAAAAATAAAATGTCCATAGTTTCTCCTAAGCTCTTCACTGTGTCTCGTGGACTACAAAATTTGGCATTCATTGTATTTTTCCTTATCTCTTGTGTTTCAAATAATGGTTTTATTCTAAAAAAATGTTATTCCTTTATGATCTATTAGTGTTGTAGCATGTATTTCTTGGAGATCAAATCCTTCATAAGTCTTTCCTCTATAAAATAATCATGATTGGATTGTTAAATTAATTATCATTCTCTTCTATTGTCTAATTTGGAACACACCATAACCATTTGGATTTAAATTGGGAGCTATGGCATATTCTTACCATCAAAACACATTCAAAAATTATGTTTGTATTTACCTACATATCTAGTAGAGTTGTTCTCACAAGTGTAGCAAAGATAGCAGAGCTTAACACAGATTACTATTATAGAAATTTCTATTCCTTGGTATTAATCCACTATCAAATATGAGATTTAAATTTTAATATTCATTTATCTTAGATTTCTTGAATTTGTCATTATTAAATGTTTTTGATGAACTGTAAACATGTATTCTTAGTAGCATTGAATTATTTTTAGACAAAAAATTTATAGGATATTTAAGAAAATTTTGTTCTTGTTTGCTATTTCCTGGTCTCTTATTTGTATACAAAAATATATTGACAATACTTTATTGTATAAAAAATTGGGATTTATGAAGTGAGAGGTGGGAAGTATACATTTTTTTCTTTTGATTTCATATTAGTGTGTTGTAGTACATGTTGTCATTTTGAGCTTACACTTTGGATTGTATTTTATTTGTATATGATTATGATGTTTAATTTGAGACACTTGTCAATTTATTGTTATAATGAAATTAGAATGTGTCGTGTTGCTGAAATGTGTAGTTTTGATAATAGTAACAAAATAATAAGAGTACTTAAATCCTAGTTTCCATTATTTTCTACCCATAAAAGATACAATGTCAAAGTTTCAAACCACGACTACTGTTCATTGATAAAGAAAACCTTAAAATAACCTTAACTTGATTTTTAATAATGGTCAAACCAGTTTATTTGGAGTATCATTTAATTAGATATTTTATTTAGAATATCATTTAACCAAATTTTTAATAAAAGTCAAATTGCCCTACCGCTCTTGACAGGAACTATGTTGCATTGCAGATCTTGTTGACTATGTTGTTGAGGAATTAATGAAGTTTATAAAAAAAGGTAGTAGGGAAGTGTTTTCCAACTTATTTCTCCTTTGATTAATCCACTTCTACATTTTAGTCTCAACACAATTGTTTCGCATTCTGAGAAGTGGGAGCATTGAATTATTTAGTCAAATATGTGTTTGTGACTGAATTCTTGAAAGAAGTAAATAGTATTTCATAAGAGATTGTAGAATGTCATGTGCAAAATTGAAGTTTTAATAATTTTATATATATGGTGTGAAGTTCTATTATTTTGCTAATGGATCAGAGAATTTGATGAAAAATGCTAGTGTTAAGAATATGTGCACAATATTTATTCAAAAGTAGAAATATAATATAAAGCTAAATTGTGTTTAGAACGGTATATTAGGATCAAAAGAATTTGTAAGTTTTATTAGATATATGAATGTCATTGAAGACATAGATCTATATATATTAAAGGTTAAATTCTTTACAAAACTGATAAGAAAGAATATTTTAATGTTTGATTTATCAAATACTATTTCTGAATTTCAAAAGTAGACATACAAATACTAGTAAGTTTAGATATGTAAAATATGAATGTAAAACCTTGTTAAAATTATCTTATAATTGCATTTTAAGCTTGCAAGATATTTTAGAGGTATATTTTCTCAAAGTCAAAAGTGGATATAGTTTAAGATTTTCTAATGCTAGTTTTTTTAACTATAGACTTAAATCTATTGCTAGAGACTCTAAACATTGAGATATATGGGTCAATATCAACAAAAGAATAGTCTATTAATGCAAGACAAAACAAAAATTTGTGACATGATCTATTAAAAACTATGGAGACAACTAAAAACAAGGTTTTAGTGGTTTCAATCACCAAGTAATAACCACAGAATCAAATGCACCCACAAAATATAGTTCTTAAATTAAAAAAGTATGAGACATACAAAAAAATGAGGAATCAAATTATTAGAAGAGTACTAATCTATTTCATTAATCTTGAATGTAACATTTATAATTGTTGGTTATATTTACAAAATATTGAGGCAAATATGAAATTCCCTTGTTTTAGCCTATCCCATTCTCTCTTCCTCGACATCTTCTTATGCTACTCTCTTTCTCCTCTCTCTCTCCTTATCATATTCCTTCTCCTTTCTTATGCACTCTTCTCTCTCTCTCTCTCTCTCTCTCTCTCTCTCTCTCTCTCTCTCTCTCTCTCTCTCTCTCTCTCTCTCTCTCTCTCTCTCTCTCTCTCTCTCGCTCTCACATACCTAATCAAAATGATGAACATGCACCAATCCAAATTGACATGATAAAGGTACCTAATGCACAAAAGTAAAATGTTCAACACACGCCAATTAAAATGGACATGACAAATGCATATAATGAATGCAACAAACATACTACATATTGAAATAAATACAATGAATGATAAATTTGAAGAAACTACTCCACTTAAATTTCATGATTTTAGTGCATGGAATACACCAAAGGAGAACCAATACCATGAACATACCTTAACACCTCCTAGAATTCATCATAGAAAACCAATGTTTCTAACTGATATTGATAAAAACATTATGAACCCAATACATGATATTTTTGTTAAAAGAACGTGTAGAGGAGTGATTAAATGAATTTGGAATAAATATTTTGAAAATTAAGCCCAAGTGGAAGATGCCAATTAGTTGTTGAAATGATTAAAATCTGAAATTTAGAGAGATAGTGAGAATTTTTGGGTTAAGAACAACCTGAAATTGTAGTAAAAGAACCAATGTGAGAAATTTATTTGATGCATACCAAGCCATTGGTATGAAAGTACATAAAAAAGATGTTAATGTTACTTAATGTGTCCTCATATAAACCATAATAGGAAAGAAAATGAAAAAAATATCATTTAATAAGAAAAACAAGAAAGTCATTGAGGATAATTAGAATGTTGATGTTGATGTTGATGTTGATGCTGATGTTGACTTTACAAAATTACACAATTTCTTACTAAGGTGAGAGAAAATTGAGTATCCTAACAATAATTCTCTTTGGGAATTCTCGGGTGCACTTCAATACAAGAACAAGTTTGTGGGAATTCTAAGTCACCTAGAGAATGTGTTTCAAGTATGCTATCTAGACAAGATGGTGGGTGCATTTATTATAAGATGATGTTTCTAAGAGGTTTTTGTCCTAGATGTAGTGGTTTGCAATAGTTGTGTAGATTCATACATCTAGATAACACACCTAAAATTGGTAAGGAACTAGTTTCTATTGGAAAATACAAATCATTCACATCTGGTGTTAAAAAGGGAAAATAATTAAATAGGTATGAGTTAGTAAAGATAGCTATATGTGTAGCTAATTTTATGAATGTGTATCAAGTGAAACTAGTTTATGAGTACATAGGTTATGCACACAAATTTAGGTGGTTAGATGAGCAATTCAAGTTGTGTAAGGACACTTTCTCCCTCAATACTATTGTGTTTTCCATTTATTTTGTTGATAATTATACATTTCAAAACCCCAAAATGAAGTAAAAACTATACACTACCACTTTACAAAAATTACAATTTTTATACACATAGCATTCATGCATGCACATGATAGCACAAAGGAGGACAGAAAGGTTATAAGAGAGTAATCACTCCTATATTAATGATGATTGTAGTCATTCCTCAGAGTTTGTGCAAGGATGATTTAGATTCTTTTATGATAGTTTAAGATACAATCAACACTTAATATAACTTCAGATAAGTACATTGCACAATTAAAAAATGCAAGGATGTTCTACTAGTTGACTATGATGCATGTGAAAAATGGTGTACAATATTTTTTTAATTTCATCAAGGTGGGGCATGAAAAGGAAGAGTGTGATAATGCATGAACATTTGTGGAAAAAGATCTCACTAGAGATGAATTGAAGTAAAAAGGTGACACAATGTTAATAGATGCAGAAACAATTGTGCAATGGTGTAACTCTATGATGAGACTAGATAATATAGGTAAGTCTATGGTTTCTAGATCTTTTTAGTTGATACATGAATCTAACATTGAAGACTATCTATATTTTTGTACATGTACAAGATCAATAGATATGCACTCATTTAGAAGTTTAAATGAAACATCATTAGCTATTTATACTAGATAAATTGCATGCTTTTTATCTTTGTGTATGCTTTTTGTATGGGATAAATTTGAATCAAAAGAGTGGGTTGAAAAATGGTCTTGTAGACCTATGTAAACCATAGACACATATCAACTTCTCAAAGAACTTAAAATAAGCCAAATTGAATCATCAGTAGATTTTGACCATGTATCAAACTTAGTTGAGCCAATTAATTTCTTTATTATGTAGGTTAAGTAAATTTTAAGCTTGATATTTTAGTTCCTTACATGTTGATTTAGGTATCAGCTTATCATTCTATTAAATGCAAGCCATATATGTAGTAATTGAATATGAGAGAAATGAAGAAGGAACAAATCAATTTTTGTATCATTGTATTGAGGCCAAAAATAAATTGACAACTATAGTCATTGATGGAGAGGGTATTCAGTACCCAATAGAATATGGTTTTATCATAGGGAAATGGCTTAGGTAGCATTATTGTGTGGAGTTGTATGCAATCCTCTTAAATTATTTTTATTACAACTTTTATATTGTATTAGGTATTAAATACATTTTAATTTTCTAGAAAATGTAGGTATCCTATCAAGAATTCTAATGCTTGAACAAACATGGTCCCATAATACTGGTGCCCAAATTTAGGTCAACTTTGATAGTGAAACAATTTTTTTTTAAGTTCGCTTTCCAACATGTGTCGCTAAAAAATCATAGAGAATTTGAAGATGGTGTAAAGAAGTCATTTCTAAAATTTTATGTCTAGTTCATTATATATGCATATGTATATGTATATGTATATGTATATGTATATGTATATGTATATGTATGTATATATATATATGTATATATATGTATATATATGCATATGTATATGTATATATATGTATATATATGTATATGTATATATATGTATATATATGTATATGTATATATATGTGTATGTATATGTATATGTGTAGATATGTACATATGTACACATATGTGTATATATATGTATATGTATGTATATGTGTATATATGTACATATATACACATATGTGTATAGATACATATACATATATATACACATATGTGTACATATGTACATATATACACATATACATACATATCCATATATATACACATATGTGTATATATGTACATATACATATACATATATATACACATGTGTACATATGTACATATATATATATACATACACATATATATACAATACATATACATACATACATGCATGCATACATACATACATACATACATACATACATATATATACTGAATTGATTGAAGTCCATTTTCCCTTCTCCTTTAGGAAGTGGTTTATATGAAAATTGATATTTTCAAAGAGTGATAGCTCTTCTGATTAAATTTTTTTTTTAACATGCTTAAAAATAAATAAAAATCTATCAAGAATAGAATCATAACATCAATGCCTAACAACTCTAATTGATTTCATTTAATTTTTTTTTTTTTAATGTAGATTTTATTCAGTGGAAAATTAACATTAATAATAATTTAGACATAGTTTTTTTATAGATATACTTTGATCTATATAAATTTAAATGATTTTTTTCCAATTTTTTCTAGAAAGATAACACTTGAATACCTTTGTAATTCATCTTTAAAAAAATATTCTCTCATTTTTTATTTTTCATTTGTGAAATGGTCAGACAACCTATATTTAATAAAAATAAAAATAAAATATCAAAAAAAGAACAATATATGCTAAAAGAATAGTCATTGGAAAGTTTGTCCAAGATAAATCAATCTTGTATAATTATTTTTAGAACATGGACCTATTTAGCCCTTGTATGTGCCCTTTGAAAGGAAAATTTTGATAGAAATTTAAGGGAGTTCATTAAAATCTTCATTTTTGTGGCTTCAAGTGAAGATACCTTCATGCAAAGACTATAGGATCCATTCACTTGAAGGGGCTTCGTGCAAAGCCCCTTAGGGTAAATTTGGTGGCCCTAGAGGGGCTTCAAATGAAGCCCCTTGGCCAAATTCTGATGGGGTTTTGGCTCTTCAAATTTTGGCCAAGGGGGTTTTACTCAAAGCCTATGTTGACCATTTGGTACTTCATTCAAAAATATCTTTTAAAAAATCTTATACTTAAATCACATAATATGGATGTGATTGTAAAATCTAAAAATATTTTTTTGTACATTCTGTGTCAAAAGTCTTCATCCAAGTCATCAAGGTAGGTCTCAAGTCTAGTCAAGTGGGATAGGTTCCTAGGATCACCCTTGATGAGAAGTAGAATAATTCAAGTATATTACTCTGACCACTTTTTCTACTACGATTGGAAAATAGTTGAACAACTTCACTCTTACTTGGACTAAAGAAGGTTGAGTTAGTACATGATAGTATTCTACAAAGATTTCATAATCATAGCCCACAATTTAGGAAAATGGTAAACATGGTGTGACTCCAACATTAAATATAAAGTTGACCCTACATGTTGAAAAGACCTATTCATGGGAAGTTGAAAAAGAAACAAGTCTTAAAGTTCAAAGATGCGTATTTGGGAAAGTAATCCCTCTGCAATGTAATAAAAAAGTAAAGAATACTAAGATATGGGGCTCGTGCAAAAGGACACAGATGGCTTCCACAATGTAACTACTTCACCTAAGAAAGATGACCAAGCTCAAGAAGGAGACCATGCATAATTAAGGAACACCTCCTACTAAGAAGCTTAAGTTGAAGTCAAAAAAGTAAACAAGTAGTTTCTCTTGTACTAAAGAAGAAAAGAAAAAGTGGAAATTCAATTCCTAGGATATGAACTATGAATGATGTGAAGTAATGACATCACTTTTTAGTCATTAACCACTAGGAATTCAAGGTGAATCCACTCATTAAGAAAGAAGGTCACCTCCCATTTAATGAAAATACCTTTCACTAGTGAGGTTTAGGAAATTTGAGCTATAATTTCATACAGGAATATTTATAAAATAGATTCGAGGAAATATCATCATCATTATTTAGACAAATGGGCATTTTTTATGTTTGTGGTGAAGTAAAAGCTATTCCAAGTTGCTGTAATTTATACACAATGGCAACCAAATTTGCAAGATATGACAGTTTGAATGGAATAGGTAGTTCTCTAAAGAACATAAGTGACACCCAAATATAGTTCTACAACTTGGGTGAACTGCATAGAAGATTAATGTTGGATACAATTGTCTAATTATGTGTTGTCTTTGATGTTACACAAATGTCATATTAGTTGGTAGTCAGTGCTTACTGAACTCACTTGGTTAGCAAGCCAATTTTCCTTGTCTACCGAGCATTCCTTGAGATTAGTCTATGAAATAGGTATCTACCGAGCTCACTCAAGCATCAAAGGAAATTATGGCAGAAAGTAGTGTTAACCGAGCTCTCATGGTTAATGAAGGAAAGTTGATCAGAGTTAGTGTTCACCGAGTTCATGAAGTTTCCAAAAGATTTTGCAAGTTTGCAGTGTTAACCAAGCTTTTGTTGGTTAACATAGGAAATCATTTCAAGATTAGTGTTTACCGAGCAGGGTCAACCAAAGAATGATTTTGTTAATTTGAGAGTTTAATTGTTTCAAGTATTGATTTCAGCTCACTGTGGTAATGATTGTTGCTCATTGTAATTTGTAATTGAGAAAAATTGATAATTTGTATGGTATAAATATAAGGTCAAGTTGAGATTCCAAAGTATGAGCGAGTATGCAAGTGCATTGATTGTTTGGAGAGGAAAGTGTGAGCAAATTTGAAGGATGGTTAGATATCCTTGAGGAGGAGAAAAGTTATATTCAATCAGGAAGGATCTAGTGTGAAGCAGAACATAGATCTATAATCAGCAATTCAATTGCATCTCATTTAGGTCATTTCATTGTTACCTTCTTACCATTGTAGAAGCAATTCCAAAATCTCTTAACAAAGTTGGTTTAACAGCCAGTTGTAGATCCTCCAACAAGGTGATAGTTCCATTGAATTGTTCTAAAGACCTCTTGCAAGGCCACCCTAATAGGGTGATTAAATCATCTAACAAGGTCACACCTAATAGTGTGTTTTGTAACCTTTAACCAAGTTGGCTCCTAACAAGGCTCACTTTAGAAGAGTGAAAATCAGTAGCTAGTTACTTGGTGATTTTTTCCATATTGGATTTCCACATTAAAATATGGTGTCTCATGTGTTCATGTTATTTCTTTTATGCTTGCATGTTAATCATTGTGAATGTTTAAGATCTGCTAAAGTATAACATACACTGCATTTACCAAGTTACAACATTTTCATTATGTTTACCGAGTGACAGTAGTAATTAGTTTTATCTGACATCTAAGGGATCTGTGAAATTTTTTTGGGATAATTGATTCACCCCTACCCCATCTATTAGTCCATCTATATTTCCAACAATTGGTATCAAATATTTTGGTGCTTGCAAAAAAGGTTTCAAGGACATAAGCTAAAGATTAGGATGTCTTACAAGAAAGAAATTCCAAGGCTTAATAGAGATAACTTTTCAACATGGCAGGGACTCATAAGACTTCATCTGGCTTCCATTGGTGATTCGGGATTGAAACACCTTGATGAAGAATACACAACTCCTTTTGGTACATTATCTATTGGTGATATTGCTAAGAAAAAGACTCATAACACCATGATGATAGACATTACATCTACTCTAAGCTATGAAGAATTTGATGATGTCAAGGATTGTAAAACCACCTTTGAAATGTGGAACAAGCTAAAAGATATCTACGATGGTGATGAAAATGTGAGGAGAGACAAAGTAAAAAGCCTTCAAGGACAATTTAATCAGATGAGAATGAGAGAGGATGAAAATATTGCTAAACATGTTGAAAGGATCAAAGAAAGTTTCAGTGCAATCAAAGCTTCTGGAGGAGAGATCAAGGAAGAAACTATTGTAAGTAAAGTTCTTTAAACATTTCTTCCCATTTATGCAATTAGAGTATTTAAAATTCAAGAAATAAGGTGTGAAACAAATCATAAGATAACTTTGGATACCTTAGTAGAAATATTGACAACCTTTGAGCTAGATAACTATGACAATTACGTTCTAGCTTCCAAGAATATTGAATCTACATTTGAGGCCAAGCTTTCACTTAATGAAAAAGGTAAGAAAATAAAGGAAATATTCTAGCGGTAGAGGAAAATACAAAGGTAAAGTTCCCCTAATTTTTTTTTCATGTGAATAAATTGGTCATATTGTTGCCTGTGCCCAAACAAAGGAAGCAAGGATGATAAGAAAGGTCACAAGTGCAATGGAATGAAGGATTTCAAATCATTCAAGGATAAAGGTAAGAAAACATGTTTTATGGCTAAAGATTCTGATAATAGTGAAGATGAATTTGATAATGATGAAGAAGATAAGATGGCACTTATCTCTCATGTGAGCAAAAATGATACATGGTTCATAGATAGTGGATGTTCACATCATATGACTAGTGACAAAAAAAAATTTGAACACTTTGAAGACTATGATGGTGGTAGTGTAAGGTTTGAAAACAATGAACCTTGTTGCATAAAAGGGAGAGGTCAAATCTCATTAACCAAAGAACTTGTATGTGATAATGCTGATTGGGTTGCAGGACTAAAACATAATTTGCTAAGAGTGGCATATAATGATTATTGGTCATTGTAATTTGTAGCTAAGCTTACTTGATAATTTGTATGGTATAAATATAAGGTCAAGTTGAGATTCCAAAGTATATGAGCGAGTATGCAAGTGTATTGATTTTTTAGAGAGGAGAGTATGAGAAAATTTGAAGGATGGTCAAATATCCTTGAGGAATAGCAAAGTTATATTCGATCAAGAAGGATCTAGTGTGAAGCAGAATAGAGATCTATAATCAACAATTTAGTTGCATCTCATTCAAATCATTTCATTGTTACTTTCTTACCATTGTAGCAGTGATTCCAAAATCTCTTAGTAGAGTTGGTTTAACAACTAGTTGTAAATCCTCTAACAAGGTGACAGTTCCATTGAATTGTTCTAAAGACCTCTTGCAAGGCCACTTCTAACAAGGTGATTAAATCCTCTAGCAAGGTTACACCTAATAGTCTGTTTTGTAACCTTTAACCAGGTTGGCTACTAATAGGGCTCACTTCAAAAGAGTGAAAATTAGTAGCTAGTTACTTGGTGGTTTTTCTCATATTGGGTTTCCATGTTAAAATCTGGTGTCTCATGTGTTCATGTTATTTCTTTTATGCTTGCATATTAATCACTGTGAATGTTTAAGATCTGTTAAAGTATAACATACACTGCATTTACCAAGTTAAAAAAATTTCAGTATGTTTATCGAGTGACAAAAGTAATTAGTTTTATCTAACATCTAAGGGATATGTGAAATTTTTTTGGGATAACTGATTAGCCCCCCCCCCCCCCCCCCCAACAATTGAGCTCTGAACCTCAACACCCAATTACTTGAATGTTAAAGGAGAGTGGTCTTGTAGAGGTTGAATGGTTCCCAATGGCTATATAGGCTTGTGAGAAAATTCTTGAGTGCATTTATTGATACAACCCATCTAACCATTGGATCAAGATGTCCAACAATGATGATGCTTACCATAGATAGGGACAACACATAGAACTATTTCTGACTTCCTGCTTTCCAAGTGCTCAAGGAAATGGATTTTTGGAACTTCTCTTTGAGTTACAATAAGAAGAAGATTGTGAATAAAGGTCACATATTAGACACATGATTCAAGAATCCAAAGGGTAGTAAGAGTAAGATACCAAAGACCTTGTATGGAACTGGCCTAAAGTGAGAGATTATGGACATCTTGGTACTGTTGCACCGATCAAAAGGCAATGATGATGTATTAAAATTTATTGAACATTATTACTACTTTGTACAAGTAATTTGTATTGATAACAAATATGCGAATTGGGCACAAATTCTAAGTGACTAGTTAGTCATATGGTTGCAAATCGCTAATGTTCAATAGTAATCCTTCAAGCATGTATTTTTTATTTATGCTCTAGCCACTATCAAATTATGGCCAAATCTGCCCCATGTCAAAGAGTTTGATGATGAGATTTAGGTATATAATTTTTACCCAAATATTCAGCTTCACAGAAGTTACACAGAGTTTGCAAGGGTGAGTGATGCCTTCACCATGAGGCTATACAAAGAGCTACATAGTTTTCTAGAGAGGAAATTATCCCCTGAAGTCATTTCCACTATCACTTAGTATGGAAGCCATTTTATCCAATTTTCCTTCTCTTACATTAGGATAGGATGATTTATGAATTTTGTCAAAGTTAACATAGTACCTAGATGACAAGATCATCCTAGTTGAGCTCTACAAAAATATTTTGGAAGTTAATACCCTATGCACAAAAGTAAGAAAGGTAGACATCCCTCTCCCCATCACAGTTGGAGCCTACTCATCTGCATCAAGGTCAAACGTGAAAGACACATTGAAGGTATTTGAGGAAAAGTATAAGATAGAGTCTTATAAAGTGTTAAGACTCAAATTTGGCTCAGTGAATTATGTTACATATAATCTGTAGTTGGGTTCAAATTTTAGGCATGTCCTTGAGCTCAAGGATTACTAGATGGATTTTGGAATAGAATTGGTGAGGAGAGAAATATTTCACTTTAGGCTCATAGCCTAGTAGGTAAAAATGTATAATTTCAATATTGATATAGAAGGATTCAAAGATGATGGGTAATATATGCTATTATCAACTTATGTGAAAGAGATCAAGGATACCCCTATTAATTCTACCTCACTTCTAGTATCCACAACTCAAGCCTTGGATGAGAAGATGTTCAACATCATCAAAAGAATATATAAGTGGGTAGAGTAGACAAAAGAAAGAAAGAAAGAAAGAAGAGAATTGGAGCATCTCCCTTAGCTTCCAATCCCATGGAGACCTCTCTTTCTACATTTACCATTATTTTAGTAACCACATCATTGCTTGCACCTAGCCCTGCACAAACCACTAGCGAAGGAGATCAACCTCCTAAGAAGAGCATACCCATTTAGTCGACATGTAATAGTATTCTATCTCCAAATGTAGGAGCAATCAGAGAGGTAAAAAATGATAACAAAAAAGATACTCATGTATAATTCATCAACTTGGATGGCTCTGATGGTGGTCAACATCTTGATAGAGGTGATGATAATACCCAATAGTAGGAAATACTACAAAACCTAGGTGACCAAGGTAATTTTCTCCTACTACTAGTGTTTCAACTAAAACTATTTTTTTCCTTCTCTTTCAAATAGAAGCAGAACCCTCCTTTAGCAAGGAATTAATTTGATGTAGACTCCCTCTAGTCCTCACTCAATGTCCTAGCTACACAGTCATGGCTAGAGGGGACCTTGCAAAAGAAAAAAAAAATAAGAAGAAGAGTGCCTTGGATAAAGACCTAAGTGTTAATCTCATATTGGTTTTGACATATGAGTGACTTGATATACTTAAGTCATTTACTTAGTTTATGTTGAACAAGTAATAGATGTCGAGCATAAGTTACTAGATAATAAATGTTGAGTGTGAGATATATAGTAAGTGTCAAGTAACTAGTAAGTGTTGAGTCACCCAAGTGTTGCACAGATAGTAAGTGCTAAGTCATTTAGATGTTGTGTGATCAATGGATGTCAAGTCAGCCAAAGGTTGAATTATAGCATTGAAGTTGCAATTGATGCCAAGCATCAGGGATGTCAAATTTTGAATAGTACTACTTTGACATAGTTTTTTGTAATGGCATAGACTACTATGTAAGCCATTTTGGAGCCAACTTAAGGATTGTTTTATGATCTTAGATGATAAGGATGAATCTTTATTGAGAATACTTGTTTAGTTCATGTAGCCAATCAGAAAAAGGGAAGGATTAAGCAAACATATGGGTGAATCACAATCATTGATTCATACCTAACCCTAAGTCACCTAGGTCTTTTTAAGGAGGAAAAACCCTAAAAAAATTATGTGTGTAGAAGAAGAAAGAGAGAGAAGTTTTTGCATGCACAAAGAGAGCATACATGGGGACTAAGGTATGGTGATCTGAGATACATTGCAAAGTCAGTTAAAGAAGAATAGAAGAAATGAGTTAGAGAACATAAGAGATACATCTAATCAGTGAGGATCAAGCACACATTAGGAAAGAGTTGATCTATTATCTATTAGTAGAGTGCTAACTGTGGGATCATTGCTAAGACATTCTAATAGGTGAATTAGTTAAATCTCTTAATAGAGTAGTCTTAACATGCTATTGTAAATCCTTTAATAGGGTGCTTGCTTCATTGTAAGTTAAAGTCCTTTTACCAGGCACACTTCTAACAGGGTGTTGAAATCCTTTAACAGGGTAAGATCTAACAATCTCATAAGCCTTTAACAAGGTAGACCTTTTGCAAGGTAGATCATGTTTCATGATCAAACATTGTAACCTTCATTGGATATACTTTATTACTACAATAGTGGAGACTTGTGGGTGTCATCCCCACACCAATTTTACCTTCACCTTGGAGGGTTTTTGGGTAACCAAATATCTTTTTTAATACATGTGTTGAGTGTTATTTACTTTCAAGTTATGGATGTATATGCTTAATTTGGTATTTCAGTTTATATGCATAGATTGTGAGATGGATGTATGGTGAATTATTTGAAGGCTAAATTTTTAAGTGTTGGTTCACCCCCCATCCTCCCTACTCTCAGAGTTTACTTTTTCCATTATATTTTCAACAATTGGTATCAGAGCCTTGTTCTCTAGAAAGTAAAGCTTTGCAGCTTTGAGGAAAGATCTTGGAGGTGGAAATCTACAAGTTGGGAAAGACTATTGAGAACCAAAAGATTGAAATACAACATGCCCTACATTAGTTGAATGAAACAAGAGATAATCTAAAGCATTCACTCAATTGAAGGAAAGATATAGTCATTGAGGAGAATGACACAAAATACTAAGTGATTAACACTACTAGACTATTTACTAAAGGAAACAAAAGTGAAATTGATGCAACAATTGTAGATCTGATGGAAAAGAATGGAGCCCTAATGAAAGAGGTTAAAAATCTCAAAATAGAAAAAGAATTTCAATCAATATTGTTATGTGAGGTGACCGAGCAGAAAAAGAAAGCTGTAGAAGACAAAGTCATGATTGAAGATGACAAAAGGCTATTGACCAACAGACTGGAAGAAAAGACATTAGAGGTGAATAGGATTTCTCACATGAAATTGGAAACATTGAATCAAATGATGATTGTAAAACATGAATTAAATGGTAAAGATATTGAGATCACAACACTGAAGTTGTAGAATGAAAAACTAAGAAATGTTCTAAAAAGAGAAAAAGAATTTTTTGAAAGTTTCAACAAACCTAGTAAAGCCATCAAGTATTTTGAGAAATTGATGAGATCTCCTAGATCTAATAGTGATACAACTGATTTTGGTTATATTAGTATTGAAAAAGGAGAATTATCTAAAAGTGGTGAATGAAGGAATACCAATGTTAAAAACTCAAAACCTACTTGTCATAATTGTGGTAAGATAGGTCAAACTGCCAATGTTTGTAGGAGAAAGATTATAAATCATAATTCTAAGAGGAAGTTCATGGGTCACTACCAAAAATGCAACAAACAAGGACATTAGGCACATGAATTTAGAACCAAGACCATAAGCACACAAAGATTTGAAGGATACTACTATAACTATCAAAAGTATGGACATAGAACATATGAATGCAAGTCTAAGCCCAAATGGTCATCAAACAAGCAAACAAAGGTAAATAACAATGGAAACTCTTATAATTGGGATTATAATACAAGATATAGCTATGACTATTGTCAAGAGTATGGACATCTTGCTAAAAACTGCATTAGAACACATTTCAAAAGTGACTACAAAAGATGGTTGAGTCAAATTACATGTATTAGTTTCTTATAGACTAGTCACATAAGCAGGAATTGTCCAACAAGGTCAAGAGCACCAATTAGTGAGTTCAACAAAGGAAAAGAAAAGGAAAATGTTGAGAATGTTAGAGATGAGATGAACATGACATGGAAGAGAAAGGAAGATTGCAACACATCAAGTTCAGATGGGATCACTTTTCCCAATGGGTTAGGTTATCACACCACCTCCAATTAAGAAACCAAGAGGTATGTGTGGCACTTATATTTAAAGGATATACTATAATATTTAGTTCTAAAAATATTATATTTGCATAAAGAAAGATGCAAAGTGTTGTTTAGAATCTAGAAGAAATCTTAAGTTTTGCCAATTTTCATGTTACTGGTGAGCATGAAAAGTTTCACTTAAGATGTCGAGTGAAATATAGTTAATGCCAAGCTATTGTAAATGATAGTGTTAACTGATCTTGTAGTTGTTTCTGAGCTTAAAGAAAACTACATGGAAGCCAAGGGATTTGAAATTTCTATTTCAAGACAAGTTCACAACTGTGTAAACACTTAGCATTAATTGTGAAGTTTTAAGGTCAATATCATCAATTTTCAACTCATTTGACATCACTGGAGAGAGAATGAAGAGCTAAAGGTGAATTGAAGAGATCATTCCAAGCATTTGTAGACTAAATTCAACTACTTCTTGACACCATTCATCAGATTTGTGAAGTATTTATCGTGTGACAAGCTACGTTGTTTGAATTTGTGCAAACCCTAGGTATTAAATATGGCATCTAGTTCTTCTAATACTGAGGTCAAAAAGGGAAAGGAAGTTATAAATGTTCAATTAATCAATAATGAGATTAGGCAACCAAATTTCAAGGCAATTCCTAACATTTCTTATAAACAAGACCCATCTAGTGTGTTATCCATGATACCACCATAAGTCCTAATGATACAAGATGTGAGATGTCATTACACATGCAAGCTAGGTAGCATAGGTGAAATGGAAGTGAAAGATCTATATGGTAAAATGTGTGAAAATGGAATACTAAAAGAAGAATTCAAGATTGTAGAAAGAAAAGGGTTAACCTATGCCTTAGATTTTCCAAACATTTTTTAGATAGAGTGGATAAAGATTGTTTTGAGTAGAATTCATGACAATTTTGTATTGTTAGAAGATGGACCTATCAATATTAATAAGAATATTGTGTAGAGGGTAATAAGATATCCAACCCTAGAAAGACCCAAAACCATGAGAAGTGAAGCAAAATAGGTTATTGAAAAAAACACTGGGGCAGTATGGAACAAGAGAGGAATGACAATTGATACCATCATAGATCCCCTAATTTCTTTTGGATTAAGGATTATTTCACACAAATTCTTTCAATCAAGTAGGTTGAATAGTGTACCATGTATTGATTTTGATGTAGGCTACAAGATAGTGAATAAGGATCATTCTTATGACCTTGTCAAGCTATAATTACAACAATTATCAGAAAACTTGGGAGCCATAAGGAAAACCAAAAGTGCACAATGCAATTTTGGATCAATACTTGTATGTATATTTTTCTATGTGCAAAATACATTTCCTTCCTTTGGTAAAGTGGCATGGAATACAAATAGATCTATTTCAGTACAAATAGGTAAATCCATTGAGAAAATTGGAGAGAATTTTGAGTCTATCATAACTAGTTACTTTGAGGACTTTAAGAATTCAATGAAATAAAGACATAGGATTCCAATGTCACTAGTTGAGAAACATTTTACTGATGTTTTCTTTCTGGTTGATACTGATTTCACATATGTACAGGATGCAGTTCCAAGGGTAAGATGGTTAACACCTCTAGGATATGAGATTAATGTGGATGAGGGATCTACAAAAATTATAGCTTTTCTTGAAGAAGAAGTAGATAATAAGGCTACTATCTTTGGTAATTATGATGTTCCAAAATCAAAGATAACTATGGACTTGAAGAAAGCATCAATAATAAGGAAGAAGAACAAAATAGTTAAGAAGCTCAAAGAAAAATTTGGTGAAGGAGTAGAGGAAGATGATGAAGAGAAAAATAATGAAGATGATGAAGAAGAAGATGTCCCTAATCAAGCACCACTAGCCCTAACCCAAGGTCAAGGAGAAGATCAAGGTGAAGAGGAAGTCAAGCTTGAAGGTGTCAAGGGAGAAGAAGTAAGTGAAGCACCTAAACTCACAAAGAAGAAGAAGAGGAAAGCTAAAGCTTCAGCAATCAGAAAACCAAAGAAGGTTATAAAACCTAAGCATATAGTTCTAGCTACTAGAACCATCACAAGAGCTACTACTAAGAAAGCTTAAGAAGTGGCAAAGACAAATGACAAGAAGGCTAGGAAAGCTATAAAAGATGATGAGTCTAAGAAGAGACAATGGAGAAAATACATTACTTTAGCTAAATTAGATGAGGAGAGGACAAAATCTGATGATAATAGCTAATTCAAAGTGGTAAGTCACAATTCTTCTTCTGATTTGGATAATCTTTGTGAAAATATAAAGAATAATATAAATTTAAGTTGATTGTCACATATTGAATTTGATAAGCTTGGAAAGCTACAAATAAATAAGGTAGAAGAGTTAGTATATGCCATGATGGCAACACTTGAGATGACTCCAATTGAGGTTTCCAACTCTCTACCAAAGAACTTATATAATAGAGTTGAGAAAAGATGGAAATATAGTCTCACAGCATAGAGAAATATAAGAGAAAACTACACTTGAAAGAGTGATGCTAGATTTAGATAAATTTGAGATGACAAAGGCCATTAAGAATCAGGCAAGAAGATTTTCTCCAAATTACTGAGCATTCCATATTTTGCATAACAAAATTAAAGATGTTCTTCAGCAGAGTGCCTAAATATGGAAGGTAATTTTTGGGCTAACAACACCTAAGGAAATTGAGTAGACGCCTGTTGAGGTCGATGATAAAAAAGGTGAACAAGAATTAAATGAGGTTACTATAGTTGATACTGGAAAAGATGCACATGTGGAAGGCACTAAGAAAAATGCAGATACACAAGTAACAATTGAAGATGAGCAGAAAATAGAACATAGTATACTAGATAAACAGATGTTGAGTGCCAGTCCACAACATGAGACAAAAGTAGACACTAAAATTATATAGATCAAGGATGTTTCTGAGAATGTTCCTCATAACATCAATCCCCTAACAAAGGAAGACATGAAGAACATATTGCTAGACACCACTAGGCACAACTATGTAGTCATCCTATACTAGTGAGTGTAGATGAACTTGAGAAGGTAGAGATGACATATGCAGAGGTGGAAGCACAAGACATATCAACAACCCCTCAATTTACTATGATACAACCTACATTACCTATTGTAGTGTATCAAAGAAAAGAGACATCTATGCCAAACATAAGAAATTGGTGCACACTATGTCTGTACTAGAAGTTTCTATAGAAGCACAAGTTGGAACACAAGTTCAAATAGGTTAGGCAGATTCTCCTATACCTACAACACAAGTTCAAGGTGCAGTTGAAATTGAAAAGAAAGAAGAGGAGAGGACTAAAGAGTCATACTTGACTACAAATCCTAGGGAACAATTAGCAATATAAACACTGGTTACTTTGCCAACAACTACTACTCCTCCAAGTCAAACACTTCACAGGCCGAGTGTAGAAGCTACACCATTGTAATCATCAAGGCGTAGTCCTAGTACATCCAAGGTAGATGAGGTTACATCATTTGGTGATGTTAACATTGATGAAGTGATTGTTTTACCAAAGTTTGATCCTACAACAATCGCTATTGAACAAATGAGCATACTACAAGATGCACTTGGAGGGAAAAAGAATCAAGAACTACTCAGAAGGGAGCATAGACAGAAGCAAGCAATGCAAGAGATCAAGGATATATGAAATGTCCCTTTACTAATTTTTCATGATATTTCCAGCCTCAAATCAGAACTTTAAAATCAAACAACCAATATTACAAAGATCTGTCAATTCTCCAATAAAACCCAAATCGGGTATGTCCAAATTAGTGCCAAAAAAAACTTCACAACTTCACAAATTGTTAATAAATCTGAAAATGGACATTTTTACAGAAATTTCAGCAGCATAACAGCCTACAAAATGACATTTCCAGATTTGTACAGCCCTTACACAACAAATCACAAATGTAGAGCAAAACTATGCTCAATCGGGCTCCCGAAATTAACACCAAAATGCCCGAAAACACCAAAAAACACTCATAAATTATCTCAGAAGTTTGATCACGACCCAATACAAATATTCGGCTCTATTTTAACATCATAAAGTCTGAAATAAAACAGCAAACCAAACTGATATGAAACACTCAACTGAAAACCCAAATTCAAACCAAAAACAATCCCCGAAAACACCCAAATCGGCACTATTCAGCACCAGGGCAAACTCTGTATGAGCATGCACATGGAATGGCTTCAAACTCCCGTCCTTAGCCTTCTTGGAAACCTGCAAACTCCCATTCTTGGGTCTCCTTCTCCACAGGTTTGGCAGCCTCTGAAGAACAACAAGAAAATTAGCAAGAATCAAGATGTAGCATGAGCCCAAAATGCCTCCAAACCCCTTTTAAAGAGGGCATAACCCTAACTCACGTCCAAGAGGGGTTAATAAAATATAATTTAATAATAATTTTTATTTATTAGTCCATTGGTTTCCAAAGATTAACCCCTTTTTTCGAAATTTCACCTTTTTGGAGCCTGCCTGCCTTAACAAAGTTTATTTTTTTTTTTAATTATTTGAATAGGGGACATGACAAGTCCTCCCCTCCCAAATATTGCTTGTCCTCAAGCAATGAAGGTTGGAATTCTCAAGAATATGTTCTCCTTCCCAAGTTGCATCCTCTAGTGGTAATCCTTTCCATTTGACCAAATGCTCTATGATGCTCCTATTTCTCAACCTTTTCTCTCTTGTATCCAAAATTTCTTCTGGTATCAAAACTAATTTCCCTTCATCATCAAGAGGTGGTAATTCTGTAGATACTATGGTTTGCTGGCCTATAACCTTCTTTAAGCAAGATACATGAAAAATATTATGTATTTTGCTGTTTGGTGGGAGCTCCAATTCATAAGCTACCTCTCCTACCTTCTTGATGATTTTATAAGGCCCATAGAACCTTGGCTTGAGTTTCTCTGCCCCACTTCTCTTCAAGGTGCTTTGCTTATATGGCTGCAACCTAACAAATACCAAATCTCCCACCTCAAAAGATCTTTCAATCCTTTTCCTATCAGCATATATCTTTTGTTGGTTTTGTGCATGTTGTAGATTATCCTTGAGGGACCTTATTATGTCTTGGCTTTGCTTGATGAAATCACTTGCTGCGGGTACTCTGCTATCGGAAAGTATTAGATCAACAAAGGAAAGGGCATCGTAACCATAAAGAGCACGAAAAGGAGGCATACCAATAGACATGTGATGAGATGTATTGTAACAATACTCCCCTAGGTGTAACCATTTCACCCAAGCATGTTGTTGATTTGAAACATAGTTCCTCAAATATCCTTCTATCCATTTATTAACTATCTCTGTTTGTCCATCTGTTTGAGGGTGATAGCTAGTACTGGGAGTGAGTTCAGTTCCTGCCAAATGAAAGAGCTCCTTCCAAAAAGAGCTAAGGAATCTACTGTCCCGGTCACTAACAATGTTTCTAGGCAAACCATGTAATCTAAAAATTTCCTTGAAGAACAATTCAGCCACTTGTGATGCCTTGAAATCAGATGTGATAGGAAAGAAATGTGCATACTTAGTTAGTCTATCTACCACCACATATATGCAATCCTTACCTTGAACCTTGGGCAACCCAGTGATGAAATCCATGGAAATACTTTCCCATTTTTGTTCAGGAATAGGAAGTGGCTGCAACAACCCTGCAGGAAAATTTTGCTCACTCTTGCTTTGTTGGCATACCATACATTCCTTAATGTGTTTAAGGACATCCTCCTTCATACCCTTCCATGAAAACCGCTCTCGAATTTGCCTGTATGTCTTGAAGTATCCCTGGTGACCAGCCAAAGGTGTGTCATGAAAAGCCCTCAATATCCTCTCCTTAGTTTTTGACCCTGGTACTAAGAAGATCCTGTTCTTGTAATAAATCAATTCATCAACAACCTTGTACCTGTTATCATCCACTAACTTATCCAAAATCTTGGTGGCAAATGAATCTTTAGCATACTCTAAAATTATGGAGACTTTCCAATCAGCAGAGATAGATGATAAGGAGCACAAAGTGGGCTTTCTTGAGAGAGCATCAGCAACCACATTATTCTTTCCTTTCATGTATTCAATATCAAAATCATAAGCTTGCAATTTGCTTACCCATTTTTGTTGACGATCATTCAAATCCCTTTGGTTCAAGAAGAACCTGAGGCTATTATGGTCTGTCTTTACAATGAATCTCCCACATACCAAATATTGTCTAAACTTATGAAGTGCATGCATGATTGCCAACATTTCCTTATCATAGATGGAGTACCCTTTCTCTGATTGATTTAATTTTTGACTCTCAAATGCTATTGGATGTCCCCTTTGAGTTAGGACAGCCCCTATACCTTCTCCTGAAGCATCACATTCAACAACAAAAGGTAAAGAGAAATCTGGAATTGCAAGCACAGGGCATGAACTCATTACCTCCTTAAGCTTATCAAATGTTTTTTGTGCCTCTTCTGTCCAAACAAAAGCTCCTTTCTTTGTCAAATCAGTCAAGGGGGCAGCAAGCTGAGAAAATCCCTTGGCAAATCTCCTATAGTAGCTACACAACTCGAAGAAACCTCTCAACTGTGTAAGATTAGTGGGTGGAGGCCAATCCAAAATTGCCTGGATTTTTTGTTGATCAACCTGTACTCCTTTAGAGCTTATAATATGTCCCAAATATAGGATCTCTGTCAAACCAAACTCACATTTAGATAGCTTAGCATAGAAGGATTGCTGCTCCAAGATTCCCAAAATAGTGTCTATGTGCTTTAGATGCTCTTCCCATGTTTTACTGTATATCAAGATATCATCAAAAAATACCAAAACAAATTTTCGAAGATGCTGACTGAATACCTTATTCATACAAGATTGGAATGTTGCTGGTGCATTAGTGAGTCCAAATGGCATAACAAGAAATTCAAAGTGCCCATAGTGACATCTGAAAGCAGTCTTTTCCACATCTTCACTCCTCATTCGGATTTGATGGTAGCCTGATCTTAAGTCAATTTTTGAGAAGTATACAGCACCATGTAACTCATCAATGAGTTCATCTATGCGTGGTATGGGATACCTATTTTTTATGGTCTTCTTGTTTAGAGCCCTGTAGTCTATACACATTCTCATTGTACCATCTTTTTTCTTGACAAGTACCACAGATGATGCAAATGGACTAGAGCTAGGCCTTATGAATCCCATGTCCAGGAGTTCTTTAATAGTTTTTTCAATTTCTTCCTTATAACCTCTTGGATGGCGGTATGGGGTTGTTATAACTGGTTTGGCACCCTGTTCTAACTCTATAACATGCTCAAAACCTCTATCTGGTGGTAATCCTGGAGGCAAGTCATTGAAAACTATACTATGCTTATCAAGAATATTTTGAATTTCAAAATGGAAATTACCTTGATTCTTGGGAGAGCTTGTTGGTTGGATTATGACTCCTGCTGCCCATGTTACTTGTCCTCTTCGAAAAGTCCTCTCCATCCTCTTTGCAGAGACCGCCTTAGGTGCTCCATTTGATAACCCTCTCAATATGACTTCTTTCCCATTGGAATGAAATTTAAACTCCATAGTTTGATGGTTCATGTAATAGCCTCCGATAGAGTGCAACCATTGAACACCCAATACAAGATCTGTCTCCCCAATACCAACCACATAGAAGTCATCACATAACTCATAATCTCCTAAGGTCATCTTGAGTTGTTTCACCACCCGTGTGCAAGGCATAGTGAATCCATCAGCTACAGTAACATTGAATCCCTCAAAATCTTCTGCTTGAAGCCCTCTTTTCATGACAAATCCCTCATCAATAAAATTGTGAGTTGCCCCACTATCAAGAAGAACAGTCAACCTTTGCCCTGCTAGTACCCCTCGAATTCGAAAGGGATGGTATCTTGGGACTCCTGATAATGCTGCTAAAGTGCCATCCTTGCTGATTTCTTTTACTTTCTCTTCTTCTACCTCCTCCTTAGTATCATGAAATTCCTCATGCTCATCTGAATCAGATTCTGAAGCAACTTCAATATAGTGCACTTGACCTTTCCCCAAACATCTGTGTCCTGGAACCCATGGTTCTCTACAAGTAAAACAAAGTTTTTTCCTTCGTAATTCACTCCTAGTCTCTTCATCTACCTTCTTTTTTGCCACATTTGTCACATCTTTTGGTGGTAGTGTTGGGAAAGTCTTTTTCTGAAAATTTCCCTTATGTTGCCAAAGATTTGGGGGTTTTTGATTAGTGATTGATTTCATAGGCACGCACGTTTCAAGTTGCAAGCTTCTTTTGATAGCTTCCTGTAAGGTTGAGGGTGAGAAAGCCTTAACCAAACCCTTAACAGAATCTTCTAAACCATCAAGAAAAAGATAAACGATCCTCTTTTCACTCATATCAGGTACCATAACAGCCACTTTTTGAAATTCTTCTACATACTCATTAACTGATTTGGTTTGCTTCAACTTTGACAATTCTTTAAAGTACTCTTCATCATCCTTGAGGTCAAATCTATCTATCACCCTTTGACTGAAATCTTCAAATGTAGTTACCTGATCGTGACCTTGAGTAGTCATTCCATGATACCACCAATCATAGGCTGCATCTTCCAAGTGTAGACTTGCAAATTGAATAGCATCACTCTCTTTCATGGGGTTGAGTGTGAAGAAAGTTTGTAATTTTTGTAGCCATGCTCTAGCTGAAATTTTATTTGTTCCATCAAAAGTAGGCGCTGTAAACTTGCTTATTTTATTTTTGAGCTCTCTTCCACTTGTGTCATGCTCCCTCCTATTCTCTTTCTTGGGCATCAAAGTGTTCATCATATCCACATATTCTTTAAAAGGAACTGAAC
The DNA here is from genome assembly GCA_028749045.1 of Cupressus sempervirens. NCBI lineage: Eukaryota > Viridiplantae > Streptophyta > Pinopsida > Cupressales > Cupressaceae > Cupressus > Cupressus sempervirens. Next base: position 788,127,351 of record CM053791.1, on the reverse strand, counting down.
TACGAAAGTCATCATCTAAGCCATTGTAAGTAGCTCTTAATGTAATCAAATTACCTGTAACCTCTTCCACTGGATTAATGGCTGGATTTGGTACTGGTGGCTCATCTGCAGGCAAGAAAATAGATTTGGATGATTTAGATGGTGTAGATCTCCCATTTCTCGGCTCCTCTGAAGTGCTCCCTTTCTCATTAATAGATGCAATTCCTTGTAATTTTTCTGTCAATATTCGCAAAGCCTCTCTAGTTTCCGCCAAACCATCCACTGTTTGCTTCTGAGTATTTTGGATGTCTTGGAAGAATTTCTTTGCCATCTCATCTGGATCAGCCATACTTTTTTCTTCCTTGGATTTTGTACTTTTGCTTTCAACTGGGAGTTTGATCAAAATTTCTTTATTCTTTTCTCGCTGCAAATATCTTTTTTCTCTTTCACTTAGTTGCATGCAATCATAAAATATGACATGCAAGATCTGGGTAGTTATCAAAACTTGACATGCAAGATCTGGGTAGTTGTTAAAACTGACATGCAACTTCTACAAACCCTCAGGCTGGCAAGATCACGGCTCTGATACCACTGAAATGTCCCTTTACTAATTTTTCATGATATTTCCAGCCTCAAATCAGAACTTTAAAATCAAACAACCAATATTACAAAGATCTGTCAATTCTCCAATAAAACCCAAATCGGGTATGTCCAAATTAGTGCCAAAAAAAACTTCACAACTTCACAAATTGTTAATAAATCTGAAAATGGACATTTTTACAGAAATTTCAGCAGCATAACAGCCTACAAAATGACATTTCCAGATTTGTACAGCCCTTACACAACAGATCACAAATGTAGAGCAAAACTATGCTCAATCGGGCTCCCGAAATTAACACCAAAATGCCCGAAAACACCAAAAAACACTCATAAATTATCTCAGAAGTTTGATCACGACCCAATACATATATTCGGCTCTATTTTAACATCATAAAGTCTGAAATACAACAGCAAACCAAACTGATATGAAACACTCAACTGAAAACCCAAATTCAAACCAAAAACAATCCCCGAAAACACCCAAATCGGCACTATTCAGCACAAGGGCAAACTCTGTATGAGCATGCACATGGAATGGCTTCAAACTCCCGTCCTTAGCCTTCCTGGAAACCTGCAAACTCCCGTTCTTGGGTCTCCTTCTCCACAGGTTTGGCAGCCTCTGAAGAACAACAAGAAAATTAGCAAGAATCAAGATGTAGCATGAGCCCAAAATGCCTCCAAACCCCTTTTAAAGAGGGCATAACCCTAACTCACATCCAAGAGGGGTTAATAAAATATAATTTAATAATAATTTTTATTTATTAGTCCATTGGTTTCCAAAGATTAACCCCTTTTTCCGAAATTTCACCTTTTTGGAGCCTGCCTGCCTTAACAAAGTTTATTTTTTTTTTAATTATTTGAATAGGGGACATGACAATATTTTTCTTGATGCATTTGGTCTGCCAACACTTGGAGAAGACAAGCCTATAGTGGAGCAGTTGGTAAACATTGTAGAAAAAATCAATGATTCAAACTTGGATACAAATGTAAAGTTACTTGAATGGTCTAAAAGAAAATTTCAAGGAAAAGTCAATGAAGAGATATTATGTGCTATTGCACTTATTCAGGTTGAGTTAGCAACCAAGATTGATAGTGTAAATATAGTCTTAGAGAATATTTTCTCACTTTACACCAAGTTGTGTGATACAACTCTATTCACACAAGAAGTGTAGTGCCATATTACAAATCTAGAGGGAGATATGAAGCTAATAGGTACTACTCTACTAAATTCTCTAGCTCAAAATCAGAAGCACTTCAGGAATTTGATGAATTCACAAGGGCAATTGGCAGCTCTGCATGCTCAAGATGCAAATATTTGAGCTACACTAATCAGCATCCTGACATAGGAGCATCTTGCATCATGAAAAAGTTGGTGTGATCAAAATTATTATTTCAAAAAAAAAATTGTAGAGGAGAGAGAAAGTGACAAAAATTAAAAGAAAAATAATTCAAAAAAAAAAATTTAAAAAGAAAAAAAAAGGAGTTTCTATTTTGAAGGTGCATAGGTGGCATAAATAGAAAAATAAGAAGAATAGTTATTATTCTATTTACCAAGGTGCGTAGGTGACATCTTAGAAGTTTATGGAAATTTCCTTAAATCATGCATTTAATATTTGTTGTGATCCACAAAGAAAATGTAATTTTCTAATTGGACCACATGGTGGTGCTTAGTTGTATTTGGGTGGTAATTCAATGTTTTTTTTAAGGTAGTTGTATTTACCTTTTATCCTACATTGGTTGTGTTTGTAATGTCTTGGGTTGGATGTGCCTATTTAGGCAAGGCATATGAGCATTTGTAATTAAGCTCTTCAAGTATAAGCTCTTCAAGTGTAAGCTCTTGTAGTGAAGCTCTCAAGGAGTGATCTCTTCTTGTAAGCAAGCTTTGGAGGAGAAGGATCTTAGTATATTAGATCTTGGGTTGAAGGGTCTTCTTGGTGAAGCTCTTGTTTGTAGTTCTCTTGGTGGAAGCTCTTGGTGAAGCTCTTGGTGTGAAGACTCTTAAGGTGGAAGATCTTAGTTGGGAAGTTCTTCTTGTTGAAGCTCTTGGTGTGCAAGATAGTTGGATGCTCTTGGTTTAGAAGCTTTTTATTTGGAAGCTTTCTTATATTGTAAGAATTTGGAGTTCTCTCATTTCTATATTAATGGATTATTTATGAAGCATTTTTCCATCTCTTTGTCTCCATATTGTTGCATGCTTGGTTATGAGTTGGTAAAGGTGGGTGGCCCTTTGTCAAATGGTATCAGAGCTAGGTTCCTAAGCATGCGGATAGATCACTGAATGTGAGGCAGTTTGCACCAGGACCTTGAGTTGCGTAAAGTTTGTCAAGAAGGAGTTCTTGATTGTGTAGATCGATCACCAATTGTGAGGCAATTTGCACGAGGTGCTTGTGTTGCATGATATTTTTCTTATGAAAACATGATCATGGAGAAGAGAAAGAAGAAGATGACTTTTGTGATTGGATGGATTATGAGGATTCCTAGACTCAAGAAAATTAGAGCAAGAAATCAAGAGGCATTGCGAGTTGCATTGTTTAATTTACAAAAGCAAGTGAATGAATTAGAAACAAAATTGTGAAAGAGAAGAGCATGTCACCAGAAAAGAGACAATGACAATTCCTAGGATGTGGAAAAGAAAGAAGATGTAGTAGAGTATGACACAAGCCATACAAAAGAAGAGCAAGAGGATGAAGATACATATTTTTCTAAACCTAAAGTTGAAGAAGATGAAAAAATTTGTGAGCAAAAGAAGATGAAGATGATTTGAAGACTGTAGTAGTAGATGATGCATACAATTCCTTGGTTGAAAGTCAAACAAGTGAAGTAGTTACATTCCTTGTTGAAGACATTGAAGAAACAAACAAAGATGAAGATGTGAAAGAGGTAAATTTCTATGAATTGTGGGATGTTGAATTTGAGATGAATTTGAAAGATAATGATGATGGTTTATATAAGGTTCTTGTTAGTGATGTGTGGTATGGAAAGGAAGATTAGTATGGAGTTGTTGAGTTTGTTACAAGTATATTAACTCCTATATGATTGGAGGAGGATAAGAGTTATACTTGGACAGAGTTCAATATGGAGGAGTATTTTTAGTAGCAGACACTTGCTCTAGCTAGGTGTTGGAAAAAAGGAAAGAAAGAAATATATCGACGATGGATACTTGTTCCAGCTAGGTGTTGGAAGAGAAGAAAAAAATGTCATTGTCAACTGCTTCATTTTGTGAATTCATATCCACAAAATTTTTCCTACCATGGGTGTCTGATGCAAGAGCATCTTACATCATGAAAAAGGAGGTGTGATAAAAATTATTATTTTTAAAAGAAAAAAAATTGTGGAGGAGACAAAAAGTGACAAAAATTAGATGAAAAATAATTTTTAAAAATTAAAAGAAAGAGAGAAAAAAAGGAGTTTCTATTTTCAAGGTGCATAGGTGGCGTAAATAGAAAATAAGAAAAATAGTTGTTATTCCATTTATCAAGGTGTGTAGGTGGCATCTTAGAAGTTTGTGGAAAGTTCCTTAAATCATGCATTTGATATTTGTTGTGATTCACAAAGGAAATGTGATTTTCTAATTGGGCCACATGGTGGTGCTTAGTTGTATTTGGGTGGGAATTTAATATTTTTTTTAAGGTAGTTGTATTTACCTTTTATCCCACATTGGTTGTGTTTGTAATATCTTGGGTTGGAAGTGTCTATTTAAGCAACGCATATGCACATTTGTAATTAAGCTCTTCAAGTATAAGCTCTTCAAGTGTAAGCTCTTGTAGTGAAGCTCTCAAGGAGTGATATCTTCTTGTAAGAAAGCTTTGGAGGTGAAGGATCTTAGTATATAAGATCTTGGGTTGAAGGCTCTTCTTAGTGAAGCTCTTGTTTGTGGAAGTTCTCTTAGTGGAAGCTCTTGGTGAAGCTCTTGGTGTGAAGACTCTTAATGTGGAAGATCTTAGTTGGGAAGTTCTTCTTGTAGAAGCTCTTGGTGTGCAAGATAGTTGGAAGTTCTTGGTTTAGAAGCTTTATTTTTGGAACCTCTCTTATATTGTAAGAATTTGGAGTTATTTGTCATTTCGGTATTAATGGATGCTTTATGAAGCCTTTTTTCATCTCTTTGTCTCCATATTGTTGTGTTCTTGGTTATGAGTTGGTAAGGGTGGTGTGACCCTTTGTCACATCCAATCCATTTTGACCCCTCACATGTAGACACTTCATAAGGAGCTAGCCTTTGTAGAGACATTAAAGTAGAAAGATCCCCATCTTTCTACACTTGAAGGCTTAGTTCATCTTGTTTTTGAGTTGGCCATCCAAATCAAATCATTCAAGGTAGCTTGTGATAACTAGGATGCAGCTCTGAAGTTAATACTTGAGATCCATAAACCTTTCTTGGATAAACACACTAATGTGTATAACCCTTTGACATAAGTGTCAAAAAAAGGGGGAGAAATAAGTAAATGAGAGCACTAAGTTCTTAGAGTGACAATGACTCCAAGGAAAGAATAAATATAGTTTCAGGGGAGACCAACCAAAGGGAGAGTCAAAGACAGAAGTAGAGTACATCATGGTTCAAAATATGCTTATTTACTTAGCAAGAGTATTGGTTCAAATTCAAAACAACACAATCAGCTCAGGGGGAGTTATCATATTTGAGGTATCACTGTTAAGTCAAGTTTTTGAAAAATTTTGAAATTTTGTGCATATGTCAAACAAAGATAGTGAATATCTGAGTTATGCTCATGAGTTAAGATCATTCATGCATGACCAAGTAATTTTCCACTCATCTCAAAGGGGAAAATTGTTAATCTCAGATTTGTTTTGACATATAAGTGACAATATACTTAAGCCATTTAATTAGTTCATGTCGAGCATAAGTTACTAGATAATATATGCCGAATGAGAGATATACAATAAATGTTCAGTAACTAATAAGTGTCAAGTCACTCAAGTGTCAAGTAGATAGTAGGTGTCAAGTCATTTAGATGTTGAGTGATCAATGGATGTTGAGTCATTCAAAGGCTAAGTTACAGCATAGAAGTTGTAGTTGATGTCGAGCATTAGGGACTTCAAGTGTCAAGTAATATAGTTTTGACATAGTTGTTTGTAATAGCACAAACTACTATGTAGACCACATTGAATCTGACTTAAGGATTGTTTTGCAATCTTAGATGATAAGGATGAATCTTTATTAAGAATCCCTATGAAGTTCATGCAGCCAATCACAAGAAGCAAAGGATTAATTGGCAATATGGGTGAATCAGAATTGTTGGTTCATACCTAACTCTAAGTCACCTAGGTCTTCTTAAGTAGGACAAACCCTAAAAATTGTATGTGTGTGGAAGGAGAAAGAGAGATAAGTTTTTGTATGTGCAAACAAAACATTCATGGTGAGTAAGGTATGGTGATCTGAGATACATTGCAAAATCAGTTTTAAAGGAGAATAGAGGACATAAGAGATACATCTAATTAGTGAGGATCAAGTACACATCAAGAAAGAGGTGATCTATTATCTAGTAGTAGAGCGCTAACCGTAGGATCATTGTTGAGACATTCTAATAGGTGAATCAGTTAAATCTCTTAATAGAGTAGTCTTAACAGGCTATTGTAAATCCTTTAACGGGGTTCTTACTTCATTGTAAGTTAAAGTCCTTTTACCAAGCACACTTCTAATAGGGTGTTGAAATTATTTAATAGGGTAAGATCTAACAATCTTGTAAGCCCTTAACAGGAAAAACCTTTCATAGGGTAGGTCATGTTTCATAATCAAACATTGTAACCTTCATTGGATACATTTAATTACTATAATAGTGGAGATTTGTGGGTGTCATCCCCACCCCAGTTTTACCTTCTCCTTGGAGGGTTTCTGGGTAACCAAATACCTTGTGTCATACATGTGTTGAGTGTTATTTACTTTCAAGTTACAGAATATGCTTAATTTGGTGTTTCAATTTATATGCACAGATTGTGAGATGGATGTATGATGAATGATTTTAAGGTTAAAGTTTTAAGTGTTGATTCACCCCCTCTCCCCCCACCCCCTTAGACACTACTTTTCCCATTGTATTTCCAACACTAAACCCTTGGGCTACCCTCTATCTCAGTCCAAAAAAAATGAAATTGTGCACCCTAGTTTCCCTAGGAGGAGATATCAATTATGGCCACGTTGATATCGAGATAGCCTAAGCTTAGAAAGAAGAATATTTGGCATTTCTCTCCCCCATGGATTTCAATGTATAGACACATGATACAGGCCCCACCTAGCATAACACCATGGTCGAGATGTGGAAGTTTACCAACCAACATATAGAGTAGGAGCTTGAGGAACTTAAAAATATTAAAGGCATGTCTAAATGCTTCCAATAAAGAACTTTCAGAATACATCCGATAATTTCTCACTTCATTGGCATTCCTCTAGGGAGATTCTTCTTTCACCAAGTCCTTTGACTTGTTTATAGAGGAAAATAAAGCTTAAATTGGGAGATTGCACGAGGAAAGACATTTTGGCCAAATTGGGTGTAAGTGGGTCAAAGATATGAAGACTAGGGGTTTACCCTTGATTAAAAAGTTGGGCACTCTTTGCATAAGGGTTGTGAAATTAAAGGATATTGTGTTCACCAATCTCAAATCTCTCAGAATAGATGTAGATAAATACAAAGATTTCATGTCTAGCTAGTACATGAAATCATGAGTTTGAAATTGCCTCATCTTGGGGATACTAAAGAGTGGTGAAGAGCCCATGTCTCATTGGATGTGGTCCCTCAAATTTAAAAGGGAAAGTATGGTCAAGGCAAAGAAAAAATTGAAGAAAATATATACATAAGTGACGAAGATAGAAGAAACTATTTTTAGGTATCTTCAGGAGCTAGACATGAAGTCTTATGTGAGCAAGGATGACAAAGTGGTCAACATCGAACATATGATAGACCATTGTTTAGGACTTCGTAGATGAATTGGTGAGCCCTTCTAATTTACAAATCTCAAAACTTCAAAAGTTATCCACCATATTTGGGATGTTGGAAAAAGTATCAGAGAAGTTGCAAGTTCAGGTGGATGTTGTCAAAGGATTAACTGCAAATCACAACTCATGGATGGTTTAGTGAGATAATGTATAGATTCTCCATGTTAAAGATCTTGCAACCATCATAGGGACTATGAGAAGATATAAAGTGAGCCAAGAAAGCACCAAGCCAACTAATATGGATGTCAAAATGTTTTAGCTCCTCGGGCTTAATTAACTTCTACTCGAAAATGACAAGTGTCATTTCCCCTATTTGGGGGTTTATTTTTTTGTCTTCTCGATGATGTAACTTTTGTAATGGCCAAAAGTTAAAGGGTCTATGCATAATGCTTTGAAAATCAATAAAAGGAATTGATGAATTTTGGTGTAAAATTCTCCCTCTATTACTGAGACAACTAAGCAAGTCTCAAGGGTCTTACCATTGTTTTTTGTTCAAAAAGTTAGTTAGCTTTAATTTTCGCATATGGTGAATGGATATGAATTGAATTAAATGGTTTGGAATTTAAATTAAAGTTGAGACTTTCTTTGAATTTGGAGCTTATAGTAATTGAAGTGTTACTATAATTTGATTTTGTTATTTTCAATACTCGTGTGTGCATACATGGGAATTAATCAATTGCATTAGTCAGATCATGGATATGAAGTAATTATAGTTGCATAAGTAATAAGAAGAATATTTGGGGATTTAATTCATTCATAGTTGTGAGTGGGCCTCAAATTCAGTTGCAGACCAATTTTCTAACCTAAATCTTTTGTGGATAGGAAGGATTTGGATACTACCTCTTCTACTCTTGGGTTAAGGGCATACCCATCATTAATTAGGATCTAAACAAGATTATTTTCCTATCATATACATAAGGGAGTTGTACCTTACGATTTAGAGGTAAACCTAACAGCATGGCCTAGGCTTTCCAACTATTAAGGAACAAGTTATCTTCCCGCTGAATAGTCAATCAAGGTGGAACACAAGAAACATCAAAGGGAACAATTTGTTAGCAAAGACCTTGTTCCCACACAGATAGAGATTTTTATTCAAATTAGAAATTGATTTAAAGAATTTGTCTTTACTTTTCTTGAATAAATAGATGTGTATATTGTGATGTTACTCTCTCATGCCTAAAAGTTTTCATCAAGTTAGTTGTATTCAAAATGTCTTGATTGACAATGGGCTTCAAACATTCACATAAATAAGTACATGAATAATATTAGAATGTGATTAGAAAAATTAGACCCCTTTCTTAATCTAATTACAAAAACAAGATTGGATCTATTATAGATTTATTCAAACTATTCATCCCAAATTGTTTAAAAGTAATATTTAATCTCATCGAAGTCTGATGAAAAATATATTGTATTTATTCATAAGTTGGTAAGAAGTGCACTCCATTTGGCGCATTTTTATTCTAACAATGTGTGCATTTTTATTGGTCGTCAATTGTACATGACTCTAGATATAGATAAGATAAACTGAAGGATGGAATCCAGGTGGTGCCAACATTTAGCGCACAATCATATGAAAAGATTTACTATCTTACCTTTCCCATGGTCAACATTATCATAAATGTACCAAATAGGAATTACAATCATGTTATAAATAGAAAAAATAAAGATAGATTGATTGTCCTTGTCTATGATGTGTTTAATTACCATTTCTAAAAGATAGTGGGACTTATGGTGAATATTATGTACAATTCCATATGTGAATCAAAATTAGAATCATTGTATTTTCACCTATTGATGGAGTATTTCATTTAACCTAGGGTTCCTAAGCTAAGAAAGTGACACCATGAAGAAGCAGAGGGACTAGGCCAAACAATGAAAGATGGTGGCTAGTCGTGCATAAACTCTTGTAATTGTGTGTGTAAACTAAACATGTTTTGATTAGGTTTATTCAGATTAACAATTGACTTTAAAAATTATCCGTTTGATTTATAGAATAATCAAATCTATAAACTTTCATCAATTTAATAGTATTAAAATATCTTAACAAATTTCAGACATTCACATAGAATAGACCAATAAAATATTAAGAAAGTAGATCCCTTACTTAATTTGAGTACACGAAACAAAATAAGATCTATCATAGATTACTCAAAACTATTGAAAATGAGATCTAATCTCATTGAAGATCAATGAGTAAATTACTCATTTACACACATATCCGTTAAAAAGCATGGTCAATTCGGAGCATTGCTACTCTTAACAGGGTTTATAACAAGTACAATACCATACGAAAAGATTAGAAATTGTACATTTCCCAGTGTCAGCATTTTCAGAATTTCTGCACGTATCATTGCAGCCACTGGTAAAAGGATCGCAGTTCCCTTTATATGCACCGCTAGCAAATTCGCACATCCCTTCTTGGCAACGGCTACCCAGGCAGGAGGATCGACTGCCTGGGTTGCCGAGATTCTCAAACACCGTGCCACGCCCTGTCACCTGTCTTTTCCACTGACAATGTCAGAGAGCCAATTGTGCACCCATTCTATGGAAATGATTTTTCTTCTTTTAATAAAGTATTAGGTTTTTATTGAATAGTTTTATGATTGTTAATATAAAATTAAGTTTTTATAATTGTTTATAAAATATTTTTATAATTAAATTAATTTCTATAGACTTAATTTTATGTTTTATTACTTTTTTAAATTATAAAGTATATTCATTTTATTTTATAGCTTAATTTATTTTGTATTTATTAAAACATTTGTATTAATCGTATAAATAGTTTCAAAATAACAATATATAAATAACATTTGTATTTATTAAAATAACATTTGTATTTATAGCAATAATAAATTTTATTGTATAATTTTACAAATATTTAATAAAAATAAAGATTATTATTTTTTGATTAAAATGAATTGTCAAGAACTTATTACTTTTTATATTTAATATCATTTAATATAACATTACATTCAAATTTAATTTAATTTTTATCTTATTAAAAAGAAATCGTTTGTAATACTTTATTATAAATTTTGCTAGCTAAATAAATAAATAATTTTGTTTAATACTAGCAAAAATTATAATAAAGTATTAAAAATGATTTCTTAACACTAGCAAAATTTATCTAATCATTTTTCAATTACACTAAAAGATATTTTTTTTTTTCATTTTCTAAATTTGTAGTGCTTTATTTTTTAGAACAAATATTTTAGTAAAATTTTACAATAAATATTTGAATTTAATTAAATTCTAATTCATAATAAAGCTAATTAAAATTAATATCTTTTATTTGATATAACAAATTTATAAATTTTTGAAAAAATGAATTCAAATCTATTAATATTCACGTTGGTTGAAGTTACAACATTTTTTTGGAAGATTTTTTTAAAAATCAAGACTATATTAAGTTATATAAATTTTATTTAAATCGTGACTATATTATTTACATAACTTAATACATTCACCATCTCATAAAGGACAAGAACAATGGAAATGTCAAGTTCAAGATGGGAAAAATTAGAACAACGAAGCACCTTTAATGATTATAGAATTTACATATTTTCTAGTTTTCTGATGAGTATTTGATATAAGTTGCATTTTAGTTAAAATTGTGTGCTTGTCTCAATGAATTCCAAATAAAAGTATCAAGAATCAATCTCCCCTCTCTTCAAGGACTCCTAAATAGCTTCATTAATGCACATTACTCATCATCGACTCCTTCGAGTGTGCTTCCACTTTTCTATTTTCTCGATGCAAAAGATCTTATTTTGTAAAGATGTTAGCTTAGGGTATTTACTATACTATATCATCCATTTCTAAATTGACTAGACCCTTTTACCTCCAAATTTTCCTCTCGAGTTTAATAAATGGGGTTGTAGTCTTTTATCAATGTTTTGTTTTGCCACGATTTTTACCAGTACTTGGGTGCTACAAAACTCCTCAAGGATTTGGATTTTCTTTATGTTTTTCTAGCTAAACCTTATGGAGTTTTATGTGTTTTTTTAAACCTTGGACACATTTCTTTCAATTTGATTAGAGAGTTTATGTTTGCCTTGGCGAAGTTGTTGCTTTATGATAAGTTTGCAACTGCAACAATGAATAATGAATAGTAATTGCATCGATTTTGATCAGGTTTTTCCTATGTTTCGCCTTTTTTATTTTTGGCTTGAACTATCTCTATTTACTGCAGGAGAAAAGTCTGACAGAAATGCAATTGCATTCATTTATAGTAAGATTGATTAAAAAAATGAAAGCTCTTGAAATTTGTTGAACACTTAAATAGAACAACCACCAATTCGTACTTAGAAAATTCTAGATTTTGCATCATTGGCAACAAATAGGCATGATTTTGACTAGAATTGCAAAGATACAAAATTTGATCTTGAGAATAGGATTTAAAGAGATCATTGAGTTTGTGAATATTCAAGCAAGGAAAATAACTAATATAGTTGAAATTATTTAATGTTATTCAATAACAATGATTGAATAAATGAAAGAATTTATCATCTAAATAAATCCAAAACATCTCCCCTCCACAAATCAAAATATAAAAATGCTTGGCAAATTTGGATTTGTAAACTTAAAATAAACTATGCTTTATGAAAAATAATTGAATTTGTATTGTTAACTATCTAATGCTACTCAACAAAAATAAAGTTCAAATTTTAGAAATCATAGAAAGTGGCTTCTTAACTACACTCCACAGAGAAAATTTCTCCAAAGATCATTCTTTGACTCAGTTTTTAATCAAAACTTATTTTCTATTCATATTGGTCAAAATGAGACTAAATAGATTATGAAAATGTGAAAAACCATTTCTCTATATAGTTCAAGTCACATATTAAATTAATTTTTTTATTGATCAAGTTGGTCAAAATGAGACTAAATAGATTATGAAAATGTGAAAAATTATTTTTCTAAATAGTCCAAGTCACATATTAAATTAATTTTTTTATTGATCAAGTTAGAGTTCCCAAATGTATAGCACGGTGCATTTTGTAGATCCATTTTTGTATTCCATAATATGCACTATTGATACTGTCAAACATAAATTAAAAAAATCGATTTTAATACTTTATTATAAATTTTGCTAGTATTAAACAATATTATTTATTTATTTAGCTAGCAAAATTTATAATAAAGTATTACAAACGATTTCTTTTTAATAAGATAAAAATTAAATTAAATTTGAATGTAATGTTTTATTAAATGATATTAAATATAAAAAGTAATAAGTTCTTGACAATTCATTTTAATCAAAAAATAATAATCTTTATTTTTATTAAATATTTGTAAAATTATACAATAAATTTATTATTGTAATAAATACAAATGTTATTTCAATAAATACAAACGTTATTTATATATTGTTATTTTGAAACTATTTATACGATTAATACAAATGTTTTAATAAATACAAAATAAATTAAGTTATAAAATAAAATGAATAATAAAACATAAAATTAAGTCTATAGAAATTAATTTAATTATAAAAATATTTTATAAACAATTATAAAAACTTAATTTTATATTAACAATCATAAAACTATTCAATAAAAACCTAATACTTTATTAAAAATAAATAAAAATCATCTCCATAGAATGGGTGCACGATTGGCTCTCTGACACTGACACTGTCAGTGGAAGGAACAGGCGTGGCACGGTGTTTGAGAATCTCGGCAACCCAGGCAGTCGATCCTCCTGCCTGGGTAGCCGTTGCCTCCCTTCTTGGGGGTCATTAATTGACATGACCTCTTCGTAATTAGCAACAACTGTTAGACTAGTAAGTAAATCATATGTTTACTAAATAAATACTAATTAATAATTAACAAGGAGAAGAAGAAGAAAACTTTTTACCATATGCAAAAGTAGATGAAGCCATAACTGATAATGATAATAACAGCAAGAACAAGTATGCGGATCCCTTCGCCATTTCTACTGCACTCAATCGATATATTTTATGTTCTGTGAGAAAAAAGGTTTAATATCATACTCCTATTTATATTTGAAGCGGGCAATTTATTTATGTATTTATGTGATCTCTCGTTTGATGCCTCTCTATGATCTAAACTCCAAAATAAGAACTTGTATTAATCCCTTCGTTAGTATCCATGTAAACCTGCCAATGGCAATATAAACACCTCGGAGTTTGCGTTTGAAAGGTAAATTATATTAATATACGTTAGTAGTTCGCAAACACTTAATATGCCAAATTTTGGGCCTGCATTAGTGTTTTTCTCAATTCGTGACAATGTGCAGTGACGGTACTTTGTTATTGCCAACTGTAAAAGTGAGTATTGTGTTGAAATCCAAGGCGGAAATTGGCCGTCAATTGTACATGACTCTAGATATAGATAAGATAAACTGAAGGATGGAATCCAGGTGGTGCCAACATTTAGCGCACAATCAGATAAACTCAAACGATCTAAGCTTGTAAACTTGTGAAAGAACGTTTCTGAAATTGACTGGTAATGGTTTAGCTGCAGTTCTAGTTCAACTAAAGAAGGTGGAAGTGACGAAGACGAGATGGTTTCATTGAAACGATTGCCATCAGCACTCAACTCAGTGAGTGTGTAAAGACCGACTCTTACAACATTATGCCAAAACATCTATAAAACGACAAATATGGAAAAAGAAAGATACACATCAGCAATGGAGTTGAAAATTCAAAACGTTTTATTTAGTCAACTGAAAAAGATTACATAGTTCAATACAACTCGAATAACAATGCTGTTCGGCTGTATTTATGCACACAAGATAAGACTTCATCACGTCCATTCAATGAAATGTCGACGTAAATGAATATGGTACATTTCAAAGATACATATACATCATATAGATAGGATGAGTGATCAGCCAATAGGCATTTAGAGCTTCCAAGTGTTCGCTGCCCTACTTTCTGAGTGTTCTGATCCTTAGCCGGCAAATGACGTCTATCTGCTATCTGAAATGGGGGTGTGGCCCAGGCACTTTTACCTCGCCAACCATGGAGTAATACTCCCCCGAGGTTCTCCCTGACATGAAGAACTCCCTGACCCTGGCACGAGAAGGTTAGCTTCCCAGAACAAGATGGATCGGATGGATCTGGTGTAGCTGTGAAACTTACTACAACATCCATGTGCTAAGTAGCCTAATCACAGATATATGGCAGGGAAATAAAATAACATTCTACACATCTACACATATGTAGAAAGCAAAGAGACATATTTAACCATATGTACGAATCAACATATCTACCCATACGTAATGTCAGAAATAACATTATTTCAATTGAAATAATAAACAAAAATGGCTTGACCAAGCACTAAGTTTGCCAACATGATGCATGGAGAGTCAAACCGTAATGAATCCTACCACGCAACACTTGACAGGTTAAGAGAAGCAAAACTAAATGCATCCATCTCCACCCTCCCAATGCCATATACACCCAACCATAAGGGAATTAAACATCATAACTTAGTCCATCATCCAATCACATTAATCTATATTTGAACCATATTTGTTCTTAACTAGCAAAATAAATTATGAACTAAGATTCTAATAAGATTAGCAACAACAATAGGAAAAGTGCATCAAAGTATATGTAGAACTTTTTACAATTAAGAAGATAGCTGAATGCATTTAAGACCAACAATTACTAATTAACAAGATTAACTCTTTGAAGGTTCGATTTCAATTTCATCTTAAAAAAAATTTGGTGTTCCGAAAAGAAAGATCTGATTCTCTTAACATTCTATAATCCTTTTCTACGTAACTCTAGGTTGTCTAAATGCAAAGGTAGTCAATATAAAGGGTAACAAACTGTGCAACTGTCGGACAATTACAATGAAGGTTACATAGAACAGTTGTCAAGTAATGAGTGAGTGTTTGGATAGCAACCTCATAATAACGAATGACTGTTTGAACAGTAATCACATATTAATGAATATCTCGGCATGACCTTAACCACTTAAGATGCTATAGATACTGAGAATATCCTACAAGTGGTCCATACACACTCAAAATTTACCAATAATAAGATGATAAAATAAATAATATTGGTATTTCTGAGTATGACATAGAGAATTTTCCTCCACAACTAGTCGTCTTGAGTCATATTTTGGGTCAATCTAGTCTAAATGTTAGACATATCAATTGGAATGGCTCGCAGTTCAAATTCAACAGAAATATAAATAGTAAGGATAATTTGTTTTCTTTTCTTTTTATAGTTTAAGATGTTACTAAAACTACTAAGAGTGATCTAAATTTCAGACCTGCTATACAATTCCACCTGTAAGAATTTGGCTTAGGCCAGAATTCACCCAAGAACTAAAGTACTCAACACAAGCACACAGTAGACCAAAATAGACAGAGTATGATCAGAATGATGATATTCATTCAATAATTGGTTGAGAGTACACTAGGAGTGCCTAAATATAAAAGCCTCAGGAGAGCTTCTAAAATGCATAGAAGTTAGCATCATGATATGTCATACAACCAGGCACATGTCCATCAGATATGGGTTATTCTCCATTGAGAACGGGATTAAGTGCGATGATGTGAGGATAAGTCTACAATGGTGTAGCATGCAAATCAGTGGTGTAGACAACATGTGCTAAATGAGGAGTGCTAATTACTATGTTGTCATCATAACAACTCAGTGAATGATGCATACTCATGTGTTCTAGACACCATGTACACAATTAGAGTTGTGTAACTCAATGAGAGTACACAAACTCCTAAGTGTCTCACCGAAAATAATAATAAAATAATGCAAAATAATTAAATAATACATTAACCTAAGTAAACTTAAGTAAGTGTAATAAGTAAATACTTATTTACACCAACACCCCCCCTTAAGTCCAACTTAGGGGAATGTCCTTAAGCTTACAAAATCTAGGATGCAATGCAAAATGGGTCCCGACTACTAGGCCATGTTAGGTACCCATGTACATAATGAAATGCAATCTCCCATAAAGTGAGGAAAGAGGGAAAACCTCATGGGAAAACCCCTCTCCCAAAAGGAGAGATGAAGGGGATGCATGGATGGATGGAGTAATCAAGACCCCCCCATTACAACATACATCCAATATATACATAAGAGAATGAGAGAAGGAAGAGAGACGGGATGGGCTCCCCCCCCATCAAAGAAGAATGTCAACCAATGACTACTCCAATGAAGAAGCTGATCCAAGACTGCAAAATTGTGTTCCTCCCCTTAGGAAGAAACAATGCCAAGGGTACAAATGAGATGCTTCTGCTATGCGTGGAAATAACCCCATGCATAAATGATGTCTTTGAAACCTACTTATCTAACTGAAGAACTGTCTGTCCCTACAACTAATGAAGAACCCTACTACAACTATTGATCATAAGTATCCACAATCACTTCAACCTATAAGGATCGATCATGTAGAGAATGAGAAAGAGAGTCTAATGGAGCCCTCGTGACAACTGAAGAAGGTAATTCTGCATCAAGAAGAAGAGGCAGATCATGAATAGTGTCCCCCAAATCTTTCACTGAACCTGTATCTGGAAGACTGGATGTACCCTATTGTTCTAGACCTATCATTGTGGCTATGTATGCATGTGGACTAAATTGATAAAGTGACCTCTTACTGTATCTGTCAATAAAACCCCATGTGTTTGAATCTGTTGAAGCACTATCGCTAAAATCACTATCAGTTTCCACACTATATGATGTGCAAAGAGGAATAGAGGACAAGTTGGGTGAACTTTCCTCAAAATGTACATCCTTGTCCACAAGTATCTAATGTGTCTTAGGATCTAGAAGTCTATATGCCTTCACACCATCTTCATAACCAATGAAAGTACAAGGCCGAGGTGACTGTGCCTTACATCCCCTAGAAGATGTCTTTGCCCATGCAAGACAACTGAAGACTCTGAAGTAGGTTTTCTACTGCACCATGCCTCAAAAGGAGTTTTTCCATCTAAGGCTGGATGAGGAGATTGATTAAGAATGTGAGTGGCACTAGAGATTTCTTTGACTTCTAATGATGGATCTAGAGACTTGGCATGAATCATGCAACTTTCCATAGACTTAAGAGTTTAGATCCTCAGAGCTGCAATATCTGTCTTGTGCGGATTGAATGGTGTAGGAGTCTGAAGATCAATGCCCTCATGTCTGCAAAAGTCCATAAGTATTTTGTTCACATACATGTTTCTATTATCCATTTGGAGTACTTTGATGGCTTTCCGATATTTCTATTCTACATGAGTCTTGAAGGCTAGAAATGTGTCCAACACTTCATTCTTGCTATGAAGAAAGTAGACCCAAGTGAACCTTGAAAAGTCATCAACAAAAGTGAGTATGTAGCAACCCTTGCTGAATGGAAAAGGACCTGCTAATACCATGTGAACCATTTGTAGAACAGATGTTGCTCTAGAAGACTTCCCTCTCTGTAACTTTGCCTCTGGATGCATATCCACTGAATCTGTTGAACACTCACCCTTAGAAAAGTTGATTTGAGGTAGACCTTTCACCATTTGGTATGTGCTAAGTTGTTGAAGATAGTGGAAGTCAAGATGACCATACAGCTCATGCCATAATTGCATGTTTTAATGTGATTGAGATAACAAGGCCTTTGAAGGAGACTTGGGCACAAAATGCGAGAAAGAGTACAACCTCTTGTGATCATTCAATTTCCCCACTGCAACCAAAGAATCATCTTTGAGACTGTGCACCTGAACCGAGTCTGGAAGGAACTCTACTCTATGTCCATCTCCAAGGTGAGTGATTTGGTAGATTGAAAAGAGATTAGAACTTAGGTTTGGAACATAGAGAACCTCTTGAAACTCTCCATTTTCCATCTCCACGTTTCCTTTTTCTTCAACTACCATTTTGCTATCATTCCCCATGAAGATATGCGGTACCTTTGAGTGATTCATTGAAGAAAAATACTTCTTTGAAGAACCCATGTGATAAGAGGCACCTGAGTCAAATATCCATTCCTTTGAATAGTTTGAATTAGCCATGAGTGTTTTCCCTTTGCCCTTTGAATCTAAAGATGACCCTTTATCCTTATAAGCATTAGGCAATGGAACATTATGTTTCTTCATTATATTGGTCAATTCATCAATCTTTTTAAGGTAACACTCATCCTCTTCATGACCTGTTTTCTTGCAATAAGCACACTTCTTCTTCTCCTTATTATTATTGTCCCCCTTCTTGGAATTTGAGGACTTTCCTTGTGGATTAGATTGAGGTGTTGTCTTTTCTGCATCCTCAAATTTGTCTTTCTTCCACTTCTTCCTACCCTTTCCTTTATTTGAAGATTGTCCAGCTGAATGTTGAGAACCCTCATTGGCCACCAATGCTTTGAACTGAGGTGATTTGAGAATCCCCGTTGATTTCAACTTATTTTCTTCATCATCCAACAGTTTACCATATTCATCAAAAGTGACTTTCTTGTAGGTAGACCCTAAGGTAGTTTTTGAGGTGTTAAAAGAAGATACAAATGTGGAATATTTTGATGGCAGCTTGTTATGTATGAGATAGATTAGTCTATGATCTTTGATTGAACTCCCACAATCAGTATGCTTTATCCTTAATTCATTCACCTTGATGATGAAGTCCTGTATGGAGTCGTATGACTTAAGATCTAAGGATACAAGCTCATCTTCAATTTTGAACACATCCTCTTTAGACACTTTACCATAAAGGCTTTCAAGGGTATCCCAAGCTTCCTTGGATGTAGTACATTTCTTGAGTTGATACATGATCTTATCATCTACCCCCAAACATATATCTCCCAGGGCTTTCCTATCCATGGCTACCCAATTTGAAATATCACTTGCAAAAACATTATCACCTGCTGGTTTAGGAAGAGTACTGTCTACATATTGTGAAACTCCATTATGCATTAAGTGATACAACATTTTGATTGACCACGAAGCTGTTGGAAATATAGATTAAGTAACTGAGAGGGGAGGGGTGAATCAGTTACCACAAAAACAATTCCAAAAATCCTTTAGTTGTCTATAATGCTTACTTACTGCTGATACTCGATAAATAGTGCAGGAATACTATAACTCGGTAATTTAACTAGTTACTGATCATCTAGCATTCAAAGTTATTAATATGCATGCAAAGGTTAACTTAATGAACACAAGAGACACCAAATTTAATGTGAAAACCCAATATGGGAAAAACCACCAAGTAACTAGTCACCAATTTTCACTCTTCTGAAGTGAGCCCTGTTAGGAGCCAACCCTGTTAAAGGTTACAATACACACTGTTAGGTGTGACCTTGTTAGAGGATTTAATCACCCTGTTAGGAGTGGCCTAGTTAGAGGTTTTTAGAACAATTCAATTGAATTGTCACCTTGTTAGAGGATTTACAAAATGGTTGTTAAACCAACTCTGTAAAGAGATTCTGGATTCACTGTTACAATGATTAGAAAGGAACAATGAAATGACCCGAATGATATGCAACTTATCCTTTTTTTATTACAGATCTATGTTCTGCTTTACTGGATCCTTACTGATCGAATACAACTTTGTAGCTCCTCCAGGATATCTAATCCTTCATCAGAATTCACTCATTATTCGCTTATTTCTTCTTCATCCATATACTTACACTTACACTCTCTCTATTTATTCCACAACTTGAACATCTATATATATACCTTTCAGATTATCAAGTTGGCTCAAATATAAGTTACAACAATTGAAAAACATCAGCTGGCTACATTTATTCCATGAAATAATTGAGCTTAATATCAAAACAATAAAATCCTTCACTGGTCGACCCAGCTCAGTAACCACTGCTCTAGAATGGTTTTCTAGTGTTAACCAAGTGAAGCTCAGTAAACACTGCAAACCCTGCAAAAATCCTTTAGAGACCGAGTGAACTCGGTTAACACTGACCTTCCTTTGCTGACCTTGTGAGCTCGATAGACTCTGTCTGATGACTGATATGACATTTGTGTAACATCAAAGACAATACTCAATTAACAATTGTATCCAACAAAAGCATAGTTATGAGGAGTTAATTTAGGAAACTTAAAGTTGCCCATAATGTAGAAAATGAAAGAAATACATAGAAAAGAGAGAACACAACACCAATAACACCCCCCCCCCCCCCCCCCCTTTCCCTAAATCAAGAAACCCCCCCAAAATAGATGCTTTAGGCACTTTATCAGTAGTGCGATTACAATGGGCCACTTGCAAATTTTGGCAATTGTGGACTTCTGATTTTTCTTGTTACAAGCTCTTGATGGAGTACAAATTTGAAACTTTACAATGTGCTACAATTCTAAAGCATTACAAAGAAAAGAAAGACCCTATTGCTGAAAATGACACTTTTGTCCACAAAATCTTATAATCTAATGCCAGATCTAGAAAGTAGATGAAAAAATACACACTTTCAAAAAAAAAAGAACCTGTTTTCAACTTCAAATGTGCCCATACGGAGCGTTCGAAGTTGCAAAATGCAAGATTATGTAGGTACAATCACCAAAAAATGTAATTTATGAAAAATCCTTGCACCAAAACTAGAAAATAGCTACACCACTTAAAAATTTAAAAAATTCTACCCAATTTCAAAAAAAAATGCACCTGATTTGAAGTTCAGATGTGCGAGTTATGGCCTCTTGAAGTCAAACTGCAAAACACAAAATGAATTTGGAGAGGGGTTGCATCAGCGAAATACTAAGTTAAATTTAATGGTCATACGACCATCTGAGTAGTCATAATTTTCCCTGGAATGATGTCCAGATAGGCATCAAATTTAAGATATTGGACAGATGATGTCAGCAAAATCTTGTACCTTCGGATTACATGGCAGATGATGTGGATTTTGTACTGTATGAATGTATGGAATTGTATGGAAAATGTTCACATAACAAGATGACCGTGATCTAATGTGGCACTGATTGGGCAGAATTACCATGTGTCTGCTGATTGGGTCTTTGTTGGTAGGTTGATTGTATGCTGACTATACTGGTTGATTAAATGCCACGTAGGCACAAAGGTGGTAGGATGTTTGTATAATCCATGATTGTAGTGGGAGATGCCGCATGTGCGTTGAGTTGGCACCGCATGTATAGGGTTTATGCTATTGCTGGAGTCTTCACGTGGGAGGGAGTTTTAAATTTGTTTCTGATTTTCAAATGAAAGATCCCACATTCGTGGGGTATGTAGTGTATGTGTTGTTTAAATTCAAACCTTCACTCACAACAATGTGACTAGTAGCTCATTGGAATTTGGTGTTGAGTTGCCATGGTGGGTTACGAATGTTGGATTTGTTTGAGTCGATGCTGAATTTTCTGATCACTTGAAAATGTAAAGCGTGGTTCGTCGTGTGGCTTTGGCTAGTTAGGAATTTGGCTGCAATTTATAAAGTACGACCTGCAGGTACAACTGATGGAAATCATAAGGTTGATTAAATAATAAGTCCTGCGATTAAATATAAAATCCACCAAAAATAAAAAGCTGAGCCAAGGTGTCACTGCCTAGTTTGATAAAAAAAAATTCTCTATTGTGTAATTAATCTGAAAATAATTTTCAAAATACAAATAGATTGCAGAGATGCATGCAAATCTGAAATTTAAATAATCAGATCAATAAAATGATCATACCCAAACTACAAATTGGAGCCTCTGGGTTCCAATTTGCAAAAAAAAAATTCCTCACAATCAACTTTCACCCAACATAGGAAAATTTATAGTTGATCTTCACCAAATCGATGCTCCAAATGCAACAATGAGGTCAGATTTGGCTCTAGAGACTCCCAATTTCTATGGATCTTTCAGATTCGTGTCGAGGTGCTGAGCATGAACAGTCTCAAATAGCTATGTGATGAGAATATCCCTTAGCTCTGATACCATGTAAGAATTTGCTTTAGGCCAGAATTCACCCAAGAACTAAAGAGCTCAAGACAAGCACACAATAGACCAAAATAGACAGAGTATGATCAGAATGATGATATTCATTCAATAATTGGTTGAGAGTACACAAGGAATGCCTAAATATAAAGGCCTCAGGAGAGCTTCTAGAATGCATAGAAGTTAGCATCATCATATGTCATACAACTAGCCACATATCCACCAAATATGGGTTATCCTCCATTGAGCATAGGATTAAGTACGATGATGTGAGGATAAGCCTGCAATGGTGTAGCACGCAAATCAGTGGTGTAGACAACATGTGCTAAATGAGGAGTGTTGATAATTGTGTTGTCATCATGACAACTTAGTGAAGGATGCATACTCCTGTGTTATAGACACCATACGTATAATTAGAGTTGCGTAACTCAATGAGAGTACACAAACTCCTAAGTCTCACCTAAAATAATAATTAAATAATACAAAATAATTAAATAATGCATTAACCTAAGAAACTTAAGTAAGTGTAATAAGTAAATACTTATTTACACCAACACCACCCACCTATGTAGTCTTCACCAATCCGAGAAAGTATATTGGAAAAAGTTAAAACTATCCAACTAAACTATGAAGAGTAAATACTCTTTCCTCTGCACCCTCAATTTCAGAATGAATGCTTCCAAAACCAGTGTACAGAGTTAAGTAAAGTTTTAAGAAGAATTCATTAGTTTAGCATGTGAATCATTAGCAAAAAGAGATGCTATAGTAGCCTATTCAGCATGCAAAACTTCAACAAAAAGAGATGCTATAGTTGCCAATTTAGCATGCAAAATATTAGCAAACAGAGATGCTATAGTAGCCTATTCAACATGCATAATAATACAAAATATATTAACATTTCAAAATCTTTTTGTACTGAGAATAAATTACCACTATTAAATAATTCTTGCACCCAAAACATTTCATTATTTACCTTCAAAACAAGGACTCTATCTTTTACTTTTTTTTAAATCAAAGAAGGAGAACCTGAATTAATGGAGTGTAAAGACAAAAATCACCCTCCTGTTGTTAGCTGCTAGTACTCACTTCGAGTTGCTTGAATCCTTCAGAAAATTTCTAACAATTGAGATTTCAGAGCTCTTAATTCAGGTTTTAGAGCTCCTCAATGCTAAGTTTCTAGCAATACTTCACATCCTCTAACCTCCAGCCGCAGGTTTTAGATCTACACTTGTATCTATTCCGGTTGCTTAAATATTTTCCCCAAAAAAAAAACACAAAACTATTGTCATCCATGAGCCGCTACTTTTTCCTTTATTTATTCCCTCAACCTTTGCCATAATGGTTTTTTTTGTTAAATGCTGCCTAAATCATAGCAGAGAGGAAACTAATATACCCCAAATAGAAAATTTCATTTAAACTTCATAATGAGCTCTCGTAATTTTCGAGAATGCTTTTCCCATAATGACATTTTCAACCATTTTTATTATATGAAAGAACTATTAAACAATAAACTTTAGGGTGATTTAGTTTGGTTAATAAAAAAAATGTACAAGTATGGAACAATGACATTTATATTAACAAATACATAAATCAAAATAAAAATCATTAACTATTTAAGTAAACACATGTAGAGATACGGCTAGGAAATGGATTTTTAATGTTTAATAAGTAAGGAAAGAATCTAAATTATAATAGTTAATAGAGAAAATGCAACTTTTTCTTATATCATTTGTAATTCTATGTTTGTGAATTTAGTTTAAAATACGGCTATCTTACTAATTAAAGTTGTCATATTTATTTAGCCATTTCTAATTAAACGCTCATTCATTTACTTAGACACTAAGAATAATAATCAAAATTAAGCATATATTTAAAAAAAACTAATTGGTGTGTGTGTAACTACTTAAACCCATCTTTGTGTCCCCTTCTAAGAGTCTAACTCTCTCTACCTCAACCACACCCTTGTCTTTGACACCCGTGGACACTCAATCACTCGCAAAACATAAGGAGTCAATATCTGTCAGTTGATAATAAAATATCATATATGAACATTATAACTATAATGCATACACATACATCAAAGTATGAACTTAAATCACATCCACATAATATCATAAACATGATCATAAAACAACTTAACCATTCATTTAACATAGCTTAAGAAAAAAAATAGCATTAATTCCCGATTAGTTAACATATCAAATGACAAGATTAATCTAATCCAAGAATTATTCTAGCAAGTTTAAAATAGTTGACCTAGTCAAGATAACAAGGTTGCCAACTAATCGCCATGTAGGTACAAAAAAAGAAGTCGTATGATGAGTCATGACATCCCTCCCCTCTAGGAAAAGGCATCGTCCCGATGTCAATCAAAATAACAACATAGCAATGTTCAAACTAAAATCTAGATAAATAGTAAACATGCTACTCAAAATAGATGAGGAAAAGATTGTTGTAAGTCTTTTTTGTCCTCCCAAGTGGCACTATCCTTGCCAAATTGGTCCCACTAGACCTTGTAATGGAGAACATCTCGATCTCGTACCCAGATGGTATGTTGCTTAACAAGTCTAGTGGGCTGAACTACCACCACTCTCAGATCCTGAACTTGCAACGCATGCCAATCAAGCACATGAGACATGTCAAGGTGATACACCTTAAGAAGAGATACATGGAAAACATTATGAATATGGGCAAGTGCAGGCGGTAGAGCAAGCCGATAAGCAACTGGGTTGATAACCTCCAACACCTTAAAAGGGCCTACAAATCGTGATGTAAGCTTTGAACTCTTGTCAAACAAGATGGAACTCTTATGTGGTCTAAGTCTCAAAAACACCTTATCCCCAATCTGAAACTGCCTAAAAGTGTGTTTCTTGTTAGTGTAACTCTTCTATCGATCAGCTGCTTCCTTCAGCCAACTACAGATCAAGATCATCCAATCCTCCATTTCCTTTAGCATTTTCAAGCCTATTATGATGCGATCCTCTACCTTATCCCAACTAATAGGGATACGACACTTACATCCGTAAAGGGCTTCAAAAGGTGTCATGCCCAAAGATGAACGATAGGAGTTGTTATAGGCAAACTCCACTAATGGAAGATACTCCTCCCATTTGTACTGTTGATCCATGTAGTACATCCGCAATAAATCCTCTAACACCTAGTGAATTTGTTCAGTTTGACCATCTGTCTCTCAGTGATAAGCAGTGTTAAAGTCAATTGCGTACCCAAAGCAGAGTTCAAAGTAGTCCAAAACTGAGAATTCATACAGGTGTCCTTATCTGAGATTATGGTTTTTGGAATACCATGTAACCGAAATATCTCTTGAACAAATTTTCTTGCCAAAACTAGAGAACCATCTTTCAGACTACCAAGAATAAAGTGGGAAACTTTAGGTAATTTATCAACTATGACCAAGATAACATCATGCTTGTGTCACGTCATGGGTAAACCTTACACAAAGTCCATACTTATAACCTGCCATTTATACTACAGAATCTCATGTGGGTACAGAAGTCCTACCAGATAGACATGTTCAGACTTTACATGCTGACATTCCAAACACTGGGCCACATACTCTATCACATCCCACTTGAGTCTCGACCAAAAATATAGTGGTCTCAAATCAGCCATCATCTTGTTTACCCCAGGGTGCCCTGAAAATGGAGTGCAATGCATCTCCTCAAGAACCACCTTCCACAACCCTTCACAATCAGGAACATATATCCTGTTCTAGTATCTAAGTAATCCATCATTATCAAAAGAATAATCCTCAAACCGAGAATTTGAAGAATCAACATCCAAAACTGATTTCACCCAATCATATTGAGTATCTCTAGCTAGATACTGAAGAATGTACTCCCTCAAGAGAGTTCTAGAAGTATTAATAGAGGTGATATGTCATCTACTACTTAGTGCATTAGCAAATCTATTATCCTTCCCTCTAATGTACTCAATGCAAAAATCATACTCACTAAGAAACTCGAGCCATCACCTCTATCTAGCATTAAGATTTGCTTGAGTAAAAATTTACCTCAACCCCATGTGATTGGTTTTTATATCAAAGGGTTTCCCTAATAAGTAATGTCGCCACATCTACAAGGCATGTACTATTGTAGCCAATTCAAGATCACGTGGTGCACAGTTTACCTCATACTGTTTAAGTTTCCTAGACTCATAGGCAACTACCTTACCATCTTGCATAAGTACACCTCCCAGTCCATCCCTTGAAGCATCTGTCATAACCACAAAATGTCCATTTGGATCTAGAATCACTAAAATAGGAGAAGATGTGAGCTTTTGCTTTAGCAATTGAAATGCTCTCTCACATGCTTCAGTCCACTCATACTGTCTCCCCTTTCGCTGCAAGGAAGTGATAGGTGCTAGAATTTTTGAGAACCCTTCCACAAACTTCCTATAATAACCTACCAACCCCATAAAACTCCATACCTCACTGACGTTCTGAGGTATTGGCCACTCAAGAATGGTTTTAATCTTTGCTGGATCCACTGCGATACCATTTGCTGATAAGATGTGTCCCAAATAATGGATCTCCTTCTGATAAAATGAAGACTTTCAGAGTTTTTCCAAAAAGTTTCTTCTCTCTAAGGCGTTGCAAAACTATACACAAGTTCTCTTTGTGTTCCTCCACAGTCTTATAATATATCAAAATATCATCAATGAAAATTTCCAAAAACTTATCAAGACAATCCTGGAACACATTGTTCATCAAGTTCATGAAAGTCGTAGGGGCATTCATTAGTCCAAAAGGTAAGACTACAAATTCATAATGCCCGTACCTTTTCCTAAATGTTGTTTTGGATATATCTACCTCCTTGATCCAAAGTTGATGATATTTGGATCTTAGATCTATGTTTGAGAAGATGGTAGCCTCTTTCATTTGATCAAACAATTCATCAATATGGGGTAAAGGATACCAATTATTTATGGTAACTTTATTCAGCATACGATAATCAATGCATAGCCTTAAGGTACCATCCTTCTTTATTGACAAAGATTACAGGTGCTCCCCAAGGTGATATACTTGGTTTGATAAAACCCTTGTCCAAGAGTTCCTGTAATTGATTATTTAACTCATACATATATGTGGAAGTCATGCGATAAGGAACCTTTGATTAAGGTTCAACCCCTGGTACCAAATGAATAGAAAAATCAAACTCCCTTTGTGGAGGTAGTTCTGGCAAATCATCTAGAAACACATCGCTAAATTCCTTTAAGATTGCATAATCCTCTAAATGAGGTGGGGTTTCTTCTTCCAAATCCTTAACAAGTGTTGCATACAACTGACACTCCTTTCTCCTTGCTTTCTTTACTTGCATAGTAGAGATGTGTCTTAGCTCAAGTGGTCTTTTCACATCATTCAACATCATTGAGTGCCCTGTGTCATCACGACGTTCAATTACCTTATCCTTACAATTTACTAAGGCCTTATGTTCACTTAACCAGTTAATGCCTAGGATGGCATCATAAGAACCTAAAGGAGCTACAAAAAGATTGACCTCTAAACGAAAGTTGGGAAGTTCCAACTCACTACAGAAAAGAAATTTCTCTACCCACTGCTCAACCCTATTACCATACTATACAGTCCATGGTTCAACCATAAAACTAGCTCTAATAGGTAATCTAGCTACTACTTTAGGATCTATAAAACATTTAGTGGCACCAGTATCAACTAGAATAGAAACAGTAATACTAAAAAGTGTACTAGTCAGTTGAATAGGGGTAGCTTGAAAATTTGCTTGCCGATGATCAACTGTAGCATGAATGTGATGCTGTGATGGAATTTCCTTCCTGTTAGACTATTGTGGGTATTTAGCAGCAAAGTGATTACCACCATACACAAAGCATCTAGTTCTAGGACCCTTCATATCATCATTTTTGTTCTGATCATTCATGTTATTTTAGTTCCTTCTGCTTTTCTCATTTCCATTCCTATTGGTTTTTTTATTTTGGTTCCTATTACCATTCCAGTTCCCTTTGTTCCTATTCTTATCAAAACCTTCTTGCCCTTTTTCCATATTTCTAATTTGTTGTTTCTTCCCATTTTCTTTATACCTGTCATCTTGGTACCCCTTGTTATCTTGATATCCTTTTTTATCTTGAAACTTCCTCTTATAATTCTAACTAATGGATTTAGATGAGGTTGCATCCTTCAGTCTTTGCTCCTACTTAAGAGCCCTACGTAGTGCAAAGTCCATTGTTTCAGGTTCCTACATCTCAACCTCACTATAAATCTTAGGTTTCAAACCCATCACAAATTTTTGGGTTCTAAATAGTTCATCATGCTGATACTATGGAACATACTTCACCAAATAACAAAAGCGCTCATGATATTGTGCGACGTTCATGTTCCTTTGAACTGGTTTATAAAATTCTACTAATTTCTTATCATAGTAGAGCTGTGGTAACCATCGCTTGCAAAAATGTTGAGGAAATTCTTCCCAAGTTACCTCTCCATGCTAAAATTTATTTTTAGTCATGACATTCTCCCACCAAGTACTTGCCTCACCCATGAGTTGAAATGTAGCCCAAACTGCTCGATACTTCCCTGTATAGTTTCAGACAAGAAAATACTTTTCCATGCTTGTAATCCATGCTTTAGTGTCTTCCCCATAAGCTCTACCATAAAAAGTGGGTGGTGTGACCTTCTTGAGGTCCTTGCTCAAATCAACCGCAATCTACACCCTATCTATGTTATTCATAGCCATTTTGCGATCAGCTTCTACCTTCTGCTCTTTCTTTGACCTCCTGAGTGCCTCAACCAACTGATCATCCTCAAGTTTCTTCCTATGTTCCTCCTCCTGTTGGCACAAGGCTTCTAGGTGCCGATCCTCTTCGTGCTTCCTTGCCTCCTCATCAACAGGTCTATCCTAAACATTTTGTTCAAGGGTATCCATCCTTTTTCCTTGTTGTTGCAACAAGGCCCCTTGCTAAGTCAGGAGTACCACAATCTGATCAAGTCTCTAATTGGGTTCATCACCTCGTGGACCATTACTAGATTCACCTCTACAATTAGCTCTTATGGCCATGGTGATAATTCAAACACCTACACACGTTTGTGCTAATTAGCATAGCAACCCCAAGGCCTAGATTTTAAACCTTAGGCTCTGATACCAAATGTAAAGACCAACTCTTACAACATTATGCCAAAACATCCATAAAACAAAAAATACAGAAAAAGAAAGATACACATCAGCAATGGAGTTGAAATGTCAAGACATTTTATTTAGTCAACTGAAAAAGATTACATAGTTCAATACAACTCCAATAATATTGCTATTCAGATGTATTTATACACAAAAGATAAGACTTCATCACTTCCATTCAATGAAATGTTGACATAAATGAATATGGTACATAGGTACATTTCAAAGATACATATACATCATATAGACAGGATGAGTGATCAGCCAATAGGCATTTACAGCTTCCAAGTGTTCGCTGCCCTACTTCTGAGTGTTCTGATCCTTAGCTGACAAACAACATCTATTTGCTATCTAAAATGGGGGTGTGGCCCAGGCGCTTTTACCTTGCCAACCATAGAGTAATACTCCCTCAGGGTTCTTCCTAACATGAAGAACTCCCTGACCTTAGCATGAGAAGGTTAGCTTTAGGAAACAAGATGGATCGGATGGATCTGGTGCAAGTGTGAAACTTACTACAACATCCATGTGCTAAGTAGCCCAATCACAGATATATGGAAGGGAAATAAAATAATATTCTACACATCTACACATATGCAGAAAGTAAAGAGGCATATTTAACCATATGTATGAATCAACATATCTACCCATATGCAATGTCAGAAATATCATTGTTTCAATTGAAATAATAAACAAAAATGGCTTGGCCAAGCACTAAGTTTGCCAACATGATACATGGAGAGTCAAACCATAATGAATCCTACTACACAACACTTGACAAGTTGAGAGAAGCAAAACTAAATGCATCCATCTCGACCCTCCCAATGCCATATACACCCAACCATAAGGAAATTAAACATCATCACTTAGTCCATCATCCAATCACATTAATCTATATTTGAACCATATTTGTTCTTAACTAGCAAAATAAATTATGAACTAAGATTCTAATAAGATCAGCAAATAGGGAAAGTGCATCAAAGTATATGTAGAACTTTTTACAATTAAGAAGACAACTAAATGCACTTAAGACCAACAATTACTAATTAACAAGATTAATTCTTTGAAGGTTCAATTTGAAATTCATCTAAAAAAACTTTTGGTGTTCCGAAAAGAAAGATCTGCTTCTCTTAACATTCTCATATCATTTTCTATGTAACTCTAGGTTGTCTAAATGCAAAGGTAGTCAATATACAAGGTAACAAATTGTGCAACTGTCAGACAATTACAATGAAGGTTACATAGAATAGCTGTCAAGTAATGAGTGAGTGTTTGGACAAAAACCTCATAATAATGAATGAATGTTTGAATAGTAATTACATATTAATGAATATCTCAGCATGACATTAACCACTTAAGATGCTATAGATACTGAGAATATCCTGCAAGTGGTCCATACACACACTCAGAATTTAATATTAATAAGATGATAAAATAAATAATATTGGTATTTCTGAGTATGACATAGAGAATTTTTCTCCACAACTAGTCGTCTTGAGTCATATTTTGGGTCAATCTAGTCTAAATGTTAGACATATCAATTGGAATGGCTCACAGTTCAAATTCAACATAAATATAAATAACAAGGATAATCTATTTTCTTTTCTTTTTATAGTTTAAGATGTTACTAAAACTACTAAGAGTGATCTAAATTTCAGACCTGCTATACAATTCCACCCACCTACATAGTCTTCACCAATCCGAGAAAGTGTATTGGAAAAAGTTAAAATTATCCAACTAAACTATGAAGAGTAAATACTCTTTCCTCTGCACCCTCAATTTCAGAATGAATGCTTCCAGAACTAGTGTACAAAATTAAGTAAAGTTTTAAGAAGAATTCATTATTTCAGCATGTGAATCATAAGCAAAAAGAGATGCTATAGCACCCTATTCAGCATGCAAAACTTCAGCAAAAAGAGATGCTACAGTTGTCGATTCAGTATGCAAAATATTAGCGAACAGAAATGCTACAACAACCTATTGAGCATACATAATAATAAAAACAATAATAACTTTTCAAAAGCTTTTTGCAATGAGAATAAATTACCACTATTAAATAATTCTTGCACCCAAAACATTTCATTCTTTACCTTCAAAACAAGGACTCTATACTTTTACTTTTTTTTTAAATCAGAGGAGAACCTGAATTAATGGAGTGTAAAGCTGAATATCACCCTCCTAGTGTTAGCCACTAGTACTCACTTCGAGTTGCTTGAATCCTTCAGCAAATTTCTAACAATTCAGATTTCAGAGCTCTTAATTTAGGTTTTAGAGCTCCTCAATGCTAAGTTTCCAGCAATACTCCACACCCTGTAACCTCTAGTTAGCTACACTTGTATCTATTCTTGCTACTCAAAGATTTTGCAGAGAAAAACCCCAAAAATAAAAACACAAAACTATTGTGGTCCATGAGCTGCTGCTTTTCCCTTTATTTATTCCCTCAACCTTTGCCATAATGTTTTTTTTGTTAAATGTCGCCTAAATCATAGCAAAGAGGAAACTAATATACCCCAAATAGAAAATTTCATTTAAACTTCATAATGAGCTCTCGTGATTTCCAAGAATGCTCTTCCCACAATGACATTTTCAACCATTTTTATTAAATGAAAGAATTATTAAACAATAAACTTTAGGGTGATTTAGTTTGGTTAATAAAAAAAATGTACAAGCATGGAACAATGGCATTTATATTATCAAAGACATAAATCAAAATAAAAATCATTAACTATTTAAGTAAACACATGTAGAGATATGGCTAGGAAATGGATTTTTAATCTTTAATAAGTAAGGAAAGAATCTAAATTATAATAGTTAATAGAAAAAATGCAACTTTTTCTTATATCATTTGTAATTCTATGTTTGTGAATTTAGTTTAAAATACGGCTATCTTACTAATTAAAGTTGTCATATTTATTTAGCCATTTCTAAATAAAGGTTCATTCATTTACTTAGATACTAAGAATAATAATCAAAATTAAGCATAAATTTTAAAAAAACTAAGTGGTGTGTGTTTAACTACTTAAACCCATCCCCCTGTCCGCTTTTGCGAGGCTAACTCTCTCTACCTCAACCACACCCTCGTCTTTGACACCTACAAACACTTAATCACTCACAAAACATAAGAAGTCATTATCCATCAGTCGATAATAAAACATCATATATGAACATTATAGTTCTATAATGCATGCACATACATCAGAGTATGAACTTAAATCACATCCACATAATATCATAAACATGATCGTAAAACAACTTAACCATTCATTTAACATAGGTTAAGAGAAAAGAATAGCATTAATTCTTGATTAGTTAAAATATCAAATGACAAGATTAATCTAATCCAAGAATTATTCTAGCAAGTTTGAAATAGTTGACCTAGTCAAAATAGAAAGGTTGCTAACTAATCGCCATGTAGGTACAAACAAAGAAGTCATATGATGAGTCGTGGCAGAGTGAGGAAAGTTAAGCAAATGAAGGGGGAATGGTCCCGATCAGTTAGTTATCCTCAATATGAAACACCTTTAATAAAGATAGGTTGTCCAAAGAATATGGAATCATACCGCTCAATTGATTATGCAACTTAAAAAATTGCAATTTTATATTGCCTATTTAAGACGCTAAATATTTTAGCCAATGATAGAATAATGTTATTTATAAACATAACAAATTTGCAATTTCAAAAGTAGAAGTAGCTTGAAGGCCTTGCCTATTGGCACTTTCCAGATGGCACAAAAATTACAAGTTTTTTGATATTTCAAGCGATACTCAAAAATGGACTTCCCATGAGATTACACCACGCTAGATCCTTTTTAATATTAATGAGATCCTTTTTTATTAATGTTAACAAATTTATTATTATTATTTTGTTAAGTAAAAAGTATTATTTTTCAAAATGATAAGTAAATTTATTTAAATAATTTATTTTCTTTCACATAGTATAAATCTAGATTTATTTTTTAACTCTTTTAATGACAATGTATCATTGGATTTTTTTAATTATATTTAAAATTTCTTGATCTAAGTATTCTTTCAAACAAGTCATTCTTATATACATATACATATACGAGCTAATAAGTGTCACAAAATTTGCTCTATATATTATCATAGAGATAAACTAGCAGTCACATGATTTTGGACATGCAACAAGTGCACCGATAGGAGATGAGATTTAATAAAAAATGTAGAATGAACATTAAATAATGTAAGTATAAGTTTTTTAAAAATGAAAATACTAAAATAAAAATGTTGAAGATTACAACATAGATATAAAATTTACAGTATTTAGGAAATATGAATATTGCTTAAGAAACGTGTTCAATAATTTCAATATTTTACAATTAAATTCAATTTATCAAATATGAAATTTTTTTTTATTTTAAAAACCCATTAAAAAATTTATTATGAAAAATTAATAAGAGAAATAAAAATAATAATATGAAAAATAGCGACATCTCTAACAGATATTGTATTGGCTAAATAAATTATAGAAACTGAAAAAAACAATATTTAAAGAAAAAATAAACTAATATTAAAAATTAAATTCTAAAGTAATTAAAAATTTAAAACCTAAATCAATTTAAAAAATCAAAAGTTTAATAAATAGAGATCACAACATAATCTAATATGGAGATCACAAGTAATTTTTTTTTTAATAAACAATAAAAGAAAAACAATAGTTAAAAGTTAATATTTAAATAATAATCTTATGTGAATAAATTAGATTATTAATAATTTTTAATATAACATAATATTTAATAAAATCTTTTAAATAGATTAATAAATATTATTTATTTAAATTAAATTTATCAAATATGAAAAAAATCATTTAATATAACCCATCAAAAATTCTATTATGAACAATTAATAAGAAAAATACAAAAAAAAAATGTCTAATACATATTCTATTGACTAAATAAATTATAGAAACTAAAAAATAATATTCAAAGAAACAATAAATCAAAATTTAACTGAATAGATGTGGAGATCATAACTAATAAATTGAAAAAGAAAAAACAATAGTTAAAAGTGAAGATAACAACTAATAAATATCAAAACAAGAGTTAAAAGTATAGGGAGATAAAAACTAGCTGGTAAATAATTAACATGAAGGATTTTCAATTTTTTGGTCAAACTCTTGCAAATTTTTGATCAAAATTTTAATTTCTAGGATCAAAGTTCTCACAAATAGCGTATTGGCTAAATAATTATAATTATATTATTAATATTTAATTTAATTTTAATTACTTTTAAATTTAAATATTGAACTTAGTTATAGTTTTAATTTTGTGTGTAATAAATTTATTATATATTTATAATCATAATATAAGTGATAATTATTTACAATTTCAAATTGTCACATACTAATAATATTTATCATGAGAGTTAAAGTTTAAGAATTTGTATCTAATAACATATAAAAATATAAATTATTATTTTATTTTTAGCAATTAGTAATTGGTTATTTAATTAGATATAATGAAATAATTGTAAATTATATAGGAAACCCTTATCTAGTGAGAAGAGTTAAAGAATAAATTTCACCTTCCTAATTTTCATAAAAAGACTTATAATATGATTGTTAAGGCTAGTAAGGATATCCCTACTTTATGTCATGCTGACTCTAACAATTATTTGAAAATTAAATGGCCTGGTGTTATCATCATTTCCTAACTCAAAGCTAAGGATATTTATAAAGTTATCAATCACAATGAAGATATTATCAGTCATATTAATAACATTTGGTATACTGATCTAGGCATTCCTACTTGGAAGAAACATTTTGATTATCTCTGAAAAAGTTCTATTGATCCAAAAATTAAATGTTTTAAATGGTTGCTTATTCCTAACAAGCTTCCTATTAGAAGCTATTTCTCTGATACTGATTATTGCAACATTTGCAGAGTCCCAAAAATGGGAAGACATGTTCTATTTGATTGCAGTTTTGCTAAAGAGGTTTGGTTAATGTTTGGTAGATCTATTCCCTCTACCTTTAATATTTTTGAAATTATTACTAGTTTTATTTCTAATGCAAAAAAAAGATGTTAACATGTTTTGGGATATTCTCTCAACTAACATTTTGTGGCAAATCTGGAAGTACGAAAATGAAGAAAGGTTTCAAAATATACCCAGGTTGCTTACTGAGTCTTTTCAAAGTCTCACTTATTTTTAAAAAAATTTGCAAGTCCAAATTACCATGAAAACTAGCAAGTTGAAGTTTAAAAGGCTACTTAAAGATGTTCATGCTATGTTCTTTTCTAATGAGGTAAAGTATGGGCACTTATGGAGGCAACACTTGAATAATATTCACATTTTCAATCAAATAGATAAGCTCATCAACAAGGAGGTTAAGAGGACTCCCCATAGCTTCACAAGTGAAATGATCTACATGTTGAAATAAATTCAAGATCAAAAGAATATAGAGTGGATGGAAGGCTCATTGGGTTGGATAGCATGGATTGATACATTTGAAGATGTGCTCCATTAATTGCTCCTTCTCTTTCTCTTATTGTAGGGTTGTTTGTAATTCCTTTTTTTCGATGTGAGGTTTATCCTTTGATCTTCTGATACTTTGTGGATTTATTGTATGATTTTGAACATCCTATACTTAATACAAAAAAAAATAAATAGCTTATGTATATTAATTTTATTTTTAAATTATTTGATTTACAACATAAAGATATAATCAATGTGATATTAAAAATTTTGAAAAAAATTCTATGGCAATAATTTTTTATTTATTTTTAAATAAATAAAAGTTATTATTAAATTATTAGAATTGTAATTTATAAAATGATCTATGTTGTTGTATTAAACACCGATATTAACAACTCACTAATTGTAATTAGATTTCAAAAAATTACATACAAAAATATAATAAATTAATTTAACTAAAGTAAAAGAACATGTAAAATTAAAAATATTGTTAATCCCAAAATAGCCTATGCCTTGTGTTTCATGCAATTCCCACAAATATTTGCATTTTTTCTAAAGGGTGTGTTGGGACTAAAAATTGCATGGTCAATTTTGAGAACCATTGAAAAAATCAAGCCCTTAAATGCTTTTAAATGAGATTGTACCTGGTTGTTAGTCTGAGGCCTAAGAGGTGTTTAATGTTTCTAACACCTTTCATTTAGTGCATCTATGTGTTCTATGAAGTTAAAATGACATTTCAAACCATTTTGTGAACTCCCATTTTGAGCTAGTGTCAAAATTTGCAATTCTGCCCAAGTGTCAAATAGCGATCAGAAGCCCAGTTTGCATATGAATATTTTTTACCTAGGACTGTGTCATGACTAGCCACTTTGGAGATGTTTAGTATGTATAACAAAAAACCTATGTTTCAATTTTCAAGTCATTTTAAATCCGTTTGACTAGGTTTTGCACCCCCCAAAGTTGGTCATTTATTATTTTGTGCATTTGACTAGTTGTTCACAATTTTGGGAAGCCCTGTTCGACCAATCATATCTTTGACCCAGTTGACCCAAATGAAAAAATACTTTTTGCATTGTGTTCTAGGGGTAAGACAATTCATATGTTCCGAATTTGAGATCATGTCGAATCCATTTGATCAGTTTGCTAACATGATCAAAAACCCAGTTTGCATTGTTTTGTTACGGCTAAGGTATCCAGATTGATCCGTACCCCTGTTCGGCATGTTATAACTTTGATCCTGTGATTGGCTAGCCTAAATGGATTGTACCATTGTGTTGTGTCCTAAAAATCCTTGAAGTATGCAAGTTCCCAAGTCATGAAAAATCCATTTGCATACTTTCTTATGTCCATACATATGCT
Source organism: Cupressus sempervirens (assembly GCA_028749045.1). Taxonomy (NCBI): domain Eukaryota; kingdom Viridiplantae; phylum Streptophyta; class Pinopsida; order Cupressales; family Cupressaceae; genus Cupressus; species Cupressus sempervirens. The sequence goes on along the minus strand of CM053791.1, from coordinate 788,090,046 downwards.
AAAAACTACTTTTTGACACATTTCTCAGTTAAAATTTTCAAGTGCCTGTTTTCGAAAATTCGCCAAATGTGCCCTGTCATTCGTCATGAGCCCAAAACATGGAATTATATTCTCTTCATGGCAAAGAACTTATATCCTAGTTTTCACAATCCCAAGTGATCAATAACCCAATTTATAATGTCGAACCCGAGCCCAGTTTATGTTTTTAACATTGTTTGCCTGCAGAGTAATTGAAGTATGGATGTTCGGCAATTAAAATCTCTTAACTAGGAATCCATCATGGGTTGAAAATTTGCAGTGTGATAGAGTATGCAGGATTGAACACTCATGCCGGTTTTCGTGGCTTGGTAACTTGATTGGATCAAGTTTTAATTACAACCAGTAGGCCTCCAGACACTAATTCACAATTTGTATAATTGATTAAAAGTGAGTTTAAAATAATGAATTGATGATCATTATGCATATGATTCAATCTTATGACAAGGTAAATGGTGGAAATGGTTTCTTAAAAGCAAAATACAAGGAGCATGTGAAGATTCAAGAAAGAGAGAATTTGGAAAGTGTTAAATTAAAGAGGTTTAGAGGATCACAATATGATGCTGATTTGCCGGCAAATTCAAAAGATAGTATTAATCAAGAAATTTTCACATCAATTAAAATCCATAAGCACAATGAAGCTTTTTGTTGTGAGTTTGCACATTGAATTAAGGAAAAGATTGCATAAAGGTTGCTCTCTCCCACATTGTAGTCTCAATTTGAAAGTTGCAGCTGAGAGGTAGTTTTCAACATAGAAAATGTGCTCCATGTCTGGAGAAAATAAAGAGGACAGCAGCAAACATCCACAGAGGAAGAAGCATCCGCATTTTTTAGAAAAATGAACAAATTTGCTGCTGAAACAAAGCTCAAGGAAGCATGTATCCACGTTTTTGAAGCCCGTGGCTTCCTCCAGCAACAATATCATGTTTTCTAGAAGGGGGGAGCTCATTTTAAATGACCATGTGCATAAGAAATGACCATTACAATGAAAAGTCTGTAGATTCATAGCAAAAATGACCAGCAAGATGGAGCTTCACGTTTGGAATAAGAAACTCATGCTAAAGGAGTTGGAACAACTCACACATATGCAGCAAAAGAAAACTCATGCATTTAGCAATCACAACAAACACAAAGAGCAAGAACCATTGAGGAACATTATCCCACATTGAGCAGGTGGGAAGTATTTTTATTCTTTATATGCTTTTGCACTCAAACATGTAGTGTCAACAAGACAAAGCATTTTGAAAAGGCAAGGTAGGTGCACGTGGGTCCCAGTCGGCTAGAAGGAATGAAGTAAATTTTGAAAGAAAATGCATGCCCAAATGATGACGTCAGCAGCTTATAGGCGGCTGGAAAAGTCAAAAATCTGGTAGGTCGCTATGTCGCTTGCCGAAAAATCTCAAAAAATCCGGCTAGCGACATAGCGAGGTCGCCGAAAAACTCAGGAATCCGGCAAGAGTCAAATCAGCGAATCAGCACGTGCCACATGGCGATATGGTCAAACCAAGTTTGACCCGAGTGAAACATATGGTGAAATTTTCAAAGGTTTTAAAAAAATTATTTTTTAAAATTTTTTTCTAAAAGATCACGTGGGGTAGATTTTTTAAATAAATTTTCACTTATCATATAGTTTGAAACTATATAAAAGTTAAAATTTTTGCAAAACTACATGGAAGTCATGAACGGGACTGAGATTTTCAAAAGGCATTATTTGGGACAATTTTTAACCAAATTGGGCACTCCAATATACCATCGGAACCGAGAAGATCTGAATTTTCCGAATTTGAGGTTGGTTCTTGCACAGGTGCTCACCAGTTCAAGTTATAGGTCAATTTGTGTTTCTTGGGGCATTGGCGACAGAATGAGCAAACTTGATTTTGGAGCATCAAAATTGGTTAGAGGAATTTTAAAAGCTTTTCGGGATCTGAATATGGAGAAAAATCAACTCTCAGCATTTTCTTGCATTTTGGAGGTCACTGTGAACTGATTTTCACTTTTTACATTGAGTTTTTTTTTTCATCAAAATCAGTTACATTATTTCATCATTAGGTTGTTGAGATATTTGATGCTCTTGAGAGGTAAAATGAAAAGATTTGATTCGCCAGTTGAGGGGAAAGATTAAAGAGTTGTTTTAACCTGTTAAGAAGGTTTTCCAAATAGACAAGTGTCAATTGCAAATCAAATCCGGGAATTGCCTTCTCCATACATATTCTCTCTTTCTCTGAAAAAAGGTGGTTGGTTGGTTTTCTTTTTCCAGTTCTTTGAGCTCTGCTCAGGCTGTGAAAGCCACACACCCAACATATCTCGTATGAACAGCATATGGATTTAATAGATAGTTCTGATACAGTAGTGTGATCTTGTATCTTGTTTTATGCATTCCTAATGTACTTATTTCAAGGAGATAAATACAATGTGCAGAAGGTTTTGAATTTCAATATAATTTTGTCTCCATTCTTGTTGAATTTGTAATTTTATATGTTCAAGAACAAAGATCTTGAACCTATTTGCAATTGGCCGGTTGTATGTTTGAGGTTTGCTTGCCTTTGACTCAAGGAGTCATATAATTGATTGTGGTTTCAGACAGGGTTGCAGATTCATTCAGAAGGATGCGTGAAAGTATGGGGTTATATTGGATGTTGTTGTCTGATTCATAAGGTGAACAGACCGAACATGAATGTTTCTACATATGTCATATGTTGAGTGATGTTCAAGGATGCTTAATTCTGGAGTATAGGATTGCCCTAATGGATAAGGCACTGGTCATTTGTAGGATCATTAAGTTTTTGTTGCATATTGGACATGTTGTCTTTTCTCAATATAAATCAATCATTTTCCCTTCATGTTGAAGTGGACATTAAAGTTTAAACCCTCACTCAGTTTATGAATAATATAGGTTTTCACCTAGCTATTGTAGAATCTGTGTTGTTTCATAAGCCATTAGGAGATATTAGGGGTTTCAATCTGCTTAATAGATTCAGTGTATGCTTTGATAACTGGTACCATATAAAGAATCTACAGGTCTACCCACCTAGGTTTTGCAGAGCCTGAAGTAGAAGAAGGGTCATGCCTTATAGTTTGCCTGGTGTCTGAATGGATGTGTTGAAAATGGGAGTTAGTTGCCCCTAGATGTGCTTTGTTCTCATCAGGGTAATTGGAAATGGGTAACGTTTTCAAACACCAACAAAATGGCAACTCTACTGGGGAGTTGCATAGAGAAAGAATAAAAATCTCTGCCATGAAACAGATTGGATATAGCAAATCTAGAGCAAGATGTGTTCCCTTTTCTTTGCTGAAGTTTCATGTTCCCTAGTTAAGCTTTATTCATGATCAGCAGTAGGTTGTAAAATTGGATAAAAATTATGTTCTATGACTGTCATAGGTCTATCTTCAATCAGTCTAGTTTGCCAATACTGTTGAGAAAGTTTTAGAGTCAAGAATTCATTTATAAAGTGTAAATTCTTTTCAGGATGTCAGTGATCTGCAAGTTTCTCCTACATTGAAGGTCTGGTTCAGATTTGTCAAGTGACAAATTATGTTTTATTTCTCACCAAGTGTGAGTGGCGACTCTCAAATCTCTGTACCAGATTGTTCCTAGTTGATTTCATTGCAAAATTTTGAAGGACTTTCAGTTGTATGGGCAGATCTGAAGCTTTTGATAATTTCTTGAAAAGGAGTTTCAAATTCTTGATAAGTTTTTAAGTGCTGGTTGCAATCTGTTGTTATAAATAATTGAAATGTAAAAGTAGATCACAATAGTGATTATTTTATTCCTCTTGCAACGAGGTGGCAACTCTACAAAGTTTGATCAGTGGTGTGAAGGAATTCCAGTCTTGCACCTATGCCAAATCAGCAAATCGAAGTTCAGCATCAGCATTGGAGGTATTTTGATTTTCATGCTTCTTTTCATGGAAGTCAAGTGTTTAAAAAAGTTGCCTCTATTCAGTGATTTTCAGCACTAGAAAGAAGAGGTAGAAATTTTGTTTTATAATGGAGTCAGATCTCAGATCTGAGATTAGGTTGCCGAATTCTGAGAGTCTAAAAACTGTGAATAATAACATTGCTATGTTGAATACAATGGTTTACAAAAGGATTATCAATATTATAAGAACTGAAGTAGGTAGTACTCAAGGTCTAAGTGTCGAACAATGTTATTTAAGGCTTAAGTCAGTAATCAGTAAGATGACTTTTCATTGTAGACCTGAGGAATCTTCACTGCCTAGTGTTTTCCTTGATGTTCTAGTACTCGATTCAGTCAATTAACCAGCACCTATAAGATTACAAAAGTTTTTGCAAATTGAAAGATTCATTTAGGAGATGGAAGATGATGATTACAAATTTCATATTATGTCTCTTGATGATAATGAGTGTGCTGAAAGCCAAGGTAGTAATGAATACAATGAGTCCATAGAGCAAGATAATCTGTCTTCCGATTGTGAAGAGGTGGATTCAAATGTTAATGAATCAGGTAATAGCGATCAGCATGAAAAGGATGGATATAAAAGAGAAGATAAATTAAGTTACAGTACATATGAAGTTGAAGAAAGTTGTAACAACAATAGATCCGGTGATTGCCATGATAAGAAAGAATGTTGTAATAATTCTGATTTTCCAGATTGTTACACTAAGGATCCTGCTGTTGTAAGTTCTTCATGTTATCCAGATGACAATCACAGCTAGGAGAAGATTTGTGGGGTAATCTTCTTTAGTTCTAATGAAATCTCTAATTTGTTGGCTTGTGAGTTTGAAAAGCACGTAAGTATCTCTAAGGATCTTCATATGTTCTCTCATAATACTTTCTCATTCAGTCAAATCAATTCCCCAAAGTTTGATGCAGAAAAAGATCTAGAATCTGAACAATCCTTATCAGATTTTGGAGGTGTAGATAGCAGTACCTCAAATGTCTTTGCACATGATGATTTGTTGAATGCTGATTATGTTAATGAAGGGAAGTTTAATGCTGTTTCAGATTCTTTCCATGCCAGTTATGCTACAATAAGTTTTGATTTTTCATATGACGAGGAGGAAAATAGTGAAGGTTGTCAATCAGATTATAGATTTTCTTCATGTGCTGATAAGTCTTGTAAAGATGAGTTCAAGGTGTATTCTGACATTCAGTTTGATGAAGAAAACAATAGTGATCAGCATAGTCTAGATCAACACTTTCAGAATGAATTTTCATATATGGTGACTAATCAATGTTTTGAGTGTGAAGAGGTTTCAGCAAAGGATAAATCTGATTCAAAGTGTAACATGGTTGCAAGTAGGCAATGACCAAATTTCACATACTCTTCATTTATGGAAGCACAAGGTGAGTTACAATCTGCTCCATGTAACTCGTTGAACAAGATAGAGTACCAAGCTTTTGTGTTTCCGGTTAAAGGAATCCATGATTCAATCAGTAGTGATCAGTTTTAGTTTGATATCAGTTGTTATGGTCATGCTGATCCATTTTTTCATAGTGGGCAAGATGAAGAAAGTATGTTTGATTTTTATACGCACTATAAGGATGATGATAGTTTTGTTTTGCCTATTTAGCTAATTGCAAATGTTGATACGTTGGGTGAAACAAATGATAATGAGAATTTCAGTTTACCTGAGGGAGATGTGAATGAGAATCAGGTGTTTGACAAAGGTAAAAATTTTTGAAACTTTTCGGTGGCCTGCAGCCATCACTTGTACATAGTTAAGAGTAGTTTTCTTGTTTTCAATAAAGCTATTTGAGAGGAAGTTTTTGTTGTTCAGGTGTGTGGTCTGCTTCTCCCAGAGATCTGAAATCTTGGCATGCCCACAAGGGACATGCATCCCCAAATAGAGCCACTGTTGGAACTAAAAATTGCATGGTCAATTTTGAGAACCATTGAAAAAATCAAGCCCTTAAATGCTTTTAAATGAGATTGTACCTGGTTGTTAGTCTGAGGCCTAAGAGGTGTTTAATGTTTCTAACACCTTTCATTTAGTGCATCTATGTGTTCTATGAAGTTAAAATGACATTTCAAACCATTTTGCGAAGTCCCATTTTGAGCTAGTGTCAAAATTTGCAATTCTGCCCAAGTGTCAAATAGCAATCAGAAGCTCAGTTTGCATCTGAATATTTTTTACCTAGGACTGTTTCATGACTAGCCACTTTGGAGATGTTTAGTATGTATAACAAAGAACCTATGTTTCAATTTTTAATTCATTTCAAATCCGTTTGACTAGGTTTTGCACCCCCCAAAGTTGGTCATTTACTGTTTTGTGCATTTGACTAGTTCACAATTCTGGGAAGCCCTGTTCGACCAATCATATCTTTGACCCAGTTGACCCAAATGAAAAAATATTTTTTGCATTGTGTTCTAGGGGTAAGACACTTCATATGTTCCAATTTTAAGATCATGTCGAATCCATTTGATCAGTTTGCTAACATGATCAAAAACCTAGTTTGCATTGTTTTGTTAAAGCTAAGGTATCCAGATTGATCCGTACCCCTGTTCGGCATGTTATAACTTTGATCCTGTGATTGACTAACCTAAATGGATTGTACCATTGTGTTGTGTCCTCAAAATCCTTGAAGTATGCAAGTTCCCAAGTCATGAAAAATCCATTTTCATACTTTCTTATGTCCGTACATTTGCTAAAAATTACTTTTTGACACATTTCTCAGTTAAAATTTCCAAGTGCCTGTTTTCGAAAATTCGCCAAATGTGCCCTATGATTCGTCATGAGCCCAAAACATGGAATTATATTCTCTTCATGGCAAAGAACTTATATCCTAGTTTTCACAACCCCAAGTGATCAATAACCCAGTTTATAATGCTGAACTCGAGCCCAGTTTATGTTTTTAACATTGTTTGCCTGCAGAGTAATTGAAGTATGGATGTTCGGCAATTAAAATCTCTTGACTGGGAATCCATCATGGGTTGAAAATTTGCAGTGTGATAGAGTATGCAGGATTGAACACTCATGCCGATTTTTGTGGCTTGGTAACTTGATTGGATCAAGTTTTAATTACAACCGGCAGGCCTCCAGACACTAATTCACAATTTGTATAATTGATTAAAAGTGAGTTTAAAATAATGAATTGATGATCATTATGCATATGATTCAATCTTATGACAAAGTAAATGGTGGAAATGGTTTCTTAAAAGCAAAATACAAGGAGCATGTGAAGATTCAAGAAAGAGAGAATTTGGAAAGTGTTCCATTAAAGGGGTTTAGAGGATCACAATATGATGCTGATTTGCCGACAGATTCAAAAGATAGTATTAATCAAGAAATTTTCACATCAATTAAAATCCATAAGCACAATGAAGCTTTTTGTTGTGAGTTTGCACATTGAATTAAGGAAAAGATTGCATAAAGGTTGCTCTCTCCCACATTGTAGTCTCAATTTGAAAGTTGCAGCTGAGAGGTAGTTTTCAACATAGAAGATGTGCTCCATGTCTGGAGAAAATAAAGAGGACGGCAGCAAACATCCACAGAGGAAGAAGCATCCGCGTTTTTCAAGAAAATGAACAAATTTGCTGCTGAAACAAAGCTCAAGGAAGCATGTATCCACGTTTTTGAAGCCCGTGGCTTCCTCCAGCAACAATATCATGTTTTTTAGAAGGGGGGGGGGGGGGGGCTCATTTTAAATGACCATGTGCATAAGAAATGACCATTACAATGAAAAGTCTGTAGATTCATAGCAAAAATGACCAGCAAGATGGAGCTTCACATTTGGAATAAGAAACTCATGCCAAAGGAGCTGGAACAACTCACACATATGCAGCAAAAGAAAACTCATGCATTTAGCAATCATAGCAAACACAAAGAGCAAGAACCATTGAGGAACATTATCCCACATTGAGCAGGTGGGAAGTATTTTTAGTCTTTATATGCTTTTGCACTCAAACATGTAGTGTCAACAAGACAAAGCATTTTGAAAAGGCAAGGTAGGTGCACGTGGGTCCCAGTCGGCTAGAAGGAATGAAGTAAATTTTGAAAGAAAATGCATGCCCGAATGACGACGTCAGCAGCTTATAGGCGGTTGGAAAAGTCAAAAATCTGACAGGTCGCTATGTTGCGTGCCGAAAAATCTCAAAAAATCCGGCTAGCGACATAGCGAGGTCGCCAGAAAACTCAGGAATTCGGCAAGAGTCAAATCAGTGAATCAGCACGTGACACATGGCGATATGGTCAAACCAAGTTTGACTTGAGTGAAACATATGGTGGAATTTTCAAAGGTTTTAAAAAAATTATTTTTTTAAATTTTTTTCTAAAAGATCACGTGGGGTAGATTTTTTAAATAAATTTTCACTTATCATATAGTTTGAAACTATATAAAACTTAATTTTTTTTCAAAACTACATGGAAGTCATGAACAGGACTGAGATTTTCTTGTTTCTTGGGGTAGTCAATTTGTGTTTCTTGGGGCATTGGTGACAGAATGAGCAAACTTGATTCTGGAGCATCAAAATTGGTTAGAGGGCAATTTTAAAAGCTTGTCGAGATTTGAATATGGAGAAAAATCAACTCTCAGCAGTTTTCTTGCATTTTGGAGGTCACTGTGAACTGATTTTCACTTTTTACATTGAGTTTTTTTTTTTTTCATCAAAATCAGTTACATTATTTCATCATTAGGCTGCTGAGATATTTGATGCTCTTGAGAGGTAAAATGAAAAGATTTGATTCACCAGTTGAGGGGAAAGATTAAAGAGTTGTTTTAACCTGTTAAGAAGGTTTTCCAGATAGACAAGTGTCAATTGCAAATCAAATCCGAGAATTGCCTTCTCCATACATATTCTCTCTTTCTCTGAAAAAAGGTGGTTGGTTGGTTTTCTTTTTCCAGTTCTTTGAGCTCTGCTCAGGCTGTGAAAGCCACACACCCAGCATATCTCGTATGAATAGCATATGGATTTCATAGATAGTTCTGATACAGTAGTGTGATCTTGTATCTTGTTTTATCCATTCCTAATGTACTTATTTCAAGGAGATAAATACAATGTGCAGAAGGTTTTGAATTTCAATATAATTTTGTCTCCTTTCTTGTTGAATTTGTAATTTTATATGTTCAAGAACAAAGATCTTGAACCTATTTGCAATTGCCCGGTTGTATGTTTGAGGTTTGCTTGCCTTTGACTCAAGGAGTCATATAATTGCTTGTGGTTTCAGACAGAGTTGCAGATTCATTGAGAAGGATGCGTGAAAGTATGGGGTTATATTGGATGTTGTTGTCTGATTCATAAGGTGAACAGACCGAACATGAATGTTTCTACATATGCCATATGTTGAGTGATGTTCAAGGATGCTTAATTCTGGAGTATAGGATTGCCCTAATGGATAAGGCACTGGTCATTTGTAGGATCATTAAGTTTTTGTTGCATATTGGACATGCTTTCTTTTCTCAATATAAATCAATCATTTTCCCTTCATGTTGAAGTGGACATTAAAGTTTAAACCCTCACTCAGTTTATGAATAATATATGTTTTCACCTAGCTATTGTAGAATCTGTGTTGTTTCATAAGCCATTAGGAGATATTAGGGGTTTCAATCTGCTTAATAGAGTCAGTGTATGCTTTGATAACTAGTACCATATAAAGAATCTACAGGTCTACCCACCTAGGTTTTGCAGAGCCTAAAGTAGAAGAAGGGTCATGCCTTATAGTTGGCCTGGTGTCTGAATGGATGTGTTGAAAATGGGAGTTAGCTGCCCCTAGATGTGCTTTGTTCTCATCAGGGTAATTGGAAATGGGTAACGATTTCAAACACCAACAGGGTGTACGAATGTGATTTGACATACTAGCCATGGCCATGCCAATGTTAATGCACATGACATCTGGCTGGTGCAAATATGTTGCACCATAGCTGGTACCTTTTTTTTGGGCCATCTTTCAATTCTAACTATGAGCCATTATTTTCCATGTGCTTCCTCATGTCAATTAATATTAGATTTTTTGTTATCTTAATAAGATAGTTTAAGATAAGATAAATTTATTAATGTTCAATGACCAACAAGGGTCTATGGGATAAATTAAGAAAAAAATTATTTTGTAGAATTCAAATTAAGTTAGAATTAAAAGTAAACTTATAGGTTATTTTAAAATTATAAATATATTTTTAAAATATTTAATATACATACAATATCATTTTAATTTATTACTTATTATATTAGAATTTAAATCAATAATAAAACATCTACAAATATTTGAATTCATTATATAATAATTGTAATCTTCATTAATTAATAAAAAATATCTCAAAATTATAATTAATAATTTTATGACTAAAAAATAGTGTGAACCCCTCTCTCTTTCTTAAAGTTGGCTATCTTTTTATATAGTTATCTTTATCTTCTTCTTGAGCCCTAATTCCCCTCAAACTTTTCTTATAACTTTATATCTAAATATTTTCTTCTTTATCTCTATATATACATACTTATTCTTCAATCTCTCTCTATATCTTTATCTTACATTATCTCTTCACCTATTGCTACCCAATTATCCCTAGCTTTCCCTATTCATTATTTCATATCTCTATTAACATTTTATCTATGCTTCCCTTTTTTTATATGCTTCTATCTATCTAAACCCTCACATCCCTCTTTGCTTCTCCCTCTCTCATTAATGAAAACATAACATAAGCCTATTTATAATGGAATCATGCTTGAACCTAGTTATAAGTGAATGCTGAGTCAAGATGTGAATATATTGAATCCATCATCTATTCATTTAGACTTTTCTTGTACTCACAACATCACTTGTTATTTAATTTATTTTTTAACTAGCCTCATGTATTATGCTTCAAAGATAAGCCATATTTATCTTTATTGATTGGTCATAGTTCTTTAACATGTCCATCGAATGCTAGGGTGCAATTACTATCATAATTTTATGTAAAAACAATTTATTCATTATGAAATATAGGAAGAATTTCATAAATGAAATTATAATATAATGATATATTATATAATACTTAGATTTGGGGTTATGATGCAGGAGCATCCTAGGTTGCACTACTATCCTGCATGTTTTCAATTTTTATCTTGCTACTAAAACTGGGTTTTGCTGAAACTGCATTTTCTGGTTTTTAGGTGCCTGTTGTAGACCTTGTAACTAATTTTCCATAAAGAATGAAGGGTTGTGCACTTCAAGTATTGAAGAGGACCTAGAGTACTATCTATTTTCTAGAGTGCAAGTTTTAACTCCTTATAGTTTTGGAGATATGACAATTCTTCTGAAGCATCAATTTCTAGTAGTTCTACGTGATAGTTTTCTATGCTCAACTTTCATATTGGATGTGCACTTTTCCTTGATGAATAAGGCTTTGTACACTAAAGGGATTCTAGAAGACCTAGATATCTACCCACAATTTGAAGCACAATTTCTAACTCAATCAGAGCTAGGAGATATCACAATTTTTCTCAGACATCAATTTTAGGATAGCTAATTGCTGATGTAGACCAACTTGTGTATTTAATGTTAGGTTTTTTTTCATTTAATATTTGTTGAGAGCCAACTGGTGGCTTCTTCATGTTCTAGAATGATCCATAATTCATTTTGGCTAGTATAAATAGAGTGTTTAGGCTAGGAGTTAGGAGGGAAGAGTTTTAGAAGAGGATTACAAAGCAGAACTTGTAAGTGTGAATTTGTTGTTGATCATTGTGTATGAGTGTAATTTGTATCAGGCCATAACCTAGAAGGCCTTATAGCTAGACATGTATAAAGATATTTTGAAGAATTAATGAAAGTATTTTACTCTTCTTCCTCCTTTGGTTATTGTTCTTTGTGTTTTCTTCTATTGTGTTAACTCTTGTTGGGTGGTTCAGAGAGTTGGCTGTATCATTGGCCTAGTTTTCCCTATCCTTCCTTACATTAGGTGGTATCAAAGCTTTAGGTTCATCCTTGTGGATATTGGATCATGTGGAACTTATTTAGATATTGGTTGTAGGGTTGCAGATCTGCAAATTTGACCTATAACTTGCAGAGGGTTACGATCTTGTAGGAACCTAATTTGTAAAGATGGTTCATGGTAGAGGAAATGCTGATAATGCTATATTGGATTAATTGAGACAAATTGTAACCAGATTAGATTCTATGGAGATAGCCTAGAGGAGAGGAGCACATCTTGATAATGTAAGTTATGATAAAGCAGTTGCACCAAACAATAATCTAGAACTTGAAGAAGATCAAGATGAGGAAAGATTATTGAGAGTATTATCTAGGGAAAATTCAAAGCTTGTTGTAGAAGTTGTTGCTTATGATGGAAAATTGAATACCAATATTGTGTTAGATTGGATCTCAGATATGGAGAAGTTCTTTGAGTATGAAAGAACTGCTTATAATAAGAAGGTGTAGGTTGTAGTTACTAGGATGAAAGGTCATGTTTTGCTATGGTGGGAATATTTGCAAACTAATAGACAAAGGAGAGGAAAGGAGAAGATTAGAACTTGGTTGAAGATGGTGAACAAGGTAAAAAAAAATCTTTCCTACTAATTACCAAGTTAGCTTGTTGAGAAAGATACAAAATTTAAAACAAAATGACATGACTATGAAAGAGTATACTTAGGAATTCTATAGATTGGAAATTAGATCTAGACATATGGATGATGATGTTGAGAAAATTGCACGGTACATAAATGGATTGAGATCTAGAATTGAGGATGAAATAGGTTTTTTGAAGTTGGAAAGTGTTGAAGAAGCATATTAATATGTATTGAAAGCTGAGGAGATCTTAGCAAAGAAGCATAAACAAAGACAAAGAGGTAGATGTGGTAGATTCTAGAGAGGCGAACATAGATCTTATGGTGAAGGTGATAGATCTAAAAGTTGTGTGTAGGATAAAGGCAAATCTGAATGAAAAAATGATAACAAAGACAAGATCAAGTGGAAAGGTGGTAGCTCATATCGAGGAGGTACTAGATCTTACCAAGGAAGAGGTAATTCTTATCCTAGAGGTGGTTTTCATGGTAATTGTTTTAGATGTGGTAAAAAAAGACATAGGTATTTTGAATGTAAAACTTCTGAAAGTGGGTAGAATAATAGAAACGTTGTGATTCAAGAAGACATTAAGAGTTCACCAAGTGGACCTAAGGCTAGAGAAAATCTGATGGTGAGAAGAACCCTATGCAATAAGGGAAGTGAAGAGGAACCTATCCTTCGAAGAAGTCTTTTCAACACTAGATGTAAGATGGTTGGAAAATGCTGCAAGGTGATCATTGATAGTGAAAGTTCTACAAATTTGGCATCAGAAGAGCTGGTTACAAAGTTGTAGTTGTAGAGGCTGAAACATCCCAAAACTTATCATGTTTCATGGATCAAAGATGAGCATAAGATATTGGCGAGTGAGCAATGTGTTGTGAAGTTGAAAATTGGACATTACTTTGATGAAGTATTGTGTGATATTATGCCTATGGATTGTTGTCATATTTTGTTGGGTAGACCTTGGCAATATGATAGATATGTTGTGCATGATGGAAGATTAAATCAATATACTCTTTGAGTAAATGGGAAGAAACAAATATTGATATCTTTGATTGAAAGTCTAGATGAGGTCAGTTGTATTGCAATAAAAGTTTGCATGGTTAATGGAAAGAAATTTGAAAAAGAAGTGAAGAAGAATCAAGTTTTTTTGCTATAGTTCCTAGAGGACCGAGTGTTGGTTGTAATGAATAAGCAGCAGAAGTTGATAATGACAAAGTGATAACAGAGGTTGCAGAATTGTTGAATGAGTATAAAGATATTGTTGCTAATGATATTCCTGATGGTTTACCTCCAGTAAGAAGTATAAGTCATTGTATGGATATGATTCCTAGAGCTAGTTTGTCAAACAAAGCACCATATAGATTGATACCTATAGAGAATGAATAACTTAATAGACAAGTGCATGAATTATTGTAGAAAGGTTTGATCAAAGAAAGTTTGTGTCCATGTGTTGTACCTACTGTATTAGCATCTAAAAAGAATGGGGAATGGAAAATATGTACTAATTCCAAAACTATTAACAAAATCACAATGTATAGGTTTCCTATGTTGAGGATGGATCACATAATGGATTGTTTGAGTGGAGCAAAATATTTTACCAGGACTAATTTGAAGAGTGGCTATCATCAAATTAAAATCAGAGAAGGTGATGAATGGAAAACTATTTTCAAGATAAAAGATGGTGTGTATGAATGGTTGGTTATGCCTTTTGGTTTGACCAATGCACCTAATACTTTCATAAGGCTAATGAATGAAGTTCTAAAAATATTCTTGGGTAAGTTTTTGATTGTTAATTTGGATGATATTCTTTATTCAGTAAGACTAAGGAAGAAATCTTGAGTATGTTAGACAAGTATTGCAAAGGTTGAAAGATGAAAAGTTGTTGATTAATCTAAAAAAGTGTTTTTTTAATGCAAGAGGAGATTGTGTATTTAGGATTTTTGTTTTCAATTGATGGACTGAGATGGACAATAAGAAGGTTAAAGAAAATTTAGAATGGCCTACACCTAAGAATGTGGGTGAGGTAAGATCATTTCATGGTTTGGCTAGTTTTTATAGAAAGTTTATAAAGAATTTCAATGTTGTTTGTAATGCTATTACTAAGACAATGAGGGGAGATAAAAAAGAATTCAAACAAAAGTTTTTTGAATTACCTATACTAGCTTTGGTTGATTTCAACAAAGTATTTCAAGTTGAATTTGATGCAAGTGGTAGTGTAATAAGAGTTGTATTAAGTCAAGAAGGTAAACTTGTTGCTTTCTTCAGTGAGAAGTTGAATGATGCTAAAAGTAAGTATTCTCTACATGATCAATAATTTTATGATATTGTTAAAGCTTTGAAGAAGTGGAGACATTATTTGATTCCTAAGGAGTTTATGTTGTAAACTGATCATAAAGCTTTACAATACTTGGGAAATCAACATAAATTGAATCAAAGACATATGAAGTGGGTTGAGTATTTGTAAAATTTTACATTTGTAATTAAGCACAAACTGGAGTAACTAACAAAGTAGCTGATGCATTGAGTAGAAGATGTTCTTTATTTATTGAAATGTAGGTTGAAGTTCTTGGTTTTGATGAAATGAAGGAGTCATATGATATTCATCCTAATTTTTTTGAGGCATGGAGAGAGTGCAGAGCACCAAATCTATCCAATCACACCAGTAAGTATGATGAGTATTTCATTCAACAAGGTATGTTGTTTAAAGCTATTCAGTTGTGTATTCCTAGAAGTTCTATGAGGTTGAATCTGATTAAGGAAAAATATTATGGTGGATTGGCTGGACATTTTGGAATTGATAAGACATTGAGTTTGCTAAAAAAGAATTATTATTGGCCATAAATGTATAAGGATGTTTAGAAATTTGGAAAGAGTTATGGAGTTTTTCAAGTTACAAAATGAGTGAGTCAAAATACTGGTTTGTATACACCTAATACTGTTCCTGAGAAACATTGGAGTGAGATTAATACGGATTTTGTTCATGGATTGCCTAAGATAGTGAAGGGGTGTGATTCAATATTTGTTGTAGTGGGTAGATTTTTTAAGATGGCTCATTTTATACCATGTAAGAAGACATCATATGATGAGCATGTTGCATAACTTGTCTTTAAAGAGATTGTAAGATTGCATGGATTACCAAGAAGTATTATTTCTGATAGAGACAATAAGTTTGTTGGTTATCTTTGGAGGACTTTGTGGAAGAAGATGGGTACTAAATTGAAGTTTAGTTCTACATTCCATCCACAAACAGATGGATAGACAAAGGTTGTGAATAGAAGCTTAGGTAATTTTTTGAGATGTTTAGTTGGGAATAAGACAAGTAATTGGGAGATGGTATTGGCAGAAGCTGAATTTGCATATAATAATTTTGTGAATTCAGGGAAAACACTTTTTGAGATTGTTACTAGAATGAAGCCTAGAGGAGTATTAGATTTGAGAGATATTGCTGTTGAAGAAAAGAGAAGTGTTGTAGGAGAAGAATTTGCTGACTATATGGAATCTTTTCATAAGGAAGTGGAGGATAAAACAAAGTAATGAGAAGTATATGGAGAATTTTGATTAGTCTAGAGAAGACATCATGATTTTCAAGTTGGCGATGAGGTGATGGTTCATCTAAAGAAAGGATGATTTTTAGTTGGAATATACAGTAAGTTGAAGATGAAGAAGTTTGGACCTTGTAAGATCTTGAAGAAGTTTGACAGTGGTAATGCTTATGAAGTAGAGTTACCTAATGACATGGATGTATCTCCTATATTCATTTTTGTTGATTTATACAAGTATCATGAGTTAGATGATGAAGTTATTGTATCAAAGGACTATCCTAAAAAGAATATTGAAGAAGTTGAATAGATATTGGATCAGAGAATTAGTAAAAGCACAAGAGGAAAATATTATTATGAATATCTAGTGAAGTGGAAGAACAAACCAATGGAAGATGCTTCATGGATTTCTTAATCTGAGTTGGATTCAACTTAGTTTGTGATATCTCAATGATTTAGGAGAATTATTTCTTCCAACCCTATTTTTATGATATAGGAGCATCTTGGGTTGCACGACTATCCTGCATGTTTTCAATTTTTATCTTACTGCTAAAACTAGGTTATGTTGAAAATGCATTTTCTAGTTTTTGGGTGCCTATTGCAGACCATGTAACTAATTTTTCATAATGAATGAAGAGCTGAAAACTTTAGGAATTGAAGAGGGCCCAAATTAATACCTATGTTCTAGAGAAAATTTTTTGACTCCTTATAGTTTGGGAGATATGGTAATTCTTTCAAAATATTGATTTCTGACAATTCTGCGTGATAATTTTCTATGCTCAACTTTCGGATTGGATGTGAACTTTTCCTTGATAAATTAGACTTTGAAAACTTAAGGACTTTTAGAGGACCTAAATATATATTCACAGTTCAAAGCATGAGTTCTAACTCAATCAGTGCTAGGAGATATCATGATTTTTCTTAGACATTGATTTCAGGATAGTTAATTGCTGATGTAGGCTGACTTGTGTATTTAATGTTAGGTTTATTTTCATTTAATATTTGTTGAGAGTTGACTTGTGTATTTAATGTTATTTTTATTTTAATTTAATATTTTTGGCTTCTTCGTGTTCTAGAATGATGTGTAAGCCATTTTGGCTAGTATAAATAGTGTTTAAGTTAGGAGCTAGGAGGGAAGAGTTTTACAAAAGGATTGCAGAGGAGAACTCGAAAGTGTGAATTTGCTACTGATATTTGTATGTGAATGTAATTTTTATCTGGTCATAATCTAGAAGGCCTTATAGCTAGGCATTTATGAAGATATTTTGAGGAATCAATGAAATTATTTTACTCTTCTTCCTCCTTTAGTTGTTGTTCTTTGTGTTTGCTTTTGGTTTGTTAACCCTTGCAGGGTGGTTTAGAGAGTTGGGTGTGCCATTAGCCTAGTTTTCCCTATACTTCCTTTTGTTAAGTTAATAATATCATGTAATTGTTGTGTTAGGCATTGCTAATAGTGTTAATGATGGAAATAATGTAGCGTACAATTGAGGGGGTGAAACTATCATCACAAAACTTATAAACTTAAGCTTAATAATAGATATGGTAATTAAACAAAAAAATTTGATGGGTCTTGTATTGGAAGCCCTAGTCAAGTGGGAAGGGATTACCTTATAAGAGATTCTAGAGGCAAAGCGTTGGTCTCTTATGTTGTCAACATGGGAATTGAGATGATCTATGTGGTAGAGGTTTTAGCTCTTTTTATGTGGTCATGTTAGCTCATTAAAAGGGTTATCAAAAAATTATAGTTTAGGGTGATGCTCTTAATATTATTAACATTATAAATGGAAAGACTAATGTGGGTTGGCATGAAATCTACATAATCAACAAAATTTTGATAATTCTTAACATGATAGATAAAGTGATTTTCTAGTACGTGGCAAAAGCCAAACTTACATTAGGTTTCTACAATTTTGGGAATATTTTGATAGTACTAAATGCATTGTAATAAGATCATAACAAGGTCACATCCTTTCAGTGTGTCATCCTTGCCAAGTGTTTTTGGTGCAGGAGCATATTGGGTGTAAGATAAATCTTACATCACCCAAAAATATTTTATTTCCATCTCTTGAATACTGGTTGTCTCAGTCCAAAATTTCTATTTTTGGAAGCTTAGATTGTTTTAGTAAGTTCACAATACAAGCTCAAAATGTTCTAATTTTAGAAGTGGAGGTTCATCTTATATATATCACTCTTTTGGTTAAGGTTCAATGCCATATCATGACTTTTTTGAAGTTAGTGCATATAATTTTTTCTATAAAAATTTTATGGAAAAAAATTGAGCTCAGTTTACTTAATCTTCTACTTTGTTTCTTGGTTAAGCTTATGCATTTGATCTATCTTTTATAACTTCTTCAAGGTTTTAATATAACTATCTTCTCCATTTATAGCATGATTTAAATAATCACTTTATCTTGTCAAAGTCCAACTAATCAAGTGTCCATCTATAGTTTCCTCTTCATAACTCAACCTTTCCACTAGGAGCTTTTGCTATGACCAACTTCTCAAATCCTCTTCATCAAGCATATAGATAAGACATTCAAATCAGATAGCAAACTGTCTTACTGATAAAGTTTGGCATCAATGAAAGCATAATAATCATTCCAATTGTAGTTTCCAACATGAACAAATGCATAGGTAACCTTAATAGATGTGGACTACTAAGGATTATAAATGCACAGATATAGTGAACAAATGTGAAGAAGTAATAAATACAAGCACAATACTATAGTCAAAGTGAAATATATAGAATGTAAGCACAATAATAAATGATAAGTGTGTAGGTATATGACAAAAGTGTAATAGTTTATGAAAAATGTGCAAGTCTGATAGAATTTGAAAAACTTTGTTCATATGTTGAGGGTGTTCTATTTTTTGGTTGTTTTCTCTAATTTTTGGTAAGAAAATATGCATGTGTAAAACAGTATGAATAATCTCCTAAAAGTGTTTTTAAAATGCAATGCACAAACACACCACAATCCTATGTTGGCTAAGATAGTTTTTGCTAAATTTCCACTTGGACTAGGTTCAACTGTGCTAACTCAGTGTGGATAGAATGGTACCTTGGAGGGACAGGCTCCCCGTACAATGCACTCACTTCTTGGTCACACCAAGCTACAAATTTTGAGGGTGATGAAATCCCAAGGAACCACTACCCCCCAATAAGGTCATGAGAGGTGTGGAATCTCTTTAGGGACCCTATGCACCAACAGATAGAAGGTTTTTGGAAATCTACAACAAAGTGTTTAGTAAGTATATCAGTTTGCAAGGTTATGCTTTTGGCCACTATCATCATCTTGGCATAACAATATTATAACCACTCCATGAAAATTTCATCCCAATGAATTTTTATTCATAGTGGATCATAAGTGTTGACATATTAGTCAAGTTTGTTATTAGTAACACACACTTGTTTAGATTTTGTATGGCTACCAAGCTCATTGACCAATCTACAATGTTTTCCTTGTAATTTAGTAGCCATCAAGCTCTATAGTTGCTACCAAGTTTTCTAGACTAATTCCAATAGCTACCGAGCATTTTAGTGGTTACCAAGTGTATTTAGTTGGTGTGAAGCCAAGTAGTTCAGACTGAGCAGATTCAATCTAGCAGTTCAACTGGAGCAGTTTAGTGGTTATTGAGCATTATAGTTTTTATCGAATTCATAGTTCATGTAATGTGAAGCTAGTGTAAACAGAGCTTTTGTGTTTATCGAGTGATTTGGTTTATGCCAAGTTACATAGTATCTACCGAGTCACTAGTGCAAACCGAGTTCAAGACTACTTTGAAGTGATTAGTATGGATCAAGCCTCTATGTCTATCGAGTGCATGACAATGCCGAGTAATGACAGTGGCGTTGAGTATCAGAACTTCAACAAGTTAGTCTTTAGAACCTAAGTGTCTTCATTTGGGTCGACTTTGTAATATTGGTGTTAACTTGTATGATGGCCGACTTTGTAATTTTGTAAATTGGTTTGATAGATATGTGATGTATTGTATCATATCGATATGAATGTGTGGAATGCAATGTGTATGTAATGCAAGTGCAAGAATGTGAATGTAAGCAATAGATAAAGATTTATGAAGGCCATATCAGCATAAGGAGCAATAGTGACAAATCTATCACTGAAAGGTGATCAGTATAATCAAGAATCTCTATCAACAATCTAGTTGTAAGTCAGAGATCTACTATTTCATCTTAATAGGTGAACCAGTCAAAATCCTTTCACAAGATAGACTTAACAATCTTTCTTAAATCTCTTAATAGAGTGCATACTTCATTGTGTTTTTGTAAAACCTCTAACAAGGTGGACCTAGTAGTCCTAATTGCTCCTAACAAGGTAGATCGTTAGAAGTGATCATTATAAGCCTTAACAGGCCAACTTTATGTTGTAGTATTGAAGTTTTGTGGGTATCATCCCCACCCCAATTTTACTTTCTATTTTGAAGGTTTATGGGTCACCAAATTATTGTGTTCAACTATTGTGGATGCTTTTATATTTTCAGTTTCACATGCATGTAATTAGATCAGATGTGACAAATTAATTATCAAATGATTTATTAGATTCAGAATTGAAATTGGTGTAGAAATTTTAGAGGTTACTAATTCACCCCTCCCCTCTCAGTAACCTAGCATAGTCTTGAATAATTCCAACAATTGGTATCAGAGCTTTGTGGTTCTCAGTAAAAGTTTAACAACTTGAGCAAAGATCAAGGATATGGAGATATTCAAACTTGATAAGGCAATTAACAATGAAAACTTGGATGTAGAAATGGCCATTGCACAACTCAAGAAAGCTAAGTAGCAACTTTCCCAATCCCTAAAAAGAATAAAGGAACTTGCAAATCAAATGAATGACCATCTCTACATTGAAGAGAGAATAGAAGATTTTTTTCCCTTCAAGTAGTTCAGATGAAACAAATTATGCAATCAAAAAACTTCTAGAGAAGAATGGTTCCCAGTAAGAAGAAGTGAGAAAGTTGAAAAGAGAACAAGTAATTCAGTCAATGAGGCTATGTGAAATCTTGGAATAGAGGAACAAGATAAAAGAAGAAATGAATGGAAGAAACAATGAGATCCAAAACCAATCCCTTCAGCATGCAGATCCTATGGATCGAATCTCTAATGCAAATGAGGAAATCATGAGCCAAATATAAATCAATGAAAGATTAAGGAATGATCTAAATTTAGAAAGACAAATCAATGAAAGAATAAGAAATGAGCTAAGATCTAAAACCAAAATTAGTGAAAGATTAAAAAATGACCTAAACACTGAAAAGAAAATTAATGAAAGAATGATGAAATCTCAAGCAGATGTGGTTCAATTGAATGAGCAAAATCTCTATAGGAAAAAAGGTAAAGCAGGAATTGGATACAAAGAAGAAGGTGGATCCTCCGAACAAGGTGCTTAAAGGAATCAAAGACCTACTTGAAATCATTGTTTCAAGTTAGGTCATACATGAAACAAATGTTGGAGTAATGGTAAAAAAAAATTTAATGGAATATTCTACAATTGTAGACAGCATGGTCACAAGGCTAATGAATACAAAGAGAAACCAAAATTTGAGGGCAAGTGTCACAAATGCAAAAAACAAGGTCACAAGGCATCAGATTGCAAAAGTAAGTCATTCAATCCAACAGAGCAAGTTGTGAAAGCAACATTTGGTTGGAATTACAATACCTAGTGTAGATGTCATTATTGTGGAGAATTTAGACACATTAGCATGAATTGTGTTAAACATCACACAAGGAAGAGAGATACCACCATAAGATGTTTCACTTGTACCAAACTTGGTCATCTAGCCAAGAATTGCATGAATAGTAGTAAAATTGAAGATGAAAAGAAGGAAAAAGTAGATAATATTTGAAAGCAGATGAGGCAGCAATGGATTACTAAATCTACTGAAGATGCTAGTCCAAGTAATGATGTCACTCAAGAAGTGGGTGACTCCACCATTTCCAACTAAGTTTCCAAAGGAGAACTAGAATTGCATTATCAAGATCACATTCAAACAATTCCAATTGAAAGGAAACAAAGATCCAAATCAAGTATTCAAGATACAAAAGGATCATCGAGGAAGATTGGTATCTATTATCACCAAGTTACCTTCTCTACCGAGTAAGGTCAAGTCATGGGCTCTGCCAAACAAGGTGAGGAGTAACAAGGCACACATGGTTACTGAGTCTCGAAGCCTTCACTGAGTAATCAATAGAATAGTGGATGATAGGCTATCAAGCATGATGTCAAGCATGATGTCAACTCAACTACCTTCATGCTGAGCATTAATGGTGAAGCTTTAAGAAAAGGCATGAAATCAAACTCATTTCTCACCATGAAATCTAAGTGCTATTGTGAAGAATAAATTTACAGTGTGATCAAGAGACTTCAAGAAAATTTCCAAAAACTTATCAAGATTCTCATAGTTTACCAAGTACAATAGCATCAAGCAACAACAAAGTGAAGAGATGGTATGAGATGTTGGTTCGAGGAGTCAAATGGAAAGCATTAGATTTCAAACTTGTGCCTGTGGTTGTAGAAACCCTTGACTCAAGTAGAGCTCAATCAAAAAGCCCTCCTAATGTACTCCTTATTAATGATATTCATACTCATTTGAAGTGTTCTATTCAAGAGATTGGTACCCTAGAAATGGATGATACCCTAGGTAAATTGTGTGTTAATAGAATTCTTAAACATGAGCATAAGCATTTGGAAGACAAAGGTTTAATGCATATTCACCACATGCCCTGAGGTTTTCAAATTAAGTGGATTAGATGCATTCTAATTTGGGTGCATAATGGTCAGTATGGCTTGAGCAACTAGTTGTGATTACAAATAAAATGATTCATCACATCACTGGCCTCCCATGCTCAGCAAAGCTAAAACCACCAAAACCCTAGGTCGAGCTAAGCTAAAAAAGAAAACCCTAGTTGAGTGGGATGGCAGAGGCATGAAAATTAGCA
Source organism: Cupressus sempervirens (assembly GCA_028749045.1). Lineage (NCBI taxonomy): Eukaryota > Viridiplantae > Streptophyta > Pinopsida > Cupressales > Cupressaceae > Cupressus > Cupressus sempervirens. The sequence goes on along the minus strand of CM053791.1, from coordinate 788,067,078 downwards.
ATATGACTGATGTAGAGCTAAATTTTTGGATTCATGTTATAGCACATAAGATATATAGTTTGAGCCACCTTAACAGTGTATCGTGTGAAGCCATGGACTTAGCTTATAAAGTGGTGAAAAACTATCTATCTTATGACTTGGCAGATCTATCATTGAAGTAGTTCAACAAGAACATGAAAAGTATCAAGACATCCAAGAAAAACTCCTATAAATTTGGTTCACTCTTGACTTGTTTGTTCTTTTATGTTCAAAAGTTCTTCCCTTCCAAAGGCACGGTAGTATGGAGAAAAGATGTGCCTATATTATATCAGTTAAATGAATACATTGCAAAAGTGGGACAAAACTATGTTAGAATTATGGACAACTACTTCAAAGTGTTCAAAGAGAAAATGAACAATAGGTTCAGAATACCTAAGAAGTTAGTTGAGGATTACAAAGATGATGTGTGCTTTATGGTTCATTGTGATAGATTTTACATCTAGGCAGTGAAGCCCAGAATTGTGTGGGTAAAACCTCTTTCTTATGAGGTAAATATTGATGAAGAAAAGGATATTATTGAGGCTTTGATTAATGAACCTATTGATCCAAAGGCACCATACTATGGAACCTATGATAAAGCCGAGGTAGGGATAGAACTGGAAATAAAACTCCCTCAGGTAGTTAACAAAGAAAAGAGGAGGATAGCTAAACCAAAAACTAGCACACCTCTCATGTGAATTGAAGGAAAAGGAGAAGATGTAGAAGAGGCAAACGATGAAGAGGAATCAAAAAAGGAAGAAGAACCTATAAAGAAGAAAGGCAAGGTGATCATCACCAAGCCACCTAAGTCATCCACTACAATCTTCACAAGGAGGTCCAAGAAGAAAGGAACTGATATTGTCCATAGAAAACCTCCTCCCACCTTCCAAGAAAAGTTGAAACAAATGGAAGAAGGTGCAGGTATAGAAAACTTCAAATCTTTAAGTATGAAACAAGGATAGAGGGAGAGCAAAAACAGATGGAAGAACTAGTGTTGACCAAAATGGGAAAATGGAAGTATTCACCAAATCAAATTTCCTCCCAAGTCTCTAATGAATTATTAGAGAAAATAATGCGAAGATGGGACTTTGCAATGCAAATAGAAAAAGACATTTATGCACAAACCCTAAGGCAGTTACTATCGAGCATGACAAATGCTGAGGTAAAAGAGTTGTAGATGCTTAAAATTATCCCTAAACACTATATTAATTAATTTTAATATTGCTCGTGATATTGTAATTAATTATTAATTAATTGATTATATTGCTCACATTAGTCTACTTATTTAATTAAATTATTTTAACTAAATGAGTTCATTCTCCTAAGTATTTAAATTTAATTTAAATACTTCTAGCCTTAATGTGTTAAATTAATTTAACACATGATCTTCCATCACCCCTTTTTAAAATAAATTTTATTTATTTAAATCCTCACATCCCATTAATTCCTCTAAACTCATGATTAAATTAAATCTCATATAATTTAATTTTAAGCCTAGCCTAGAACTTAGCCTATAACCATCATTTTCATCCTCTTAAGCCTACTTCTTCTCTAATCTCACTTAATCATTTCTAATCTCCTCTCTAATCCCCCTCATTAGCCTAAGAGTGTGCTCACACATGTGTGAGATGACATGCCTACACACTCCCCTTTGCACTCTTGTCTCCCACTCTTCTTCTTAAGTTTTCTCACACATGTGTGAGAAAACTTTGAATTCTTGACCATTTGCATGGCTTGCATGTCACCTCACCAAGCCCTCTCTTGAGCCTATAAATAGAGGCCTTGTCTCAAGCATTTGAATCTCCCATCATTGCATTGTTACCATACCATTTTGAGTTTTGAGTTCTCATGCTAAGATTTTGCATTGTAGATTGATTTTCATAGAGATTTCTAGGTGCATACTAACTCTTTGGTAGTTGATTTAGTTTTCCCCATGCATTGTTAGTCTAGTTTCTTCATGTATTAGCATATCCATTTCATTTAAATCTTAGTTTAACTTGCACATCTCATTAGTTTCTTTATTGCATTTCATATTTTCACCATTGATGCTTCAAGTATGGTTTTTTCCATAGCCATTGCTTGAAGTGTTCTTCATTTCATATAGTTTAGGATCATATTGCATCCTCACATTTTCACATCCACTCAAGAGATTCATTCATTCTTGTGTTTGGTAGAGCACACCAAACATACTCCCCATCTTAACACACCAACAAGGCCTCTCATGGGTTCCTTTATTGAACTGTAGAAATGGCTAGAAGATTGGGTTTGTTAGCTACTTAGGGTTGCAAAACCCAAGCAAGCATTAGTTAGTGTTTGTTCCTTTCATTTTGATGAATCTTTGATACACTTTCAAGGTTTTTAACCTATATTTGTTTGTTAACTCATGCTATTAATAGGTCACATTTTCTATCACACATTTTGGCACGCTCGGTGGGACCCACATCCTTAGTTTCATTTCAAAAATCTGCAAACAACCTTGATTTAGTCATAAAACATTGCATTGTCATCTCCACAGGCTGCAACATCATCTGAAATTATCATCTATGCAAACCAGTGTCTTCACAAAATAGCATCTCTGTAGTAGTTTAAAACCATACATGCATTTTCACTTAAACTATTATGTTGTCTTCGTTTCAATCTATCATCTGCGAACTTAGCTCTATTGTCTGCAAACTTAGTTCTATCATCTGTGAGGAGTATTTTAGTTCTATCATCTATGAACTTATTTATATCGTCTGTGAGGAGTATTTTAGCTCTATCATCTGTGAACTTATTTTTGTCATCTATGAATTTAGTTCTGTCACCTGCAAATTTAGTTCTATCATCTTCGAAATTAGTTCTGTTGTCTGCATTGTCTAGGGTGTTTATTTGTCATCTCTAACTTTCAGTGTATGTGCATTTCATATTGCCGTCTGCATCTGTCAACCATTTAGTCTTCTTAGAAACACACAAAGTGTCTTATATCATCTACGAGTTTTAGTGTCTTCATAGTTTGGCATCTCTATAGTTTTTCATCTGTGAAGATTAGTGTCTACATCTATAATTTGGTGTCTTCGCATTTTAGCAGAATGGTGCAATTTTTAACAATATTTTTTTCTAATTGATTGGCTTATAGGCTTTGACTGATGGTTTTGATGCAGAGAATTAACTTTAAAAACTTGAAAAGAAAAACCAATAGTTATTTTTATCACTAAAGGAGATTTGTAGTGATTTTTATCACTTAAACCTTAAGGGCTAATGAACTTGTATGGATTAAACACTTTCATTTGAATGCATGAATGTTTAGATTAGCCCACATTTGGACTTAGTGCTTAAAATTAACATAAATGTGTAGAGTAGCAAACATTTGGACTTTGGTGCTTAAAATTGACATGAATGTGTAGAGTAGCAAACATTTGAATTTTGGTGCTTAAAATGGACATGAATGTTTAGGGTAGAAGACACATTTGGACTTGGTGCTTAAAAATAATTCACACCATCTTAAATGCTTTAAAGGATAATGGACATGTATGCCTAGGCTAGATCACATTTGGATTTGGTGCTTAAAATAAAGTCATACACTCTTGAATGCCCTAAAGAAAATTGACTTTATTTTTTGTATTTTTTATTTTCAGCATTTTACTTTCACGCACTTGCTTTACTTTCTTGTTGAGCATTTTCATTTATGTTGGCGCTATTTCAAGTTGGAAAGAATCTTGCATATTTTAATCACGAGTTTCTTCAAGTAGATAGAAAACTTAAAGCTTCATTGGGAAAGAACAAGTGTCTTTTAAACCCCAAGATCACTTAGGTATTCTCTCCCCTCGTGCCTTTAGGTGATCTAGGGTGCACAAGAAATAAGTGGTTTTGCTTTTTTTTTTTAGGAGGCCTACTTGGGGATTTCATTACCCCTTGGGATGACATCAACTTCAGTGTTCTGGTGGAGTATAAGAATCGGGAGGTGAATCGAAAGAAACCTCTCTTGGAAGTAGAATATTGTCACTCTTGGCTAAGCCCCAAAGAACTTTATACCTTTGGGAAGTGAAGAAGGAGATTTTGGTTACCATCTCCCCCTAACTGTGTAGTAGTATTTTCTTCCATCTACAGATTTGGGCCTCACATACCTTGTGTATATTGGGGATGCCCTTTAGATAAGCCTTTTTCATCCTAGAGATAGCCTTATTAGGGTTGTTGGCATGTTCAACGTGCTTGTTCAAACATTCAAAACCAAAGCCAAAACATCAAAAAAGTTTTAAAATGAATGAAATTGTGAGGTAACTTTTCATTGAGTGAGATAGGTTAAGTGAGGTCTTCTTGACTCATAGTTACTTTTGGTAGTTTGCATTTTGAAATTGGTTGGGTCTAGTCACATCTTATTGCAAAGTTTTTGGGTACTTAAAATTTGGGTCTTGTTTTATTCCTGCCATGATTGATAAAGTCAACCAAGTCAAACATAAGAAATTGAAGTTGTCCAAACCACCTGTCTACAAGGAAAGGAAGAACCTAGCACATGGTGACAAATAATTTTGATATGCAATCAAAGACATTCAAAAGGAAGAAGCTAGACAAGATCATTATGATAGAATTGAATACAATGGAAAACTTCAAAATTGGTCGACTTCCCCAAGAGTGAACCAAAGGTTTTTATTTCTAGTGAATGAGGATTGAGTTAACTACATTAGTGACCACAACACTTTCATCTTTTCATATCTACCTCCATCTTTCCAAACTCCTAGTCTTCCATTTTCAAATTTTCTTCTAGAGAGCTTAAACCTTAAAAACATTCTTTGACATTGCAACACTAGACCTTCCATCCATAAGCAAACATTTATCCTAATTACACTTACTTATTTGGGATCACAAGTCCATCTCCAAATAGTGAGCAGTCAATTTGGTGTCATATCTTGCCTACAAGATCACTTGGCTATCTTTGGTAGGAGAAAGATACTACTATCCTGTAATCACACTTTGTTTGCTGAACCAAGGTCTTTTTGTTCACACTTGGGTAGTTGACCCTTTAATCACATAAGGTTAATAGCTCTTATCCTCATTTTCTACCATAATCTTCCACCCATTGGCTTGATCACTCTTGCATGGTACACACTGTATACACTAATCTAATGTGCTAGAAATACTAATCTAATGAAAGCATTTACACATTGAACTAACATAACATATAAGAGAGACAAAGAGAAGACAAACATAAATGAGAATGTGAGCCATGGATAGGCTCTCTCAATGAGATTTGTTCTCTTGTTTTTGAGATGTGTCTATGTGTAGATTGGGGATGTATGCTCAAATGCTCAAAATGGCTTCAATGGAGATGGGTAATGGAAAATTGGTAGCTTTGTGAGCTCTCAATTTGGCATTATAAGGGTAAGATTGATGGTTTTGGCTCTCAAAAGGGCATGGTAACTTTAGCTCCAAGATTGTTGATGAAATGGCTTGGGATGAGATTCAATTTATAGGCTAAGGGCATGAGGGATGGAGGGCTTAGATGCAAGGATGGGGAGATAGTTAAGGAGGGCTAAGATGCACTCAAAGGGGAGCACATGGATTGTGCTTGTTTAGCACCAATGGGAAGGTGACACTTGTCACAAGGAGGATGAGTGTGAGAGGGTAGGGTAAAGGGTTGGTTAAAGGCATGATGAGTGGGGTTGAGTATGTAAGAGGGATGTAAGAGGAATGAGTGTATAAGAGGGAAGAGTGTGGAAGATGGATGTAAGAGTCATGAGTGGGCTTGTAAGAGTCTTTTATGGTTTGTAAGAGCACTCATGACTTAGTGGTTGGGCTTTTTGAGGGGAGACTTTGGTTTGGATTAGGAAAGTCTTAAACTTGTTTAGGGAATGTGACAACATTAGGGGGTGGATTAGGCTTGGGTTTAGGATTAGTTTAGAGATGTTAGAGATATTCAAGTGGATGACATTAATGAGGGTGGGTGAGTTAGTGGCTAAGCTTGGTTAGTATGGGTGGATGGGGTGAATTAGGCTAAATGGAGGATTTGGGATAGGTTAGGGATTTTTGAATTTGAGGATTTCATTTATCAAATAGATTTATTTAATAAATGGGGATTTTTGGAATTAGATAGAAGAATAGGGTTTAATTGATAAATGATAGGTTATTTGATTTATCAATTAGGACTATAGATGATTAATTAAATTAATCAACTAGGGATGGCAAAGGATTAATTAAATAAGAATTTAATTAATGATGCCTTTAGAGATGGCTAAATTAGATTACCAAAGTAGTGTAATCAAATTTAGGTGTCTACATTTTGCCCCTCTTTGACATAGTGTTGAGACAACACTATTTCAAAGAAGTTTGAATGAAGACAACATGAAGAAGATGTTTTAGCAACAAGGTTGCCCCAGTCTCGGATAAGAAGAGGAGAGACTAGACTTAGATGATGCCCCCTCAAGAAGGTGGCGGGGAGAGAAATGAAGCTCGACGACTTCTTGAAAAGTACAAGAATTTGAGATGAGCTAAGACACATATTGGAAAAGAGAAGGGGCTGAATTAGCTCAAACTCTCTCTATGGAAAAATGATAAAGGGAAATCAGGGGCACAAAAGTAAAGCAAGCTTAAGACTTTCCAGGATTGGGGGGGGAGATGGAGGAGCGGAACACTATAAAAGGAATCTGTGGAGGAGGGGAGGGATGATGGGATGATAAAAGTTGATGCAACAAGATTTCAAAGAGTCAGATTGGTGGAAGATGGGTTTTGGAGATCCCTAGGACTAGGATTGTGGATCTTGAAAGATGAGGCTTGGTGGATTGATTTAATTGGTGGATCCCTAAGACTAGGATTGTGGATCCCTAAAGCTAAGCATGAGGAGTGATTCAAAGAGATACTGATGCATAAGCTGGGGTAGGAGCGACAGATGTAGGATATGGATGGGGGATAATGGAGATGAAGGGAATCCATTGAAGCTTTTTGAGCGGGGGGATACTTCAAAGAGAAGTACCACCATGTAGTTGAGCACTAGATTTGCTATAAGACTGTTGGTTAATTGCCAAGGTTACCAAGAACATCAAGGCCTTTTTACCAACCATCTAGAGGACTGACGAACTTGACTCGAAACAAACATGCAAGGATTGCCCCAGTATCACACATGAATCCCAGAGGAAGCAGTGTGGAAATGACACTAGGTAACCCACAAGCAGAAAAAGAAAACAAGAAAAAGACCTGATCAAGACCTTACGCTCTGATTTCCCTATTCACAGCATACCATGATATGGAAGATCGTGGCAACCTTGAGGAGGGAACAAGGACATTGCTTGGAAAAGATACTTCAAGACCCAAAAGGGAAGATCCCAAATCAAAAGAAAGAAAAAATCCAAAAGAGAACCGTTTGCCAACGAGATGGGTAGGACGAGGTACTAACGGACCAAGATCAGACATGAGGAAAGCTATATCCTGCAAGGATCTATCGGAGAGCACCTAAGCTGGTGGATTTGGATGAGTGATGCGTCTGGCAAGCTGAGCTAAGAAGGATAACACTTTGGTGATAGGAGATCTAGCTAAAGGATGCATTGGAATAGCTAACCAAGGGTTGTGCGATTTGTGCAAGATGTTGATCAAGGAGGAATTGACACAAAAGCTAGATAGATACAATGGTACTGAGCTAAAAGGTATGTACAAGCTGACGGACCAAGATATTTACAAGCTGAAGCTGACCAAGATAGTTACAAGCAGGCAAAAGCTCAGGATGATAGGATAGCGGGATGGTTCGATGCTGTGCAAGATGCGAAAGCCAAGGATGAGGGGATAGCAGAAGATATGGATTTGGGGCTGATACATCCCAATGATGATGAGAGATTGTGTGACCAAGGATAGCTAGAGGAGTAGGATGAGATGGCTGGATAGGACAGTAGATAGTGAGGATTATGATGGATATAAAGAGCTGACATTGGGTTTACATGAGGATAGCCTAGAGCTAGATACCAATGATAAGGGAGGATGGACAAGACAAGATCTCCAAGGAATACAATGCCCCTAATCAGAAGATAACATGCAAAAGGATGTCTTATGATGAATGTGATAGGATTGAAGCTAGGATGGAAAAGCTGAAGATGCTAGGGAGATGGATGATAGCTGTGATGGTTGGAGGAAGCTGTAGGAGATAAGTGGATGGTGTGAGATGGAAGCTAGAGGGTGGAGGATAGATGGATAGATTGGAAGATGGAGCTAGATGATAAGATGTGACCAAAAGCATGAGGATGATAGGCTAAGCTGGGGATGGCTGGATTACGCATGATGCTTGTTTGCCAAGTTTTCATCATGGTACTTGTCCACGACACTTGAATTGCCAAGTTTTCACTAGTGGACACTTTCTTTTTCTTTTTCTTTTTTGACCTTTTGACTTTGGACTTAGCTGGAATGATTTTGGATTTTTCAGCTATTTTTGGCTTTTTCTTCGGGATTTTTACTAGCTATTGGAATGTTCGATTTTGTTGCTAGCTATTGGTGCACCGGATGTGTGATTTATGCAATAGATTGGATTAGATGGGATTGACAGTAGGATATGGGGGGATGAAAAGGCTAAAAAGGAGCATGAGATGGGGATGCTTGGAGGATCAACATTGGCACATGTTGGGACAGGTGTGAAAAGAGCATATGGGGGATATATGGTAGATGCGGGCTTGATGGTGGATTTGTGGAAGCACGCTTGGGGATATAGACACCCAAGATGGAGTTAGGAGGTGGGGGACATGAGTCACTAGATGGAGGATTAGCAATGGTGGATGCCATTATGCATTGGGTTTCAACTTTTTTCTTTGGGATCCACATGGTTTTGGATTTTCGTTTTATAGGCTTTTGCATTATTTTGCATTCTTTGATTGGATTTTTCCTTTTTGGAGTATGTCTTTTAAAATAGACATATGATTGCCTAGGATGTGGATTTTTAGCTTTATGCTTTTTGAAGTTGGCATTCACATTGTTGTGGTAAACTTTGGGAAGACGGCTAGGAGAAGCTTTGTGAGATGGAGAGGATATGGAAGAGCATGTAGGGGGATGATGATAGACGATGTGCCCTGATATGTGCCTTTGTTGATCTTGCATAGGAATGGATGGAATAGGATTTTTATGATGGTTGATAGGAGGATGGAGGATGGTAGATTCTGGGACATAAGGACCCAAAATGGATTTAGTGGATGAAGGGGGGATATGGTAAGTTGTTTTGGGTTGCAAAGATGGTGGAGGGGGGATGACATAAGATTTCTTGAAGGAGTGATGGGAGGCTGGCATGGTGGGTTTGGAGATAGGCTTGGTTTGGGGGTGTGGTGTACCAACACCTTTAGATGGTGAGCCTTTGGATACATATCCAAGACCATGAAATCCTAGATTTTCTTGTGCAATAATAGGCTTCATGATCCCTTGCTCTTGTGGTCCTAAACCTTGACCTTGATAATGCCATCGATTGAGCATTTGAACTAGCTGAGGATACTTTTTGCTTGCAGAAAATGGTGGAAGTGCTTTATCAGATGTACTGTAACAGGGAGATACTGTTCTTAATTCTTATGCTGAGAGGAGGCCACCATGGATGAATGTAAGTGAACCCAGAGGGTAGATTATAGATGGTGGAATAGCTTGGATAGGTGGTAAGATGGAAGCATGGAGCGGAGGAGATGGTAGGATAGGCTCTTGATTTAGCTGATGGGATAAAAAGATATCCTCTAGTAGAGGAGGTATGGCTTGAGGTTTTGGAGATGGAGGGGATGGTGACTGTGCTATGGATGGAAGACATGGTGCGAGGATATCTTCGTTTATGCTTTGGGGGATGTCAACATGCTTTTGGGCAAGATCTTGATAGGATTGGATTGGGATGGATGGTGTGATAGGAGGTGAAAGAATGGATTCTTCAAAGGTGGTGGATGGATAGATGGGAGATTCAGTAGTGGAGATGGGTGAGTAGAAGATGGATGGATAAGGGTCATCACGGGAGATTTGGGAAATGCTTGGAGGGGATGTGGATAGGATTTGAAGGGATTTGATAGGTGGTGGGATTTTGGTGCTTGCGGGAAGTGGAAGGATTTTAAGCAATTTGATGGATGGTATGGGGATGATAGCTATGGGAGATGGGGGTGATATTATAGATGGGGAAGCTTCATCACTGACTACTTCACATGGTTGGATTGGATGACATGGTTTATTGGATGACATGGCTAGAGGCTATTTTTCTTTTATTTCCACTGGGGGATTCCTTGGAGACTTGTGTGTCAGAGGTGGAGGTGAATTGATAGGAATAGCTAGTGTGATGGGGGTGAAAGACTGGAAGCTTGGTTGATTGGGTGATGGAGGAGAAGTTGGGATATCAGATGGCATGACTAGATAGTTTGGAATAACTCTTGGATTTTGGGGGATGGTTGGTGGAATATTTCTAAGGCTCTCAAGATACCCTTCATAGTCAACAAGATCTTCCTCATCATTGGAATAGGAGGTGGCAGGAGCCAGGACAATACGACCGAATATATCATGATAGGATTGGTACTTCATGCTTTGACGATGAGTTTGATGGGGATGGGGTCTTGTATATGGATGAACACGGAAGCTCATGGTTGGATTTGGATTTAAGCTCAAATTTTGGATTGGCTGATGAAAGATTTCCTAGGGAGAGTCAAAGCTATATGACAGACCTAAGGAGGATTGGCTGGAGATTTTTGGCTTTGTTTTGGATGGAAGACTTCAAGGGCATGTTGTCAAAAAGTGAGAGTTTTTCTTTCCTATGTGCAAGATTGGTGGATATTGTGTCAAACTTAAGGATAGACTAATGATCCTATGGGCATGACACAAGATTGACCACTTGTGGATCCCAAACTTTAGGTCAAGGTGATGAGGGATACAAGTGACAAAGCTGGATTACCCTAGACAATGCTCTGTTAGAGGGATAACTTTGGTGAGATTGGTTGATTGGATAGCAAATTCTAGCAGAGTGACAACAACTCTTTAAAGGCTTGGGTGAGATTTTGGATTGGGTTGCTAGTTGGCTGGGAGGGATGATTTGGATGGACTTTGGATTTGGGATTGTTCTAAAGCAAAGAACTAAGGGGGCTTGGATGATGTTCTGATGAGGTAGTGACTATGTTAAGTATACCTTGAGTTGGGATATTTCTGCTTTTTTGAGATTTTGACCAAAGTTGGCAAACATTCATTCAAAGGCTATGAACAAACAAGCAGACAAAATTTTGGAGCAAGCATGTCAAAACACACCAACATCCTAGGAAGCTTTCTACAAGGATGAAATTTGGTTTAGCTAGGGAGTCCTCGATATACGCAAGGTACGTGAGGCCCATATCCGTAGATGAGACCAAAAAGATGTCACACAGCCGAGAGGAGCAGTAACCCACTTCTCCTCTTTCACTTCTCAAGGGTATAAAGTTCCTTGAGGCTTAGCCTGAGTGACAAAATCTTGATCCCAAGAGAGGTGTCTTTCGATTCACCTCCCGATCTTTATACTCTGCCAGAACACTGGAGTTGAGGTCATCCAAGGGGTGATGAAATCTCCAAGAAGGCCTCTTAAAAAAGAAAATAAGGTTTTGGATCCTAATCTTATGAACCCAAGATGGCCTGCAAAGGTGACAAGGGGAGAGAAGATTTAGATGACCTTGGGCTAAAAAGCAGAGTTCTTTTCCAATTGATGATTTAGATTTTGTAAGCTATCATTGAAGACACTCGTGATTATGGCATACAATGTTCATTCCAACTTGACACCATCGTCAACATAATGGAAATCGAGAATTCGTCAACGTAAGAAATGCAAGCGTCATTGAGATGCATCAAAACCATGCAATGTTCATTGATTGTTAGGCATTCAAGATTGTGTTAGAGTGTTTTAAGCCCAAATTGGAAGTGTGAGATATTGCATTGATTCATTGATTCTTTGCATTCAAGATTGAGTTTGTTTGTTTTAAGCCCAAAACAAAAGTGTGTGAGATTCGATTTCAAGCGCACGCCCAGAGGCTCTCCACGTCAGTTGTTGTTTAATTTTAGTGCCCAAACTTGAAGTGTGATCGATTTAATCTAGAGTTTTGGCCATTTAAAATTTTTGATAAAGTTAAAGCAAATGTTCAAAGACCAAGTGAGTGAGTTAGATTGTGGAATATTTAACACCTTTTTCAAGTAGACCCATCCTCATAAATGACACTGAGATTGCAACCAATGGTTAATATTTGATGGGTGATTAGAAAAGAGGTGAGTCCAAGGAACTACTCAAATTGATTTTTGCAAATTTGTATTTTAACTTAACAAAGTTTCTTAAATGTCCAAAAATCAAACTTTACCTAGATTGCATGTGGAAAAGAGATTTGTTTTGTTCAATTTTTAGAAGCTCCAAATGAAGTGTTTGATATTGCAATGGTTAATTGATCCTTGACATTCAAGGTTGGATTTGTTTTTTTAAGCATGCATTCCAAGGAAAGTTGATTTTAATCCATGGCATTCAAGAGTGTGTTTTGAGCAACATTCATTCAATAGAAAATGTGTTTAACCATTCAAGTTCATTTTTTAGCAACATGCATTCAAAGACAAATGGTTAAACATTCAAGTTCATTTTTTTTTTTAGCAACATGAAAACCTGCAAAAAAATATGGTTAGTGGTTCCATATGTGCTCCAACCTGCAATGAGACAAAAAAAAAAGCAAAATAAATAGTTAGCCAAAATCTTCAAAAATGAGAGCTTAACTATGGGAAAAATTTTTTTAACTTTTTTGCTGTTTTTTCTACGCGTAAAAAATGCTTAGAATGGTCTGTTTCCTACGGAACCACTAAAAGTCAAATTTTGATTTATACTCTTTTTAAATTTTTTTTTCTTTTTTTTAAATTTTTTTTTTTTTAACTACAAAGTGCAGAAATAAAGATTTTAAAGCAAAAGTGCAATAGTGATAGGTGCAGATGACAGTTCATCAAGCGCAGACGCCAAACTGTGAAGACGCTAAAATACAAAGACGCTAGTATTCGGAGACGACAGAGCGGAGACGACAAAATAGATTTGCGGCGCAAAAAATAGGTGACAAGCGGAGATGCCGATTTGCACAGATGCAAATTTTTGCAGACGACGATTTGGATTGGCGGCGGCAGAGACGTCGATTTGTGCAGACGCGAATTTTTGCAGACAAAAATTTGGGTTGGCAACGGCGGAGACGACAGAACAGGTTGCAGAGACGACAGAGTAGCTGGCAGAGACGTGGATCTGCGGAGACGATGGTTGAGGATGTACAGACGACAAAGTAGATGGCGAAGATGAAAATTTGCAGGCGCAGACGCCAAACTGCAGTGATGACAGGCGGAGACGACACTACGCAAAGTGAACTGATGGATGCGGGTTTTTTCCAAAAAATTTTGTTTTCTTGGTTGTTTTCAGATTTTTGAGGGTATCTCTTCTTCCTAAGTGCATTCTTTAACCTACAAAAACAAGCAAAACACCTTACTACACACTCAAAGAACAACAATCATTAGATAGTTAGAAAAAACAACATATAGATGAAAATGGATGATTAAATGACCCATAGCGGGGTCCCACCAGGTGTGCCAAAATGCATACACTAATCTAATGTGCTAGAAATACTAATCTAATGAAAGCATTTACACATTGAACTAACATAACATATAAGAGAGACAAAGAGAAGACAAACTCAAATGAGAATGTGAGCCATGGATAGGCTCTCTCAATGAGATTTGTTCTCTTGTTTTTGAGATGTGTCTATGTGTAGATTTGAGATGTATGCTCAAATGCTCAAAATGGCTTCAATGGAGATGGGTAATGGCAAATTGGTAGCTTTGTGAGCTCTCAATTTGGCATTATAAGGGTAAGATTGATGGTTTTGGCTCTCAAAAGGGCATGGTAACTTTAGCTCCAAGATTGTTGATGAAATGGCTTGGGATGAGATTCAATTTATAGGCTAAGGGCATGAGGGATGGAGGGCTTAGATGCAAGGATGGGGAGATAGTTAAGGAGGGCTAAGATGCACTCAAAGGGGAGCACATGGATTGTGCTTGTTTAGCACCAATGGGAAGGTGACACTTGTCACAAGGAGGATGAGTGTGAGAGGGTAGGGTAAAGGGTTGGTTAAAGGCATGATGAGTGGGGTTGAGTATGTAAGAGGGATGTAAGAGGAATGAGTGTATAAGAGGGAAGAGTGTGGAAGATGGATGTAAGAGTCATGAGTGGGCTTGTAAGAGTCTTTTATGGTTTGTAAGAGCACTCATGACTTAGTGGTTGGGCTTTTTGAGGGGAGACTTTGGTTTGGATTAGGAAAGTCTTAAACTTGTTTAGGGAATGTGACAACATTAGGGAATGGATTAGGCTTGGGTTTAGGATTAGTTTAGAGATGTTAGAGATATTCAAGTGGATGGCATTAATGAGGGTGGGTGAGTTAGTGGCTAAGCTTAGTTAGTATGGGTGGATGGGGTGAATTAGGCTAAATGGAGGATTAGGGATAGGTTAGGGATTTTTGAATTTGAGGATTTCATTTATCAAATAGATTTATTTAATAAATGGGAATTTTTGGAATTAGATAGAAGAATAGGATTTAATTGATAAATGATAGGTTATTTGATTTATCAATTAGGACTATAGATGATTAATTAAATTAATCAACTAGGGATGGCAAAGTATTAATTAAATAAGAATTTAATTAATGATGCCTTTAGAGATGGCTAAATTAGATTACCAAAGCAGTGTAATCAAATTTAGGTGTCTACACACACATGATCAGGAAGGTTCACATTTAATCCCATGTCACGTTTGTGGGAATCATTGAGGCAATCAGAGATGGAGAATCCTTTTCCTCCACTCACAACTTCTTTGGGAAGCACAATTCTATCTAGTTCAAACCTTGGTAGGCCTAACCCAACATCTACACAAGAACCAGAAGATTTGTTCCTTAACACAACTCTAAGGGATAATTATGAAGAAGTATACCAAGATGAAGATCCTATTGATCCCAACGATATACCTAGTGATGTTAGGACATTCCTTGCGGATCCTTAAAATGTGGAAATGATGGAGAAATCCATTAGGGAAAACAAAACTAAGATATTCTTAAATTTGGTCAAGGATGGTGGTAATGTTCCCCCAAAATTTGATGAGAACTCTTTTTTAAGACAAATTTAAAAAGGTGGTGCTCTCGTATTGCCCACTTCAAATGCAGCTCCAACTTCTAGCAAAGGGAAAGAAACCATGGTAACAACTAGTGCTATGCCTACATCTAGCACTTCAACACAACCCACATTTCAATTGAGTGCAGAACATATTCAACAAATCATTAGTGCCATGCCCAATGTTACCACATATGCTAGTATTCCACAATCTACCTTGACAACCTCAATTGTGGGATGCTTAGGCATTGGACAAGTGCCTACTCAACCAATGGTGATTCTGACACAACCAATGCACTCCTCTTATTTACAAGTGCCAACCACTATGGTTAAGACATCCATGCCAATTCTCATAACTGAATATCAATACATTGGCTAAAGTGGAGTATCTCCACCACCTCACACTACATTTGGAACTCCCTACAATTTAGGAGGTGGATTTGTGAACTCCCAACAATCACAAGTGCAACCTAATCAAGATTTGTCTCAACAACTCCAAGAATTGCAAAGTTTGGTCCTTAACATGAACAACAAAGGGCTGAAGGATGTATCTTTTGAGGAATTTTTTCCTTTTCCATTTGATAAATCCATTAATATGGTGCCATTTCCACCCGGTTTTGAAATTCCTAAATTTGACAAGTATATAGGAGAGACATGCCCCATCACCCATCTCAAGGAATTTTCCATTTTATGCCAAGAAGTAGCCTACAGTGATGATTATCTTAAGAGGTTCTTTACATGAAGTCTTGGAGGCCCCACACTCAAGTGCTTAATGAATTTACCTAAGGGCTCCTTTACTTCTTTCTATGATTTGACAAGAAAGTTTATAGCACAATACTCTTACAACATTGAACATCATGCCTCATTGAGTGACTTGTGCAACACAAAATAATGAAATGGAGAAACTTTTGCCAACTTCCTACAAAGGTGGAGACATCTTGCTAATTGTATACCATATAAAATTGAAGATTCCCACCTCGTGGATATATTTATCAAGAACTTGATACATGAAATGTCCTTCCACATGAAGATGGCTAGCCCTGAAGACTTTTCTACTTTAGTCAAAAAGGTAAGAATATTGAAAATGGACTTTTGGAAAAAGATACCATTAAATATTATAGTTCATCATCCTCCAACAATGAGTCAAACAACAATAGAAAACCCAAATTCTGGTCCAAGAATAAGGTGTTACACATGATGGTGTTACTGATGTCAAAAATCTTCAAGGAGGGAACAACAACTACCGTAATCGAAACAAAAATAATTAAAATCATGACAATCAAGGAAATCAACAATCTTGTAATCAAACACAATTCTTTCCATGCAACAACAACTACAATCGTGACTATGATCGAAAGAAAAAGTTCACTAACTTTTGTGAACCTTTGAAGGTCATCTTTCAAAAATTAGTGGATCACAACTTGATGGTATTTCCTTACAAACGTCCTTTTGATGAAAATCAACCAAAGTCAAAGTGGTATAGGGAAAATGAATATTGTAAATACCACTGTATCAAAGGACATGACACCAACAAACGTATCAAACTCAAAATTTTTATCCAAAATCTTGTTGATGATGGGGAAATTGAAGTAGAAGGAGGTCCGACCTCTAAAAATGCTAAATTGAAGATATTCCAAAAACTATTTCCTGATCACAATAATGATAATAACAATACCAACAATGTGAATCAAGCTTCCACATCAAATGCATTACCTTATGATTATTCCACTAACCACATATCAGGATTTGACTCCTTGTGTGGTCACATTGAAGAGGTAGACACTCATGTGAATACCCTTGTCTTACGAGTAGTTGATTGTGATGCCACCACTCAACGAGGAAGACTCACTCTACAAGCCACCACTCCCAATAACACTAATCCATCAATGCCACATGCGCTTGCTACACCATCCACCTCACAAAGGCCTGCTTCTTGCTATGATGTGTTGTCCCAGCTAGGTAAGACTCCTGCACAAATATCTATTCTTGAGCTTCTAACCACATCACCCATCCATAAAGAGATCTTGGAGAAGGATCTTTTAGAGTCTCATGTTCCTAAAAACATTAATGCTTCCCAATTCACTGCTATGATTAGAAACCTTGCCGCCCAACAACACCTTGTCTTCACAAATAAAGATTTCCAAGGTCCTAATCCGCAACATAAATTTTCACTCCACATTGAAGTCCTTATATAGTGACATAAGATTAAAAGAGTCCTTATAGACAATGGATCCAGTTTGAACCTTTGTACATTGAAAATGATTCACTTCGTGGGACTTCCAGAGGATCTTCTAGATGTTAATAAAAGGATCACAATAAAAGCATATGATGAGAGGGAAAGAGAATCAAAAGGGGTTATTATGTTGCCTCTAAAAGTTGGGCCAACCATCATAAATACTGAATTCCATGTCTTAGACTTAGATTTTCCATATAACATCTTGCTTGGTAGACCATGGATACATACACTAAAGGTAGTCCCATCTACCTATCATCAATGCTTGAAATTCCCCCACCAAGGAAGAGGTCACAATCCCAGGGGATCCCACTCCTTTTGCATTTTGTAAAAGATTGGAAGGTGCACCAACTAATTTTTGTTCAATCAGTGAGTTTGCCAAAGTTATACCTTAATCTCTCACCATAACAGAACTACCTTCCACAACAGTACCAAAATTAGCTAATGAGGATTCAAATTCCCACGAGGGAAAAGAGAAGGTTGAAGATACTAAAATTAACACCATAGGGAAGAAGGTTACTTTTTCTGATTTAGGAATGGGAGAGTATAAGTTTGAAAATGCCTTGTGTGTTGGACAACTACCACTCTCCCCTCATTCCTTTGGAAAACCTTCTCAATTATCACCTTCTACTAATAAGGAAACCATGAAAGTTAGCAAGACAACATTTGGGCATTGGGGTTCACTTAGTAATGAGCACATGGAAGATAATATTCTAGATTGGCTATATTATGATGGAAAAGGTGAACCTATGGAGTTTCCTAAGGATAAATATGTTAAGGCACCCCCCATTAGTGAAAGCATGGGATATCATGGTACCGGCCTTGGATCGAAAGAAGATGGAATTAGACAACCCTTATAAGCTAATAGCTATCCTAAAAGATGTAGATTGGGCTCCATTAAACCTAAGGTATCCTTTGCTGACAACTATTGTATGGTTGAACTTGATTTTAAGACTGAAGAGGAGGAATTCTTCAAAGTACCTTTCCAATACATTGAAGATGACCTAGATAACTATGTCCACACCATTACCATAGATGACCTTTCATCCATTGACCTACCTCTCACCAATCTCGATATCATAGACTGGGACCTTTAAGATACACCACCAGCTCTTGACTTTTGTAAGATTGATGAAGCAGTGATGTCACTTTTTGGCCTTAAGAATCTTTGAGATTACGAACATGAGATCCAGTACAATGAGGAAGCCTACTTTGGTAGCCAAGTCAACTCTCTTAGTCACAAAAGTAAAAAAGAAAATACAAATGGAAAAATAAAAGAAACATCCTCTAGTGAAAAATCCTCTAGGGCACTTTTGGATGAAGAAAAAGATAAAATAAAGGACACATCTTCTGGTGAAAACCTCTTAGAGGTGCCAGAAGAGGGAGAGATTGACTTGCCATTCAGATCTTTGCCGCCAAAAAAGTCACCTATTTTGAATAAGGACACAATTCCAGTCAATTTGGGAACAAAGGATAATCCACAAATCACCTACATTGCTACTACCTTAAGTCTTGAGGAATAAAAAACCATGACCGAATTCTTGAAAAAGGGAAAAATAAATTTTTCATGGACATACAAAGACATGCCTAGCCTAGACACAGATTTGGTTGTACATCATTTGACAATTGATCCCAAGATTAAACCAGTGAAACAAAGGTTGCACAAAATGCACACTAAGGTAGCACTCCTAGTCAAAGCAGAGTTGCAAAAAAAGTTAGAGGCAAAGTTCATCCATCCTATTGACTATCCTGAGTGGGTCTCCAACATTTTTCCTATAGGGAAAGCCTCTAGGGGCATCTGTGTTTTTTCAAAGTTTTGAGATTTAAATCTTACATGTCCTAAGGATGATTTTCCACTTCCCAACATAGACATCATAGTGGATTTGACTATTGGACATGAGATGTTATCTTTGATGGATAGATTTTCCAGTTATAACCAAATTAGAATTGCAGAAGAGGATCAACATAAAATGGAATTTACCACCCCATGGGGAACCTTTTGTTATCAAGTCATGCCGTTTGGCTTGAAAAATATTGGTGCCACTTATCAACACACAATGACTACCATATTCCATGATCTTCTACATGTCATAATGTAATACTATGTTGATGATATTCTAGGAAAATCTAAGACAAGAGAATCCCACATTGATGTCCTTACCACTATTTTTGATAGATTGGAGAAATACAAAGTGCACCTTAATCCTAAGAAGTGTGTATTTGGGGTCAAATCAAGCAAACTATTAGGCTACATTGTGTCAAGAAGAGGTATTGAGGTAGATCCAACAAAAGTGAAGGCCATCATGGATATGCCTCCACCTACCACATTGAAACAACTCCGCATCTTTCAAGGAAAGTTACAATCTATTAGGAGATTTGTGTCACAACTAGCAGATAAAGTCCATCCACTTTAGTATTTGCTTCACAAGGGAAACAAGTTTCAATTGGATTGTCTATGCAAAAAATCATTTGAACAAATTAAGACATATTTGGCTAATCCTCCAATTTTGGTACCTCCAGTTGCAGGATGACCATTGATTCTATACATTTCAGCTACTTCAGTTGCCTTAGGAGCACTTTTGGCACAATTAGATGATAATGGGAATGAGCAAGCCATTTATTACCTCAGTCAAACACTAGTTGGCTATGAGTTAAACTACACTACTATTGAGAGATCATGTTTGGTTGTAGTCTTTTGTACGCAGAAACTACGTCATTATATGCTTAATCATGTTACATATCTCATTGCCAAGATAAATCCACTCAAGTATTTGTTATCAAAAGTCGCCCTCACTGGTCGGGCAGCAAAATGGGTCTTAATTTTAAGTGAATTCGATATTGTTTATAAGGATCGTAAGGCCATTAAAGAACAAGTAACTGCAGATCAGCTGGTTGAAGCTCCTCTTCAAGATGACCATACCATTGTAGCTGATTTTCTAGATGACACAATTATGACCCTAGCCCCTACTACACCATGGAAATTATTTTTTGATGGATTCTTTACACAAAAGGGATCGGGGGTAGGAATTTTGTTTGTGACACCACAAGGGGACCTCATTGCTAAGTCTTATAAAATCTCATTCCCTTGCACAAACAATATAGCTGAGTATGAAGGTTTAGTCATAGGACTACATCAAGCTATCAGATGGAGTATCAAAAACTTTCTTGTCTTTGGAAACTCACAATTGGTCATTAAACAAGTCATAGATGAATACCACACCAAGGATGAGAAATTGTTGCCCTACCGCAAAATAGTTCAGGATCTTAAGCAGCATTTTACGGAGATTTTTTTTAGCAGATTCCAAGGGCTAATAATAAAGCAGTAGATGCCATGGTTACTATTGCCTCTATGATTGCCATGCCAGAATATAGTCCTAAATGTGATTTTCTCATTGAGAATCTTTTTATTCCTTCTTATGAGAAAACTAATTTAGAGTTGGTGTGTGATATTTTTGGTCCTAAGTCTCAAAGGTATGCTGACATCTTTGCCTATTTACATCACAAAACCATTCCCATAACCCTCACCCCAAACCAAAGAAAAACCTTCATCCGTTGAACCACCCGATATACCATCCTAGGTGACACACTTTTTTTGAAAATACTTTGATGGAACCCTCCTCCAATGTCTTAGTTTAGATGAAGCTAGAATGGTGTTAGAAGAGGTTCACCAAGGGATTTGTGGCACCCAGTCTAGCGGCCCTATGTTAGCAAAAAAACTTCTTAAGATAGGTTACTATTGGCCCACTATGGAAGTAGATGCATATCAATTTGTGAAAATATGTGTTCCATGTTAGTAGCATGGTGATTTGATACACACTCTCGCCCAAGACCTTCAACCCACCATCACCCCATGGCCCTTTTCCTGCTAGGGATTCGATCTTGTTGGTCAAGTATACCCAAATTCCTCAAATGACCACAAGTACATTATTGTCATCACTGAGTACTTCACAATGTGGGTCAAGGCTATTGCCTTAACCTACATCATTGGAAAATAGATTTTGAAGTTCATCTTGAACTACATTATTTGTCATTTTGGTATACCTGAAGATATCATGAATGATAATGGAACCCCTTTCAAAAATTAAGAAGTTGTCACATTGTGTAGGAAATTCGAAATCACCTAGCATTTTTCCACCAGATACTATCCCCAAGGCAATGGCCAAGCTAAAGCTACCAATAAAACTATTTTGAAAATCCTAAAGAAAACCATTGATGCAGGTGGCCATGATTGGCACATCCAAATTTCTCCCACCCTTTGGGCCTACCATACCTCCATCCATACCCCCACCAGAGCCACCCCATTTTCCCTTGTTTATAGTTATGAAGCCATCTTGTCCATCGAAATTGAGCTCCCTTCCCTCAAAATCTCTCTCAAGAATTTGATATCTAAAGAAGAATACTGAGTTGCTCACTTGCAAGAGTTGGCACTCCTCGATGAGAGACAACTCAATGCTCTAAACCACCTATGCGTGTATCAAAATCACCTTTAGCTTCAGTATCATAAGAAAGTCAAGCCATGAGAATTTGAAATGGATGACTTAGTTTTGTAGCATAATATGAAGAACCTCTAGAATTTTGAAAAGAAAGTAAAATTTGAGATAAATTGGCTAGGTCCATTTATCATTATAGCCAAGTATGGTTCTCGGGCATATTAGATTGCTATTCTAGAGGGAGATCTACTCCCTGAGCCTGTAAATATCCAACATCTCAAGCGGTTCTATGCTTGAGCCTTTGCAGTTCCTGTACAGTGTTTATAGTCCTGCAAAAATTCAAAAAAAATAGAAAATTAGAAAAAATCCAAAAAAAAATTCATAAAATGTTCCTGAAAAAAGCCTAAAAAGTAGAAATGTTCCTGAAAAAAGTATGGTTGATCTATTGTCTATAAGGCTTGTTTCACCTCACTCTATTCCACCATCCCATTTCCCTTGTGCACAGTCTTATCTAGCCTTTTTAGTTTCATGCATCCAATAAAAGACCTCTTGTCTATGAGGCTTCATTTCACTTCCATCTTTTGAAAGACCTCTAGTCTGCGAGGCATTTTTCTGTCGAGTGATTGTCAATCCCATTATACTGAGCTTTTTCACAACAGTGACCAAACTTGTTTGCTTCACAGCCTTTGCTAGAAACACATGATTTATGATCATTGACATTTCAACATGACACACTTTCATAGGATGAATCCTTCCTATAGGCGATATTGTGACATTCACTTCTAGACATAAGGTTCTTGGCATGAATTGTGGACTGAATGACTACTTGGTCATAAGGTCTCTTTTTGGTTGATTTTATTTTTTGTGTGTTAGTGAAAGCCCTTTTATGGTGCACCTTGATCTTCCATATTTTGGTCGTACTTGAATGAATCTCATTGACTACACATGTTTTTGTGGTATGATCTATTTTTGAGGCTTTATTCAATATGTGTTAGTTTTAGGTTATGTTAATGGGTTGTGTAATGGGGGCAACAGGTTAGCATACTTTACACCAAATATCCCTAAAAAGACTTTGGGTGTGCCCAAACCTCTCTATTGCATTTATGAAATTTGATCCATCATAACTATACAAACTACACCTATCATTCTAAAGCTTCTCTGGTTTGTTAAGTCTATGCAAAAGAGTCATCTCATTCATATAATGCATAAACTCATTTGAAAAATCAACTTAAGGTGTGCTCTCCATATGAACACAGTGGAATTTCTTGAGATCACGTAGTTAGGATGCATATAGTATAGGGTTTCATTCAAGTCATGCTTGAGACAAGGTCCTATTTATTTCCCCCCCTCCTATGCTACACTAATGAGTTTCTATGAGTGATAGTTATGACAAATATTCATTCATTAGTTCATTTCCATTAGATAGCATTGCATTCATTCATTTTTTGCATTAGTCTCATTTAGTGTTCATTAGGCATTTTTAGTTCATTTTATTAAATTGCATTAGATCATTCCATTAGTTGCATATATTCATTTTAGTCATCACATCTAGGGGCATATACACCATAATTACATCTCATATATAGTGCATCCATGTAAAATAAAATAATGCATACATCTCATAATCACCCACTAATTTGTATCACACACATGTTAGGCATCATATACATATGCATACATCATGGGATACATCACATAGCATCACATCTTGCATCACAAACATTAGTATCCACATCATAAAAATCATAAGCATTACATACATCCATACACACATAGAATCATCAACTCATGTCATGTATATATCTAAAAAATAGTGTCTATACAGTCCATATACAAATCATATAGAATCATATAGTACACATGCATCATCAAAAACTCGCTACATCTACACATATCTATCAAAATATGATCACTCTACAAAATTTGGAAGCCATGCTATGAGGGCCCTGCCCTCCCTATGTCACCCCCTTGAGGTGGTCAGCCCTGGCCAATTGACTACTCTGATCTAACTTGCCCCCCCAGTGGTCCATGAGTTGGCCCCCCTCTCAAAATTAGGCTGCCACTAGCTGAAAGGTATGGCATCATTATATAACGATGGGTAATAGGCCACCTCTCATACTGTTCATGCCTCAGATTGCTTGGCTGAGATGGCCTCCTACATCACTGCGACACTAGCCCTTGGCTATACCACCTGCCTGGCGATACCCCGCTGCCAATGATACTCATCATTCTATGTCAATGTGTCCCTCGCTCAGCACGTAGGGTTTCCACCTCCTCCCATAGTCTCTCTAGCTCTGCCCACTCCTCCACCCGTATGTGGATGCCCATCTGTGTAAACTCCCTTCCATCCACCCGTGCCTATAGGATTGCTAAGGCCTCCTGTGCACTATCTCCCCTAGCCCTCTGCACCTACAGCTCTACCTATATGGCCCCCATGGCCTACTCTAAGCTATCTTCTTGTGCTTGCTACACCTATGCTATCCCCTATAGTTGGGCTACCTCTGTTCGCAAGCTATCCCTCTCGGCGCTGACCATGTCTGAGTCCTCTCCCTATACCTATCCCTGTGGAGGTGCCTATAGTGGTGCTTGGGGTTATGCTTGTGCTCTCTCCCTGTGGTGGCCCCTATGTTGGTGTTGGCTCTAGCCCTCTCGCTTGAACTTTGCGCCCATGCGATCCCTCCTGTGCCCCCTATGTCAGTGGTGGCATCATAGCTACCTGCCCACCATCCCCTGGTCCATCACCCTCCCCTTGTGCCTACTCTACCAATGGAGGTGCCCTTGGCACTGTAAGCCTGACCCATTGGTGGGCTACCCACCACTGTGTATATGCCAATGTCATACCTACGTCTCCCTGTCTTGACCATGCACCCATGGCACTACTACCATCCCCAACCAAGAATCTTGGGCTAATCATGCGGTCCTGTGTCTCCATAGCCCGCCATACTCTCGCAACACCATAGAATATACAAATCTATCTGGAATTACATCTAGTATCCTGCCAAACTGTCATCGCACTCAAGAGGGCATGTAGCACATGATCACATGCATGGATCGACCAATGATCTAGCAGTCAGTCTGTGTGTATGAAAGGTACATCTGATCCTCTATGTCATCCTCACCCCCTATTGCTAGTGTTTGCCCCCACCACTCTACCCCATCATATGGCATCCACTCGAACATGATGATCTCATCTATACATCGATGCAAGAACTACAAAAACTCTATCAATGTATACTGGATAGAAGGTTGGTATTTGCAGGTGAATGGCTCGCTAGGCTACCTAGTCTCTCACCAAGTGATGGGCTATGTGACCCTAATGTGCTCCCATGACCAAACCATCAATAGTGTCAACCTTGGTCCTATCGTGTGTTGGGTTCGATATGCACACATGTACAAATTGTGATATAGCTTGGCTAGGATGGTTTGTCCCTAATAGTAGACTGTTCCCTCCTATAATAGAGTGCTCAGCACTCGCACCTAACCGATCAACCACCCATGTCCTACATGATCTGGCAGCATTTTCCATATTAGTGAGGCTAGGTATACTGCTAGCCTCGACAACCTCTACTCTAGTGTGCCCTACCACAACAACCATGACCTCTAGACAGGTAGTCACTATTGTCATCTACCAAAGCACTCCTTGAGAAATGGATTAGTCCCCTCAAGTACATACTTTGGGTATGCACCTCTGATAGGTACTCGCAAGATCTACCACACATCAAGGAGTGTGACTGTAGCCTCCCTCATTAGTAGATGGAAGCTCCCTATAGGTGTGTGCCATCACTCTATTAGAGCTAATAGCTAGGATGAATGTGCCCTCAAATCTAAACACTCATGTACATGCTCTAGGCCGCACAACTGCACATGTCCGTAGTCTGCATCCATTAGTCTCTCTTGTATCGCCATGGTTAGAAGATAGTGCTCCCTTGACCTAAACACCATCGTGTCCTCCTACAATATAGAAATGTAGAGTATCATTTTTGATTGCCTATGATGTTCTTAGAATGGGGCATCTTCCCTCCCCTCCTTTTGGTCTATCCCAATTGGTGCAACTGCTAACCGACGTAGACACTGATATGCGTAGACGCTGATCAACACAAATGCCAATACCCCATAGATGACAACCTTCTATCATCTGTAGAGATGATGAACTATTTTTCATCATCTCTGCTACCCCTTGTCATCCATGAAGATGAAAGTATGCACCCTGTTGTCTCTGCATCGCCTTTCGCTCTTTTGGGATCTACGAAGATGATAGGATGGATCCTATCATCTCTATAGACATCGAGATCCCTATTTTATTGTCTACACAAATGACAAGGTGGAGATTGTTGTCTCCACTTGAGTCTCATTTGCAGTGCATTTATGGCATATTAAATGCACCTAGCCTAGCCTATCCTACCAAAACATGAAGAGGATCAGATGACTCATTGGTGGGCCCATCTTGACTACTCGTTGGTACTCCCAAGTGCACTCACCAAGCTACAAGTGATCAATAGGGTCCATGCTTTCTTTGGATGCTCTACTCGTGATGTGACAATGACCTTCTTTGGGCCCCTCGAAAGCTTATATAGGGCCCCCACAGATCCCGTTTGAGCCCATGTCTTCCTTGAGCCGTGTTTGTCCCCTGTTTACCTACAAGTCATGTAAATGTTGTCATTTATTTCTATTTTCTCTCCTTTTTCTTATTTCTCAAGTCCTTTTTGTGAAAATTGCCCAAAATTTTTTTTTTTTGTGCAATTTTAGCAAGGGGGCACCCAACTCCTCTATCGTCACCATAGGATTCCCACCTTCTCTAAGGCAACCTATTTTTTTTCTTTGATATGATGCCATTTTGACATCACATCAAAGAGGGGCAAAATTTAGATACTTAAAATCATCCCTAAACACTATATTAATTAATTTTAATATTGCCTATGTCATTATAATTAATTATTAATTAATTGATTATATTGCTCACATTCTTCTACTTTTTTAATTAAATTATTTTAAATAAATGAGTTCATTCTCCTACGTATTTAAATTTAATTTAAATACTCCTAGCCTTAATGTGTTAAATTAATTTAACACATGATCCTTCATCGCCCCTTTTTAAAATAAATTTTATTTATTTAAATCCTCACATCCCATTAATTCCTCTAAACTCATGATTAAATTAAATTTCATTTAATTTAATCTTAAGCCTAGCCTAGAACCTAGCCTATAACCATCATTTTCATCCTCTTAAGCCTACTTCTTCTCTAATCCCACTTAATCATTCATAATCTCCTCTCTAATCCCCCTCATTAGCCTAAGAGTGTGCTCACACATATGTGAGATGGCATGCCTACACACTCCCCTTTGCACCCTTGTCTCTCACTCTTCTTCTCAAGTTTGCTCACACATGTGTGAGAAAACTTTGAATTCTTGACCATTCACATGGCTTGCATGTCACCTTATGTGGCATCTACATGGATGCCACCTCACCAAGCCCTCTCTTGAGCCTATAAATAGAGGACTTGTCTCAAGCATTTGCATCTCCCATCATTGCATTGTTACTATGCCCTTTTGAGTTTTGAGTTCTCATACTAAGAGTTTGCATTGTAGTTTGATTTTCATAGAGATTTCTAAGTGCATAATAACTCTTTGGTAGCTGATTTAGTTTTCCCAATGCATTGTTAGTCTAGTTTCTTCATGTATTAGCATCTCCATTTCATTTACATCTTAGTTTAGCTTGCAGATCTCATTAGTTTCTTTATTGCATTTCATATTTTCACCATTGAATGCTTCAAGTATGGCTTTCTCCATAGCCATTTCTTGAAGTGTTCTTCATTTCATATAGTTTAGGATCATATTGCATCCTTGCATTTGCACATCCACTCAAGAGATTCACTCCATTTTTGTGTTTGGAAGAGCACACCAAACATACCCCTCATCTTAACACACCAACAAGGCCTCTCATGGGTGCCTTTTTTGAGTTGTAGAGGTGGCTAGAAGATTGGGTTTGTTAGCTACTTAGGGTTGCAAAACCAAAGTAAGCATTAGTTGGTGTTTTTTCTTTTCATTTTGATGAATCTTTGATACACTTTCAAGGTTTTTAACTAATTTTTGTTTGTTAACTCATGCTACTAACAAGTCACATTTTCCAGCACACAAGAGTCTTTGAAGAAAAATGAAGATAAAGTGACTCTTAGATTTAATACATTTTTTATTTTGTTTAAAGATATAGAGCATGTGGTTAAGAATGCCACAAACACTTGGAAAAATTTCTATCATCTTCACAAGCCAAGTGAGAAACCAATAGAAATAAAATATGATGATGATGAAACTGATAATGGTGAAGAAGAAACTTATACTAAGCCTACACATTTTGACAATGAGGAAGATGAAGAAGATAAAGAGGAGAGAGCTACTAAGGAAGATAAAGAAGATGATGAGGAGACTAACCCAATGAAGATAGTAGCTATAGTCATTGCCTCACTTCCTTACTCTCCAAGAAAACCAATAGCTACATCAAGCTCATAAATAGCTTCAGCAAGTTTGATTGTGACAACCACAGACACTTCAAATGTCCAATCACTTTTTGCTCCCATTCAGCTCAATTTATCATTAATAGAAGTGACTTCCACTTCATCTACCAAGCTGCAACCTCTCTCTTTTTCAACTACCAAGTTGGTATCATTATTCATGAATATAGTGTCTTCTACAATTTTGAGTTCTTCAATAGTAAGTACTTTAATTTTGGATACTATAGTTTTGTCTACTTTAGTTTTAGATACTTCAATTATGACTTCTTCAGTTTTAGATTCAACAAGCATGCCTATTAGTATTCCATCAGTCAGTACTATATAAATTTTCATTACAAGTCCTTGTATATCAAGTATTGTTTCCATTTCAGACATAAAAAGCATTAAGTACAAGGATAGTTGAACCTAAGGCTCAACCAAGTACAAATTTTTTGAGTAAAGGAAAGGACATAAAGGATGACATAGACCTAGATGAGAAAATAGAAATACCCAAATGGGATATTCATAATCTTTCTATAGATAAAATGCATGACTTTGGTGAAATTCTCCAGAAAAAAGGCCAAGTAGCAAAAATTAAGAGAAGAAAGAGATAGAGAGTATAAGATTATTAATGATGCTAAAAATATTGTCTGAGGCTAAGGAATTGAGGTTGATACATCTCAACCTATTTTGTTACAATTAGAAAAAGTAGTCCAAAAGTTCAATAAGGACTCTAATGGACAAGACAAGCTAATTGAGAAAGCTGACAAGAAATTTGATAATAAAGTGTTGGAGAACATTGCTCAGAAAATAACTATTCAACAAGTTGAGCTTTCATCAATTTTGATCAATCTTGAAACCTCCTACAAAAATGTAACATCACTTTTTGTGAAGTTGTGTGATGTTTTTGAGTTCACAAAAGAAACAAAGGGTAAACTATCAAAACTTGATGAGGATCTAAAAGCTAGTGCTTAGCAGTTGCAACTTGACCATAGTTCAAGCTCTGCACATCACATGAAGATTAGATTTTTGTCAGACATGTAGGCAGAGTTGTTAAGAGAAGAAGAAAAGATCCAATCAACACTGATTGATATTCATAATATGATCCTTCCTATCATGGATACAATGCAGAAACATATTGTTTACTAAAAAACTTTGATCCATGAAAACAACTTCTCTATTGCAGATCACATGATAGAACTCTTTACAAAAGTACAAATCGCTCTACATACATGCAAGATTTTGCAAGAAAATTGAGATAAAACTCTGGAACTTATTTTTAAGGTACATTCTAATTTTTTTATCTCATATTGGTGTCTCCATGTAGATGAGTTCTGAATAAATCTTTGGCATTATTGTCAAAAAGGGGGAGATTATTGTTGAGACACATGGTATGATATATATAGAGACACATAGTATGGGGAAGAAACATGCTATGAAGAGAATGTATATAATAGATGATGTATAGTATACCTTACAAAGATAAATTTTGAAAAAACTCAAATAGTAAATTCTATCAAGCTAGTATCACATGGTGATGTATATAAGATTTTGGCTGATAAGTGTTTTTGTCTCTAATGCTAAAGGGGGAGATTGTTGACATGTCAGTCAAGTTTAATATTAGTGACACACTTATTCAAATTTTGTATGGCTACTGAGCTCATTGAATAGTCTACAATTTTTGCCATGTAATTTAGTAGCCACCGAGCTCTACAATTACTACCGAGTTTTTTAGACTAATTCCAATAGCTATCAAGCATTTAAGTGGTTACCAAGTGTATTTAGTTGGTGTGAAGCCTAGTAGTTCAAACCAAGAAGATTTAGTCTAGCAGTTCAACCTGAGCAGTTTAATGGTTACTAAGCATTATAGTTTCTACCAAATTCATAGTTCATATAATGTGAAGATAGTGTAAACTAAGCTTATTTGTTTACTGAGTGATTTGGTTTATGCCAAGTTACACAGTATCTACCAAGTCACTAGTGCAGACCAAGTTCAAGACTACTTTGAAGTGATTAGTATGGACTGAGCCTCTATGTCTACAGAGTGCATGATGATGCTAAGTAATGATAGTGGGCACTAAGTATCAGAATTTCACCAAGTCAGTCTTCAGAACACAAGTGTCTTCATTTGGGCTAACTTTGTAATATTGGTGTTAACTTGTATGATGGCCAAATTTTTACTATTGGTGTTTGGTTTGATGTGTGTGTGTGTGTGTGTGTGTGTGTGTGTGTGTGTGTGTGTGTGTGTGTGTGTGTGTGTGTGTGTGTGTGTGTGTGTGTGTGTTGTGTCTGTGTCTATGTCTGTGATGTATTGTATCATATCAATGTGAATGTATGGAATGCAATGTGTATGTAATGCAAGTGCAAGAATGTGAATGTAAGTAGCACATAAAGATTTATGAAGGCCATATCAGCATAAGGAGTATTAGTGAAAAATCTATCACTGAAAGGTGATTAGTACAATCAAGAATCTCTATCAACAATCCAGTTGTAAGTCAGAGATCTACTATTTCATCCTAACAAGTGAACCAATCAAGATCTTTTCACAAGGTACACTTAACAGTCTTTCTTAAATCTCTTAATAGAGTGCATACTTCATTGTGTGTTTGTAAAACCTCTAACAAGGTGGACCTAGCAGTCCTAATTGCTCCTAATAGGGCATATCATTAGCAGTGATCATTATAAGCCTTAATAGGCCAACTTTATGCTGCAGTATTGAATTTTTTTGGGTATCATCCCCACCTCAATTTACTTTCTATTTGGAAGGTTTTTGGGTCACCAAATTTTTGTGTTCAAGTGTTGTAGATGCTTTTATATTTTTAGTTTTATATGCATGCAATTAGATCAGATGTGATAAATTAATTGTCAAATGATTTATTGGATTCAAAATTGAAATTGGTGTAGAAATTTTACAGGTTACTAATTCACCCCTCCCCTCTCAGTAACCTAGCATAGTCTTGAATAATTCCAACACATAAGAGCTTAGCATTATCTCATTACCACTAGGGTTGTTCCCTCTCATTGGCTCTGCTAAAGTAAATCTCAGGAGGTAGTCCCTCTAAAGATTAGTACAAATTTTCTCTTACACCCAGGATACATGAATGGTAAGTGGACATGATACTTCTTCTTACTAAAATTGGAAAAAAACATAGAATGTGGCTATTCTAAAAGACACAATGATCTAATCTAAAGAGGACACACAAAAATGAAAATCATGTTGTATTTATGCCCAAATGAAGGTTATGGTTTTCATTTAACAACCCCTTAAAGTAATATAAATAAAGGGACAATCAAATATGTTATTGAGTGGCCTTTGACACAACATCTAGCCAAACAAACCTAGAAAACTACCTTAATGAATAGCCACTCATTAAAATGTTAGTAATCTAAAATGCAACTATAAATTTTATCAAATTATAACTATTTAAAAATGATTCTACAATTTTGCAACACAGATGCATAGTAATAGTAAACAAAAGTACAGAAAGGAGACAGATGCAACAAAAATAAATAGAAGCACAAAAATATGGAATGAAGGTGTAGAAAGGATGGATTTGAATTATTGATGAACAAATGCAAACTTCTGGCGAATAGATGCAAGCTTCTAGTAAATAGATGTGCAAGATAAATAGAAATGTGTCAAAAAATAATAGAAGCACAACAATATTAAATGAATGTGCACATATAGATGAAAGTGCAATAGGAATGGATGAATGGGAAGATCTACACGATGAATGTGTTGAAACAACTTGTGTGTCATCTACACATGTAAAAACTTCAAATGAAGATCAAATTTTGGGGTTGAGTCTGAT
This sequence comes from Cupressus sempervirens, assembly GCA_028749045.1. Lineage (NCBI taxonomy): Eukaryota > Viridiplantae > Streptophyta > Pinopsida > Cupressales > Cupressaceae > Cupressus > Cupressus sempervirens. The sequence continues at coordinate 788,035,025 of CM053791.1, read as the reverse complement.
GATGGGCACAAAAAATATATGCATAAATTAGTGACAATGCATAAACAATCAATCTAAGCTAATAAACACATATGCAATGAAGGATTGAAAATTACAAAGGAGTTTTTGGCTTTCCTTACTAGTTGTAACATGCCTCCATTTTCCTCCTAGTCTTGAGCATCCTGATTTCGTGAGCCCTCAAATTGTGATTGACTTCCTTCTTCAAGATTCTTCAAGATTTTGGAGATTGTGAACCTTAATGCAAGATCTATTAAATGATCCTAAGATGCTAAATTTAGATGATGATGAATGGATGAAAGAAGTAAGATTCTAATGGATATTGGATGAACAACTATAGAATTAATGGCTAATTTATTATTTATTCTCTAATTCTAATTCAAAGTGAAAATTATAGTTCTTAATCTCAAATTATAGGTGTTCATTTGAGGAGATAGAATTTCCTTTTATAGACTCTAAGAAGACTCAAGCCTACATGGAAACATTCGACAATGGAGAGACAATTTAGGACACATGGATGGATGACATTGACTTTGTTGGAGAAATGGAGGAAATGAAGGGTTTAGTTGAGATGTGAGAGAAAAGTCAAAGGGAGGAAAGACACTTGGAAGACATCTCATCAAGACTTCTTGAGAGGACTCTAGCTTTAGGGAGGACTCTATGGACAAGTGTCTCATGAACCCCAATTGACTACATGAGGTGGACTGACTAACTCCAAGTTAGTAGAGGAAGTGGAAGAGGACTTAGTCACCCAAAGACACGTGCCCTAGAGGTTGAGTTAATCAAGGCCACATATCCTCTTTTAACCCCATAAAATAGGACACATGGGTGAGGATAAATAGGATTCTTAATAATTAATTAAAATTAATTATTGGTGCAACTATGAGGTGGCACATGACATGGATTGACTTGGTGGACTAAGAGACTTAGTCATTTAAGTGAGTGGATGCTACACCCTTAATATTGGTGTATACAGAATTATGAATAGTCAACTTGTGGCTATCTTAATCCTTAATTAAGTCATGTTATCATAATTATATTATTATTTAGTTAGGTAGTTTGGCCTAGGTGCTATGTAGGGTTGTGTCTATTCAACCTAAGCATAATTAGGTATATATAGGAGGTTGTGAGTCTTATTTCAAGATCATACTATGAACTGTGTTCTTATTGGAGATATTTGGAGGTTTCCCCCTCAGAGTGGCCTATTACTCTTAGTTATTAACAAGTATTTATATAGTATTTCATATTATTTCTTCTATTGTGCAAGTTATTTTATTACAAGTGGTATAAGAGCATGATCTTGGCACCATAGAGGCAAGATTTTTTCTTAACATTGGGGCAATCTTGGGAGGAGCATAACTTTCATATTTTAAAAAAAATTCAAAGATTTTTAAAGGGTGTTTGAAGACCATATTAAAGAAGCTATAGCCCAAATTTTAGGGGAATTGGAGCAAATTTGAGAAAATTATTGCAAAATTACTATTGCTACACAATTTATTAAGATCTTCATATCTCTCACATCCTGCTGGATTGGAGTATAACTTATATTGGGTTTTGAATACATATTAGAGGAGCCTAAATTTAAAATCTTGGAGAAATTAAAGAAAAATAAGCAAGATATTGCAAAATTAGGAAAATTTTCTCTCAAGGGAGAAAATTTGCTAAATTTTTTGGATTTTTCTAAGGGTATCTTGGCCTGAGTAACTTATAGTAAAAAATAAATAAATAAATGAGAGAATTAACATTTCATTTGTGTGATTTATTTAAAATATATTGGTTTCCATCATGATGGGGCCTTCAACAAGAGGTAAAAAGAATGCTACCACACCAAAGAAATCCTTTGATCAAGATTGGGAAACAACAGAGGATAGTAATCCCAATGAGGAACTAAGTAAGTTCAAGGAAGAGGTTAAGAGGGATATGTGTGACCTGTGAGGAGATATATTAGATATACGAAGCATGTTACACACCTATATGAATGAAACAACGAAGGGGCTCTCAAGCAATCAAGGTGAAACCTTCACATTGACTAATAATGACACAAATTTTAATACTCCTACAGAATCTAGGAATTTTTTCCAAAGGTGGATATGCAAAAATTTGATGGCAAGGATCATCTAAAATGGATAAATTAAATGTATAATTTTTTAAAAATACATCAAACCCCATATGGACAAAAGGTCATGATGGCTTCCTTATATCTAGAACTAGATCAATTCATTTGGTATCACTGGCTTTGTACTCATAGGAGGAAAAATAGTCTCACCATATCATGGTCAATGTTTACAGAAGAACTCCAAGCACAATATAGCAATAGTGTGACAAAAAACTTCTTTAGCCAACTTGCTAAGCTTCAACAAACAGGATCAGTTAAGGATTATATTCAAAAATTCCAAAATCTATGCTTGAGAGTGGATACCATTACAGAGAAGAAATTGAATGATTTATTCTTGGGTGGTCTCAAGGATCAAATTCAACATGAGGTAAGCATGTTTTTTCCTAGCTTAGTAAATGAGTCTTTTATATTCGCACATAGGGTAGAGGAGAAGTTCTTGATTCTTAGAAAGCAAGGGGCTAATGTAAAAAGAGAAAGAATATTCAACATATTCTCTTCCTCAACCTACTAGGTTGACTCCACAAAAAATTGAGGAGAAAAGAGAAAAAGGATCATGTGACATAAATGTAGTGAAAATATATTGTTCTATATTGGAGGTCCAAGTGAGGAAGAAGAGGATGAACGCATATCAGAAGAGGATAGGGAGACAGGTGAGAGATCACATGTTCTCAACCAATCATTTCTTGTCATGCACTTTTAGGTTTTAGTGCACCAAAAAATCTTAAGGTAGTGGGTTTCTTAAAGAAGCATAAATTAATAGTGTTGATTGACACAACTAGTATTCATAATTTCATCAACAAAAAGTTGGCAACTCTTCTAAATTATTTCATATATCCAGCCCTAGAGTTTTAGGTTTTGATTGCAGATGGATATATAGTTAGTTGTTCAAGGAAGTGGCATAGCATCAAATTATCCATGGGAGATAATCAACTTGATACCCCAATGAATGTGATATCCATGGGTGCGGTGAATATTTTTTAGAGAGTACAATGGCTTACTACATTGGGAATAATTGAGATGAACTTCCAAGAATTATTCATGTGATTTCAATCAAAAGGAAAGGTAGTGGAGCTAAGGGGATTGAAGGAAAAATCCACACAGATGGTAATCTCTCATAAAATGCAAAAGTTTCTAAAAAAAGGAGCAAATGGATTTGTGGCCTAGCTATATTCACTAGAAGTCTCTCTCAATCTAATGCTCTTACTCATCTAGATTTACAAGAAATAATTTATTGTCACTTACTGTTTCTTTGAGATATGCCTAAAGTACTTCCTCCTAAGAGGGATCATGACCATGCCATTAAACTAGTTCTAGATAGCCAACCACCAAACATCAAGCCTTATAGGTACACACACATACAAAATAGTGAGATAGAAAAATTGTTGAGGAAATTTTAGAGGAAGGAATTATTAGGCATAGACAAAGTGCTTACTCCTCACCTATTGTGATGGTGCATCAAAAGTGTCCAGATTGTAGAGTGCTCAACAAGTACACCATTAAAGATAAGTTTCCTATTCTAGCCATCGATGATCTTCTAGATTAATTAAATTGAGCTATGTATTTTACCAAGTTAGATCTTAGATCAAGTTATCACCAAATTTGGATTAAGGAGGAAGATATTTGCAAGACAACATTTCAAGCTCATGAGGGTCACTTGAATTTTTGGTGATGTCATTCAGTCTTACAAACGCACCATCTACATTCCACAGTTTGATGAATTCCACTTTTAAGAATTTCTTGAGAGAGTTTATGTTAGTTTTTTTTCATGATATATTAATTTATAGCAAGACTTGGGAAGAAAATTTTCAGCATGTAGATCAACCATTACAATTACTCGAAGATCATCAACTCTATGCTAAGCCATCCAAGTGTGCTTTTGGTCTTAATGAGGTGGAGTATTTGGGACACATAGTTTCACATGAAGGAGTAAAAGTGGACCCTAACAAAATTAAGGCTACCATGGAATGGCCTATTCCAAAAACCATTAAGAAGCTAAGGGGTTTCTTGGGATTGACATGGTACTATAGAATATTTGTGAAGAATTATGGTCATATAGCAACACCCCTTACCACTATATTAAAGAAGGATTCTTTTCATTGGAATGAATCTGCCAATGTAGCATTTGAGCAATTGAAGAACACTATGTGTGCAACTCTAGTGGTTGTTGCTTTGAACTTCACCAAGGAATGTGATGCCTCTGGAAATGGGATAGGAACAATTCTCATGCAAGAAGGTCGACCAATTTCTTTTAAGAGTCATCAATTAAAAGGTAAAAATTAACTCAAGCCTATTTATGAGAAGGAAATGCTAGCAATCCTTCATGTAGTTAAAAAATGGAGGCCTTATTTAACGGGTTGACACTTCAAGGTTAAGACAGATCATGATAGCCTAAAATATTTTTTGGAACAAAGACTATCTTTAGAAGGGAAACAAAAATGGGTCACTAAGATGTTGGGATGTGACTTTGAAATTGTATAAAAGAAAGGGAAGGAAAATATTGCAATCAATGCACTTTCTAGGAAAGATGAAAAAGATGAAGCCTTATTATGTGCCCTTTCAATATTACAAGAAAATTGAGTGGTAGAAGCCAAAGATGAGTGGTAAAATAATGATGCAACAAGTAATCTCATCCAACAAATAAAAAGTGACCCTAGTATTTTAGATAAGTTTTGTTTAAAGGGGGATATTCTTTGGTATAAAGAGTGATTGTATTTTTGCAAGAATTCCACTCTTAAACAGAAGATTCTCAAAGAACTATATGAGTCCCCAATTGGTGGTCATTCAGAATTTTTGAAGACATATCATTGTGTCAAGAAAGATTTTGTTTGGGAAGGGATAAAAGGTGATGTTCAAAATTTTTTGGTTGAATGTTTGGTTTGTCAAAGAAATAAGGGGAAACAATTAAGACACTATGTCTCTTGCAACCATTATCTATTCCTAGCCAACATCAAGAAGCGGTATCATCATAGGGCTTTCCAAATATAAAGGTCATAATATCATCATGGTAGTAGTTGATCGCCTCACTAAATATGAAAATTTCATTGCATTATCACATCCTTTTACAACAAGTATAGTGGGAAAAGTTTTCTTGGAGAATATCCAAAATCTACATGGTACAGCTAAGGTTATTGTTAGTTATCATGATCCTATCTTTACTAGTCACTTTTGGAAAGATTTATTCTCATATTTGGGTACTCAATTGGCTCATAGTTCTTCATACCATCCTTAATTAGATGGGAAAACTAGGATTGTTAATAAATGTTTGGAAGGATACCTATGTTATTTCACTTCAAAAAAAAAAATTCAATTGGTAGATTGGATACATCTTGCCGAATGGTGGTACAATGCTTCTTTTCATAGCTCATCAAAAATGTCTCCATTTTTGGCACTTTATGGATATCATCCTCCTTCCATCACATCATCATTAAAGGTGTCACCAAGAGCTCAGGTAGTAGAGGACCACTTGCTTCATCAACAACATGTACTTTTGGGACTCAAGGAGAATTTAGCTATGGCATAGAATCGAATGAAACAACAAGTGGACCAACATCATAGTGAAAGAAATTTTTAAGTTGGGGACTGGGTCTTCTTAAGATTGTAGCCTTATAAACAAATCTCAATGAAGAAAAAAAATAATAATAATAAGTTGTCTCTAAGATATTATGGACCATACCAAATTATGCAAAAGATTGGTAGTGTTTTCTACAAGCTTGAGTTGCCACCAACAACAAAGATACATCCAGTTTATCATGTTTCTTGTTTGAAAATGGTAATTGGGTAGAATATTCTTACTCAGACAGTACTAGTAGAACTTGATGAAGCAAGAAGAATAATTTTCGAACCAGAGTGCATCCTTCAAACACACATGAAGAAGTTGAGGAATAGAATCCTCACTCGGTATCTCATTCAATGAAAGAACTTATTAGTTGAAGAGGCCACATGGGAGGATGAGTAGTTCATTCCAAAGAATCCACACTTGATTAGCATTGAGGAAAATGCTTCTTTCAAGAGAGGGGGCATGCTATGCACTTAATATTGGTGTATATAAGGTTATGAATAGTCAACTTGCGACTATTTTAATCCTTAATTAAGTCATGTTATCATTATTATATTATTATTTAGGTAGGTAAGTTGTCCTAGTTGTTATGTAGGGTTGTGTCTATTCAACCTAAGCATAATTAGGTATATACAGGAGGTTGTGAGTCTTATTTCAATATCATATTGTGAAGTGTGTTCTCATTGGAGATATTTGGAGGGTGCCCCCTTGAAGTGGCCTATTCCTCTTAGTTATTATCAAGTGTTTATAAAATATTTCATATTATTTCTTCTATTGTGCAAGTTATTTCATTACAGTGGATGATTAAGAAATTTAAATAAATCACTTAATAGGACTATTTAGAAGACTTCAGATAGTGTAACTGACTTAGGTGAATTAGTTTAATAAATTAAATAATTTATTAATACTAATAGAAGAATAATATTAATTAAATATAAAAAACATTTAATTAATTAACAAAAAGTGAATTAATTTAATAAATTAAATAATTTATTAAAGGTAATAGAAAAAATTTTAATAAATTAAATATTGAAATATTTATTTAAATGACTTGACAATTTTTAATTGTATATTAGTGTTCCACAAAATTTTACCCAACTATGAATATTATTAACAATATTTAAACTTAAATAGATGGTCAAACTAAAAAGTAAGCATAAGCATTACACAATGAAAATCATAACGCCATTATTTGTTAACCAAGGAAACCCTAGGCAAGGGAAAATCCCATTGGAGATGTTATTCACAAAATGATCCACTAATTAAAAGTATCTTGTGAAAGACATTTGTCCCTGTTATGAGTCTATTACATTTGTATAGTGTATCAATCCTAGATAGAGGATTAGGCCTTGTTAGAAGCCTTGAACATGCTAGAATTTTTTATTACAATGCAAAAGTGCAAGATGAGCTCATTACTCAAACATGCACATATAGTTATACAATGTTATCAATAAAGATATATAGGAAAACCTTTTACAGTGTTGATATCTTCAATATATGATCTGTCTTTGTAGTTTGTTCTTCAAAACTATAGACAATTGTTATGCTTTTCTCTAGCATCAAATTTGCATTTATACCAATCACATAAAGTGCACATATAAACGTTATATCATTATAATGCTATACCACATTGTTAGTGCAAATAATTAATTATTATTTACACTTTACTTAAGTTTACTTAGGTTCATGCATTATTTTATAATTTATTAGTTAGACACCTAAGAGTATGCGTACTCATATGAGTTGTCTTGTAGACAACACAAGATTTAGCAACTCTTAATTAAGCACATGGTGTCTACAACATAATTTTATGTGACACACCTATGTAGGCTTATCCTCTCATCATTGCACAAAATTTAGGCTTATCCTTTCATCATCGCACTAACTTCTGTGATCAATGGAGGATAATCCACTCTTTGTGGACATGTGCTTAGTTGTAAGGCTTATCATTTTGCTAGCTCCTAGTCATTCTAGAGGCCTTTATGTACAGGCACTTCTAGTGTACTTGTACATCAATTAAAATCAATAATCTATCATTGAATAATCTGATACCCAAAGAATTAGTTATTCATTCTCATATTGTTATGATCATACATTATTTGGTTCATATTGTGCTAGTCTCGTGCTTCTTGATCTTGGAGTTATTTTTTCCTAAGACAAATTCTTCATGGTATCATAGCTATACCAAATTCTTACATGGTATTAGAACTATATCAAACTCTTACATGGTATCAGATCCATAGGAGCATCATTTCACATCCATTGGAGACCATTTTTGCTTCACCTCTCAGATGACCTCGATTTAGATCTAGAGTATCTACAACTAGTGGGAGCATCTAGAGCCAAAGTGAACCCAACCATTGCATCTAAAGTGTCAATTTGATGAATTTTGACTATAAATTTAACTAGACCATAGTCAAAATTGAGGCAATTTTTTTTTGCAAATCGGCACTCGAAATGCCTAATTTGTGAAACTGGTATCATCTCTTCAGATCTGTGCAATTAATTTTTAGATCTGTATTTTTCATTTGCTTCTCCTTTCAGATCTGCAATTTTTTTTTTTTAGATTTGAAATTTATTTTTGAAATTCTACACAAAAAAATGGCCTTTTAGGCTAGTAGGAGATATTTTTTTGCAAGACAAGATTGGAGCTTGCTGGTGCAAATCAAAATTGGCATCATATTTAGAAGGTCAAAAAAAACCCCAAATCAACTTATCTTTCATCAAAATTGGACATCTGAGGTGAAATCTAGAGCCATTTGACTTTTGGAGGTGCAATGATAGTGATTTAAGAAAAATAATTATAGAGGTGATTTTCAAATAGCGATACCTCCCTCATATGGACTCCTTTTTTTTGAGCAATTGTTTTTGTTTTGTGGTAGAATTTCATGATCTACACATTGGTGTAGGATGTTTGAGATCTTTGTTCCTAATTTTTTTTGCAAATTGCAAATCTCAATTTTTGCAACCTCAAAGGCTTAGTATGAGCTCATTTGGACACATTTTTAGGTTCCATTTTTTTTTGAAAGTGCATTTTTTTCATCTACTTTCTAGATTTGCAATCAGATTATAGGCTTGTGTGGATAGAAATACCACTTTTAGAAATAGGTCCTATTTTGCATCATACTACTTAGATCAAACATCAAAATTGATGTATCTTTAAGCTAAATTGCTAAATTCTAGATCTAAACTACAAGAGGAGGTTGTAAACAAAAAAATCAGAAGTCCACTCTTGTCCAATTTGGCAAGTGGCCTATTGTAAATGCACTATGTATAAAGTGTCAAAAGCATTCATTAGGAGGGTTTCATTGATTATTTTTTCATTTTAGGGGGTGCATACATTTATTGATCTCATGGAGTTTTGTTTCACATGTCAATTTGGTATAAGACCAAGGTTGACAAAGAGGAACTATCAAAAATGGAGTGCCTTGATAATTGATTATCTAAGAGATCATAAGGAAGTATTTCCTTATCTATATTCCAAATAACTACCCTCTTACATTGATTGTACACCTATCAACATAATTGGGAAAGTCATTTTTTCAATATCAATGTTGAATGCTTTGCTATCATTGGAAAGATCACTAAACCTTATGACATTTGGATGACTCTTTGGAAAGCATATGGAAATCCTACAATTCCTCCATTTCCAGAAGACATTCTAACTTTAGTCACTCCAATTATGGTACCTTCACCTCTAGATGAGATCCTATGTCTTGATGCTCCTATTGTTTCTAGTGATCCAATTCCAATCACAGATGCTCCTAATTTAGTGTAGCAAGAAATACCATGTCTTCTTACTTCAGCTTCATTGGATGACTTCATTCCAAAAATTCCAATGTTATTTGTAGCGTCCTACATTAAAGATGTGGGATACATCATTGATGACATCCACCTTCTCTTTGTTGAGGAGACTTCTTCACTTGTTTTGAGGGAACACTCTGACCCTCAACCACTTGAGCTTTCTTTTGAGACTGACATGATTGTGGAAACTTCTTTACAACAGTTAGAGAAGGAATATTTTACTTCAGAGCAGACATATCATTCTTTGGAGACTATATTCTAGTTTCCTCAGACATCATATCATCTGAGGATTCTTCCTACTAGTTGGGGACCATTCTCTACTACACCTATGATATCATTTCTTCCTACAAGGAGGAACATCATTCAGCTTTCATGGTGCAACTTCTTTAGTCATCCAGGAGCTTCTTTCATGCATATGCATTCATTATTGAGGGGAGGCAACATTGCTTCTCTTCCCATTTCTTCCTATCAGGATGCTTTGTTGTCTTTGGAGGTTGATTGAGTTTCATACATGGACATGTTACCTTGTTTGCCACCTTCTTTTGGGCATTCACTAGATTGGTTTGTGGCATCTACATTCATCAAGGAATTGTCAACATATGAGCAAAATTTAGAGGTAGCATCCATAACATACTACATATGGATTCCTCATCCATCTTCCTATCCACAATGGGAAGAATACTTGTGCCTATACTTGGTCTATCTTCTTCCTAAAGGGAGAAATGTTATCTGTAGGCATTGGATTCTCTTTTGTCTTCAAGCACTCATCATTAGGAGATCCCTCACTAACGAGGGGATTTCATGGAGGGATTCTCTATTGTATATGCATGATGTATGTCATAATGGGGGGTCCTAATTACTCCATCCATACATGCATCTTTCTTTATTGTACTTATCTCTCTTTCTGGGGGAGGATTTTTCCCATGAGGTTTTCCCTCTTTCTCCATTTTCAAAGAGATTTCATTTCATTGCATTGCATTGTATGTAGAGCATTTCATTTGTACATGGGTACCTAACATGGCCTAGTCGCCGAGACCCATTATGCATTTTCATCATATCTTTTGTGAGCTTAAGTTCATTCCCCTAAGTTGCACTTAAGGGGGGTTGTTAGTGTAAATAATTAATTATTATTTACACTTTACTTAAGGGAAAATGCACCAAGTTGTAGTGCCAAGAAGATGATAATTTTTTTTCTTCAAAATTTGCAATAGTGCGCATGTGTTATGGCCTGTACACAGGCTTGTTGAGCCAAAGCCATAGGACTTGTGCGCTATAAAAAATAGGATTTCTCAATAGTGCATGCACACTAAAGCAATATGTGCTATAGACAAATGTAATTCTCAATAGTGTGTGTGCACTATGGTGCGTACAAACTATTGGAAATCACATACAACAATAGAAATCCCTACTCTCTCTCTCCCCCCTCTACCTCCTTCTGCCCTCTCTCTCAATTTCTCCCTCCCTCTCTCCCTACCCCATCCTCTCTCTCTCTGTATCTTATCCTATACTCTTTCTCTCCTCCCTCTTCCCCCTCTCTCTCTCCCTCTCTCTCTTCCTCCCTCTATTATACACTACTCTATGTTCCCTCCCTCTCTCTATATATACATACATCCTATCCCACATACTCTTTGAACCCCTATTCCTCTCTCTCTCTCTCTCCCCTTCTCTCCCTCTATCATCCACTACTCTATGTCCCTCTCCCTCCCTCTCACCCTCTCTCCCTCCCTCCCTCCCTCCCTCCCTCCCTCCTTCCCTCTCCATTCCCCTCTCTCCATTTCTCCCTTTCTCTTCCCCTGCTTCATCTCCTCTCTCTCTCTCTCTCTCTCTCTCTCTCTCTCTCTCTCTTTCTCTACATCCTATCTCATACTCTTTCCCTCATCCCTCTCATCCCCCCCTCTCTCTCTCTCTCTCTCTCTCTCTCTCTCTCTCTCTCTCTCTCGCTCTCTCTCTCTGTCTCTCTCTCTCTCTGTCTCCCACCCCCTAATTTGTGTCCCTTTCTCTCTTTTTATGAATCCTATCCCATGCACTCTTTGAAACCCCATCCTCTATTCCCTATCAATCTCTCCCTCTCTCCCCTCCCTTTCTCCCTCCCTCCCTCCTTCTCTCTCTCTCTCTCTCTATATATATATATATATATATGCACCCTATTCCATGTACGCTTTGAACCACCATTCCTCTCTCTCTCACCTCTCTCTCTCTCTCCATCCCAATCCCACCCTCTCACATCCTTTACTATGTATCCCTCCCTCTCTTTCTATGCATCATATCCCATGTAGCCTTTGATCCCCCATCCTCTACTCCCTCTCTCTCTCTCTTTCACTCCCATCCCCTTCTCTATGTCCCTCTCTCTCTTTATATGCATCCTATTCAATGTACTCTTTTAAACCCCATCCTCTACTCCCTATCAATCTCACCCTCTCTCTTTCCTATCCATTACTCTCTCTCTTCCCCAATCCCCTACTCTATGTTCTCCTCTCTTTCTATGAATCCTATCCCATGTATGCTTTGAACTCCCATCCCATACTCTCTCCATTTATCCCTCCCTCTCTCCCCATTTCTCCCTCCCTCCCTCTATACCTGATCCTCTCTCTCTCCCCCTCCCTCCCTCCCTCTCCCTCTCCCTCTCTCTCCACCTCTCTCCCCCTATCTATCTCTCTCTTTCCCTCTCCCTCTAATGTTCAATAATGTATCTCACTCTCTCTCTATCTATCTCCCTCTCCCACCACCTACTATCTCTCACTCTCACTCTCCCATCCCCTATTGTCTCTCACACACACTCCCATCTCCCCTCTCTCTTGCTCTCCCTCTCCTGCCACCTACTATCTCTCACTTTCTCTCTCCCATCCCCTACTCTCTCTCTCTCTTATTCTCCCACCCTCTACTCTCTCTCTCCCCCTATCCCCTACTCTCTCCTCTCCCATCCCCTACTCTCTCTCTTACACACACTCTCATCCTCTCTCTCTCTCTCTCCCTCTCACACTCCATCTCCCACTACCTACTCTCTCTCTCCCATCCCTTACTCTCTCTCTCTCTCTCTCTCAGGATACTCTCTCTAGCTCTCTCTCCTCTCCCATCTCCTACTCTCTCTCACACACACACACTCCCATCCTCCCTCTCTCTATCTCCATCTCCCACTCCCTCTCCCACCATCTACTCTCTTTCTCACTCTCTCTCCTCTATCCCCTACTCTCTCTCTTGCTCGCACTCCTCTCCTCTCCCATTCCCTACTCTCTCTCTCTCTCTCTCTCTCTCTCTCTCTCTCTCTCTCTCTCTCTCACTCTCACTCTCCTCTCTCTCCTTCTTCCACTCCCTCTCCCATCACCTACTCTCTCTCTCATTCTCCCACCCCTACTCTCTCCCACTCTCTCCCCCATCCCAAACTCTCTCTCCTATCCCATCCCCTACTCTCTTACACACACTCCCATCCCCCCTCTCTCTCCCTCTCTCCCTCTCCCTCTCCCTCTCCCACTGCCTACTCTCTCTCCCACCACCTACTCTCTCTCACTTTCTCTCTCCCATCCCCTACTCTCTCTCTTAGTCTCCCACCCTCTACTCTCTCTCTCCCCCTATCCCCTACTCTCTCCTCTCCCATCCCCTATTCTCTCTCTTACACACACTCCCATCATCTCCTCTCCCATTCCCTACTCTCTCTCTCTCACACACACACACACTTCCATCCCCCCTCTCTCTCTCTCACTCTCATTCTCTCTCTCTCCCTCTCCCTCTCCCTCTCCCACTACCTACTCTCTCTCTCTCTCTCTCATTCTCCCACCCCTACTCTCTCTCACTCTCTCTCTCCCATCCCTAACTTTCTCTCCTCTCCCATCCCCTACTCTCTCTTATACACGCTCCCATCCCCCCTCTCTCCCCCTATCTCCTTCTCCCTCTCCCTCTCCCACCACCTACTCTCTCTCTCACTTTCTCTCTCTCATCCCCTACTCTCTCTCTCTTATTCTCCCACCCCCTACTCTCTCTCTCCCCCTATCCCCTACTCTCTCCTCTCCCATCCCCTACTCTACTCTCTCCATCTCTCTCTCATGATACTCTCTCTCCTCTCCTATCCCCTACTCTCTCTCTTTCACACACACACACTCTCATCCCCCTCTCTCTCTCCTCTCCCATCTCCTACTCTCTCTCTCTCTCTCACTCCCATCCCTCCTCTCTATCTCTTGCTCTCCCTCTCCCACTCCCTCTCCATCGCCTCCTCTCTCTCTCTCACTCTCTCTCTCTCCCATCCCCTACTCTCTCTCTCCCTCTCCCTCTCCCATTTCCTACTCTCTCTCATAGTCTCTCTCTCAAACTACTCTCTCTTGCTCTCTCTCCTTTCCCATCCCCTACTCTCTCTCTCTCACACTCCCATCCCCTACTCTCTTTCACACACACTCCCATCCCCCCCTCTCTCTCTCCATCTCCCTCTCCCACTCCCTCTCCCACTCCCTTCCCAATGCCTACTCTCTCTCCCTCTCTACTCTCTCTCACTCTCTCTATCTCCCATCCCCTACTCTCTCTCTCTCTCTCTCATTCTCCCACACCGTAGTCTCTCTCACATCCCCTACTCTTTCACTCCCATCCCCTACTCTCTCACACACACACTCCCATCACCCCACTCTCTCTCCCTCTCTCTCTATCTCACTCTTACTCTCCCACTCCCTCTCCCACCACCTACTCTCTTTCTCTCACCCACACACACTCTCTCTCCCATACCCTACTCTCTCTCCCACTACCTACTCTCTCTCTCTCACTCTCTCACTCTCTCTCCCATCCCCTATTGTCTCTCTCTCTCAGGCTACTCTCTCTTGCTCTCCCACTCCCTCTCCCACCACCTACTCTCTCTCACTCTCTCTCCCCTCTCCCCTACTCTCTCTCTCATTCTCCCACCCCCTACTCTCTCTCCCACCCCTTACTCTCTCTCTCATCCCCTATTATCTCTCTCCCACCCCCTACTCTCTCTCACTCTCTCTCTCCCATCCCCTCTCTCTCACTCTCGCTCTCCCCCTCCCTCTCCCACTACCTACTCTCTCCCCCATCCCCTACTATCTCTCTCTATCTCTCTCTCTCCCACCTCCTACTCTCTCTCTTGCTCGCTCTACCTCTCCCACCACCTACTCTCTCTCACTTTCTCTCTCCTATCCCCTAATTTCTCATTCTCCCACCCTCTACTCTCTCTCTCTCCTATCCCCTACTCTCTCCTCTCCCATACCCTACTCTCTCTTACACACACTCCTATCCTCTCTCTCTCCCTCTCCCACTCTCTCTCCCACTGCCTACTCTCTCTCACTCTCTCTACCCCCTCCCCTACTCTCTTTCTCTCAAGCTACTCTCTCTTGCTCTCTCTCTCCTCTCCCATCCCCTACTCTCTCTCACACACACACTCCCATCCCCCTTCTCTCTATCCCTATCTCCTACTCCCTCTCCTACTACCTACTCTCTATCTCCCTCCCATCCCCTACTCTCTCTCAAGCTACTCTCTCTCGCTCTCTCTCCTCTCCTCTCCCACCCCATACTCTCTCTCTCTCTCTCACACTCCCATCCCCCCACTCTCTCACTCTCTTTCATGCTCCCTCTCCCACTCCCACTACCTACTCTCTCTCATTCTCCCACCCCCTATGCTCTCTCACTCTCTCTCCCATCCCTTATTCTCTCCCCTCTCCAATCCCATACTCTCTCTCTTACACACTCCCATTTCCCCTTTATATCTCTTCGTCTCCCTCTCCCTCTCTCACTACCTACTCTCTTTCTCCCATCCCCTACTCTCTCTCTCTCTCTCAGGCTACTCTCTCTTGTCTCCCATCCCCTACTCTCTCTCTTTCACACACACACACACACACACTCCCATCCCCCCTCTCTCTCCTCTTCCATCCCCCCTCTCTCACTCACATCCCCTCTCTTACTCTCCTTCTCCCACTCCCTCTCCCACTATCTACTCTCTCTCTCTCATCCCCTACTCTCTCATTCTCCTGCCCCCTACTCTCTCTCACTCTCTCTCCCATCCCCTACTCTCTCTCCTCTCCCATACCCTACTCTCTCTTGCACACACACACACACTCCCATTCCCCCTCTCTCTCTCTCCTTCTCTCCCTCTCCCACTGCCTACTCTCTCTCTTTCTCACTCACTCTCTCTCGAGCTACGCTCTTGCTCTCTCTCCTCTCCCATCCCCTACTCTCTCACACACACACTCCCATCCTCTCTCTCTCTCTCTCTCTCTCTCTCTCCATCTCCCTCTCCCACTCCCTCTCCCACCACCTACTCTCTCTCCCTCTCTACTCTCTCTCACTCTCTCTATCTCCCATCCCCTACTCTCTCTCATTTGATCACCCCCTACTCTCTCTCTCCCATCCCTACTCTCTCTTCCACCAGCTACTCTTTCTCTCACACACACTCCCATCCCCCCACTCTCTCTCTCCCTCTCTCTATCTTGCTCTTGGTCTCCCACTGCCTACTCTCTCTTTCTTACTCACACACTCTCTCTCTCATCCCCTACACTCTCTCTCTCCCACTACCTACTCTCTCTCCCATCCCTTACTCTCTCTCAAGCTACTCTCTCTCACTCTCCCACTACCTACTCTCTCTCCCTCATCCCCTACTCTCTCTCTCTCTCTCTCTCTCTCTCACTCACTCTCATTCTCCCACCCCCTACTCTCTCCCATCCCCTCTCTCTCTCACTCTTGCTCTCCCTCTCCCACTACCTACTATCTCTCTCACATCCCCTAATCTCTCTCACTCTCTCCCCCATCCCCTCCTCTCTCTCCCACCCCCTACTCTCTCTCTCTTCCTCCCTCCCTCTCTACTCTCTCTCCCATCTGCTACTCTCTCTCTACCACTGCCTACTCTCTATCAAACTCTCTCTCCCATCCCTAACTCTCTCTCTCTCACACACACTCCCATCCCTCTCTCTCACCCCTACTCTCTCTCTCCCTCTCTCCCTACTCTCTCACTCCCTCTCTCTTCTCTCCGATCCCCTACTCTCTCTCTACTCTCTCTATCACAAACACACACACACCCCCATCCCCTACTCTCTCTTTATATCTCTCCATCCCTCTCTCCCTATCCCACCTTCTCTGATCCCATACTCTCTCTCTCTCTCTCTCTCTCTCTCTCTCTCTCTCTCTCTCTCTCTCTCTCCCTATCCCACCTCCTACTCTCTCCTCATCTTCTAATCTCTCTCATTCTCTACCCTCTCTACCTCTCTCCTTCCCTCTCTATTGAAATTTAGGCTTCAAGAGTGTGAGCACACTAAAGTGTGTATGCATTATTAAGGCCTAAATTTTAAAAAAGCTTTAAATAGTACATGCATGATATAGTGTGTACACACTGTAGCATGCACGTACTATTTAAAGCTTTGGATTCTACTAAGCCTAAGGATTGGTTTTTCCTTGGGGATCCAAGCCAAAAGTTTGGAGTCCCTAAACTGGTCTGAGAAGTGTTTTTCTGCAAACTTACAAAAAATGATTGATTTTTCTTGTGTGCTCTCCTTCAAGTTTCCTCGTGGTTGAGCATCAATAAAATTAGGTACCATGACATTGTAGGTCTCTGTGTTAGCTATATAATCATATTATTTATTATTTATTTGAACTATTTCAATTCTTTCAACTATAATTTCTTTTAAATGTATGTCTATTTTCTATCAAAAACCAACGTGTACTAATTGGGCTATATATTTTAGCTTGTTCATCAAATTTTGCAACGACTTAGTTTTTTAAAAGCTAGACTCCATTCTACACTCTTTGAAAAAAAAAAAGTTTTGATTTTAGATTAGTTTTCAATCATTTCTAGGGGGAGCATACATATATTTCACATTTTTGGGATGTATCCAATTAAAAAATTTGTTAAAAAAAATACACATTATAAAATTACCCAAAAAATCTAGGATAAACTACACAGTGTTAGGTAACTTTTGACTATAGCAATTAAAGAATTTCAAAAAAAACTAAAATTTTAGGGGGGCTACACTTTTTACTATGCTATGATTTTTCTGAAAAAATAGTACAACTTTCTATGCCCCCTTTTTTGAGGACCTAAAACTAAACCATTTTGGAAAAAACTAGTAGTTTAGAAACTAGATCCAAAGGACTAGTACTTTTTCTTTTGTCATATCTTAAAATTTTGAGTGTAACTATCTTCAAATTCTTGTCAAAATTCAAAAATGGTTGATTTCAAAAAAGAAAAAAAGAAAAAAAAGGTGTCCACTTATACCCTCCTTTTGGCACCACAACTTGGTGCACTTACCCTTAAGTTTACTTAGGTTCATGCATTATTTTATTATTTATTAGTTAGACAGCTAGGAGTGTGTGTACTCATATAAGTTGTCTTGTAGACAACACAAGAGTTAGCAACTCTATTTTAGCACATGATGTCTACAACACTGGAGTTTGCATAATCAACTAAGTTATCATGAAGACAACATAGTTGTTCATACTCTTAATTAAGCACATGGTGTCTACAACATAATTTTACATGACACGCCTATGTAGGCTTATCCTCTCATCATCGCACTAACTTTTGTGCTCAATAAAGGATAATCCACTCTTGGTGGACATGTGCTTAGTTGTGAGGCTTATCATTTTGCTAACTCATAGTCATTCTAGAGGCTTTTATATATAGGGACTTATAGTGTACATGTACATCAATTAACATCAATTATCTATCATTGAATAATTTGATATCCAAAGAATCGATTATTCATTCTCATATTGTTATGATCATACATTATTTGGTCCATATTGTGCTAGTCTTGTGCTTCTTGATCTTGGTGTTATTTTTCCCTAAGGAAAATTCTTTATAATATCATAGCTATACCAAATTCTTTAATGGTATCAGAGCTATACCAAATTCTTACACACACTTTTGTTAACAAAATTGTCTACCTTTATACCAAATTTCTTTGTCCTGTCAGCCTTGCTACTTGATACATTGCTAAATATTTTAAATAATCGTTTGCCACATGTGAGCTAACATCTAGGATGTCGGCCCAACATTGTTAAGTAATTATTTTTGTAAACCAAAATAAATCCTTAACCAAAATTCCATTATATTGCTCGTTACTTTGTTCTAATATGTTAACCTATTACTGGTAAATCCTCCATTAATCATACATAACTTAATATCTCTCTTAGTGGTCTTGGACATATGTCATGTGATACCTATACTATATTCCTTCAAGTCCACAAGTTGCATGTGCCTCCAATGAAGCTCACCAATCAAAATAAGTCTCTTGAAGCTTGTTTCCTTGATATGTAGTTAATCAATTTTCCAAGTATGTTGTTCCAAACTTTACCGAAAAAAAATTCCATCTTTAACTAGACTATATATGTTGCCCAAATTGCCAACAGCCTATCTAATACTTGGGCCATCTGTATGTACAATACTCAAAACGATTTCATCCCAAGCTAGACCAAGAATTTTCTTTCACATTTTTTTCTCCTCAATGTTTGCACTTTGAGTAGGGATAAAAATAATTATGTAAATTGTTAATATTAATAAAATGATGACAATTAGGCAAGAGCCTACAACACAACAATAATTATGAGCCTCTTATTTGGGAGGTCTTGGGTTCGAATCTACTTGAGTTAAATAAATAATAATTAATCAAAACACAAAATAATTAATGTTAGCTTCAACCTCTCACCGATCAAAGAAAAAATCAAAATTAAAGACATATAAAAAAGTGTGTTAAACAATTGAGATTTTGTACTTTAGGAAATATCTTTTGAAGTATGCTAGTATTTTTTTTTGGGACTTTTGAGCTTTTAATTCATAATTTTTTCTTAGCATATATGGATTGGAAATAATATTAGAAGCCCAATTTTTTTAACTAATAGAATGTATGTGAATAATTTTACAAATTAAAAAAGTTAAATAATCAATAACTTACTTTATAAATTATTGATATCTGTTTGATTGATTAATTTCAATCACCATGCCTATGACAATGACTAATAAATGTATCGGAGTTCTTGAATTCAGCCTTGCACCGTGTTTTTTAAATATTTTTTAATTTTCTTTGTTAGGAGGTTTCAAAATAGGATGGGGCTATCCTCCCTACAAATTACACAAATTTTCAGCATTTGATTTCATTATCTGTATATTTTGTAATAAAAAAACAACAAATTTTTTGAAAAAACTACTCTAGAAATTAGGCAACGCCTTCAAGGATGCGGCGCCTTCAAAATATACCCCAAGTCATCTGCAAGAGACATTCAATCACCGCTGACTCTTCGAAAGAATAATATTATAGTAACCAATACATACCCGTGTGAGGTGTTCTGAAAACACCTCACCAAAAATATTACAATTGCAAGCATTGTCATCAATGGACGAAAACTTTTGTACAGACCAAAAATTCATCGACTTCGAGGTAGTTATCAGATGTAATTATTTGGAGTCCAAACCTGCCATTATCTGAAACTTCATGGGCATCGCCAGTCTCTGGCTCCTCCCCCTAGACGGGCACACTCTGGAAAGTTTCCCTGGCTAGCCTTGTAAATTTCTCCTCCGCGGCTAGACAAGAGGGATGCGGAGACTGCAACTACCCTAGATCCTGTAGATGCTGCTGATGGCTGGACTGTTCCTAGTCTGCCTCACAATCCCACTGATGCGTGGGGATTTCTTGATAAAGATGATCCTCCTCCCTCTGTTGGTACTGCCTTGGTAGCATGAGGTTGTTTTAAATATTTATTTTTATGAATAGTTTATAGTTGTTGGTTGTGGCCATGTTGTTTACTCTGGCTTCGGTCGATTGAACTCATTCGTAGGGTGATCTGGTATACCCCAACCCTTTTTTGTGAATTGTAATCTTAGTAAATTTTATTAATTGAAAAGGACTATTCATCAAAACAAAAAAAAAACAAAAAAAACTTCGTGGGCATTATCAAAACTATGTAAAAGCCATTAATTTATATGTTCATTGGCAGGTTTACATGGCTACTCACGAACGTATTAAAATAAGTTATTATTTTGGAGTTTAGATCATAGAAGTCATCAAACCATAATTTACATAAATAGTTAAATAAATAAATACTTAAATTACCTTCTCCAACTATAAATTGGAGCATGATGCGATTGAAAAAAGAGATGGTTCATACAAAGGAGTCTGTGATCCTTTTTCGTAGATGCATTTTATTAGGGGGATTATAGGATGCAATTGTTTTGAATTAATCTATTGTAGAATCAATCTTGTGTTGTGTAGTTAAATGGAATATCTAAAATTTCACCTCTGACATTATTAAAGCACTTATACGAATGTTTAAAGCTTATCATCAATTAAGATATTTTCAATATTACTAACTTCCAATGAAAACTTTTGAATGTGATAGAATAATATCACAATCTATTAGTCATTTTATTTAAGGGGTCAAGGGATAAGCTCTTTAAATGAGTTGTTAATTTGAATAAAACTTTCTAAGTATGTGGAAAAAGATTAGGACCTTATAGTTTATTATTCACGAGACTAATTTAATTCTAAAAATCCAATAGGGATTAAATTCATGGTTATTGACTAAAATTTTGAGCAAGTGAACCTAATCAAAAGCACATGATTAATTGGCATACATGACTAATAGATTTTTTACATTGCTAATTTCCTTCTTCTATTTCTTGGGTTGACCCCTCAATGTCCTTCACGATGTTATTATCCTAGCTTAGTAACAATAGGATAAATGAAATTTTTATTTTCTCTTTAAAAGAGAGATCTCTTAGGTGAAGGAATGAAAGTAGATGTAGTGCCTAAGTAACTCTAAAGGAAAACACTACTCTACCCAAACTAATGATGCATATATTTTATTTCATTTGCAAACAACTACTAGAAATCATTTAATTATGAATATAAAACTTAATTCA
Source organism: Cupressus sempervirens (assembly GCA_028749045.1). NCBI lineage: Eukaryota > Viridiplantae > Streptophyta > Pinopsida > Cupressales > Cupressaceae > Cupressus > Cupressus sempervirens. The sequence goes on along the minus strand of CM053791.1, from coordinate 788,013,716 downwards.
TCATATAGATTATCTAGTTTACACAATATGGATGTGGAATTAAAATTAAATTATCATATTACTAAAGTGGTTATGGATCATGAACATAAAGTTAACTACCCAATCTTAATTCCTTGGTGGGCTCCTTAACATTGTTACTTTAAGAAACATATCTATAACATAACTAATCATCTAGGTACAAAAAAGAAGTGCATCATAAGGAATGTGACACAAAGTTTGATTAAATCTAAAGGAACATTTCAATGCAGAAAACTTAAGCATTCCTATTTTCTCTCTTTTACCATAATATCATTATCACCATCAAATCAATCAAGATAACTACACTATCTAAAATTAGCTCAGTCATATCTTATTCCCAATCACACTTTCATTAGGTACTCAGTTAGATAACTAACTTTAATTATCATCTTTGACTCCTTACTATATGATAGTTCATAACACAACTATCGATATCATCTATCCTATACTATATGTACACCTTTGGTCAATTCATAAATAATATCACAATCTTGTAAAGTAATCAGTTCCAATTAACAATCTATCTAAACCATTATTATCTTTTTATAACTAATTTATTTACCCAATACACCTACAATATTATCTATCCTAGACTACAAGTACAATGAAAAATATCCCATTTACATAATTTACTAACCCACACTCCATACTAAGATTTGCATCAAGAAACATTTATAATAATATTTCTCCTAATTTATAATTTTTGTTTCTCACTAATTACAAATACATCAAGATACATAGCAATATGTCAATCTTGTCCAAGGAGTATACAAATTACATGAATATAAAAAAAGTATAAAGCATACATGACATAACAATGCATACTCATGAAGATCTCTAATACAACATAAATGAAGGTAATGGTACAAAAGTTCATCAATACAATCACAAATGAGCTAAACCTTGATGAAAAAAATACTTATCACATAACCACTCAATGAGCCCATAGGCCCACTCCCATGAAGATAAGGTGGTATACACTCAGGCCCCTTTATCAAAATACTTAATACAAAATAGAAATCAAGTAAGTGACAAATATTTGTGCATTTAAAATAAGGTAAAGATGTGAATCATGAACTAGATAGAGACTACTAGGAAAAAATATAAAAAATCAAATGGAAAATGACTCTAGGTCATATGTAGGGTGAGTGTTATTGCATAACCCTTTCCCTTTAGGTTATCCTTGTAGTTTCTCTAAATCCCATCCCCAAAGTAGGACTCATGCAAAAGAAAATAAACTTTCATGGGGACAAGTTAGTTAAATCATTTCATCTCAACAAAAATCTTCTCCCACTCCCATCCTTATCTTTTAATAACACTTAAGGCATGGAAGGACATTAAAATCACCTCATTAATTTTTATCCCTAAGCCTAGTTCATTTATTAAGTTACCACTTGACTAACAAACTCATTAATGGGTTATCTTAGTAGGCACTTAGGGGCTTAACCTCCATTGAGAGTCATTTACCTACAATACCTAGCTTTTTTAATCCCTTAAGTTTCAAAATCATATATGATAGAGAAATATAAGAATAACATACAAAAGAATCACATTGTTAAGAATTATAGATAGAGTTATAATATACACATTTTGGTTTGGGAGAGTTTACAATTCCCTTTTCTAAACAGATGTATTAAAAAACTCAACAAGAATCATAACTTGATTAAATCAATTTCATTTAATGTTTACATCCAAATCATGTAAAGCATGCATTATATTTCCCTAAGAACTAATGCGACTAATAAAATAGTTTCATACTCAACCTTTATTTTGACCAATTTTGACACAATAGGAAATAACACATTTTACTAGGAAGAAATATAATTTATAGATTATTTCAATGAAATTGATAGACATATTTAATTAATTTGACATAATTCTACAATGCAATTGATAAAAAGAAGCAACATAAATCATAGGCAAACCTATGGAGTTCAACACATTGAACAATCTATAAAAACATAACTAATAGGGTGTTAATAGGACCCTAGGTATAGAATCCAAGAGAAATCCATTTGAGATATAGTTAAGTGCACAAAGATGTGAAACTAAAAGGGGGGGGGTTTAAGATTACATTTTTTTCTAAAATCAGCAATTTTTGAACTTTGACAAAAATTTCTTAGGAATAAAGAGACAAAGACAACAATTACATGCCAGTATAACCAATATTAAATAATAGTAAACCACACATAAGAGAACACAAGACACAAAAATTTAATGTGGTTCACCCAATCCCTGGGCTACTATAAGGAAGCAAAGGTGTGCAAAATCACTTCCTACACTAATCTTTGAGAGGACGATTATGCAAATCCAAGTAACTATTGTAAAGATCTCAAGAAATGCATAATAACATAATCAAAATAACAAAGAACACACAACACAGTGATTACCGTGGGGAAACCCTTTTGGGAGAAAACCCCACCCTCCAAAACTTGCATAATGTATTATCAAACCAAGCTAATTACAATACACTAGCAATGCAAGTTCTTACAGAAGTGCATCACCACAACTCAAACTCAAAGAGACTCCTTCTAGCACTAGTCTTGCAAACTAAACTCAATTACCCAAAGACTTCCCCAAGCCCTCCTTTTATAGTGATTTTACAACCTAGAAACCACTTATGGTTTTACAAAACCATGGGAAAAACTACCATGCCACATGTTACCCATTTTTGACATTTACATTTCCAATATGGAAAAGCAAACAGGTTAAAATAGTAATCCCGTCCACAATTTTTTCTCTTAGTCTAGACCCCCATAAAAGTCACAAAATGAGTCATCAAGGCTCTAAAAATGACCTACCTATATTCTACTATGGACAAGACTCATTTTAACAACTCACTAACCATTTTCCAATGCATAAACAAGTGGAAAAATTCCACAAACAAAGTTTGGAATTTTCCAGGAAAGGATTGCAAGGTTGAGACACATGTTTCTCAACATTCTCCCACTTTTCAAACACCTTGTAAGAGTCAGGGGATCCAAAATATCATGGACTTAATTGCTAGGGGCTGAGAGGCCCATAGACTCTGAACACCATTTGAATTTCTCTTTGCTCACGGGCTTAGTTAATGCATTAGCGACATTCACCAAAGTCTCTACCTTTTCCAACTTCACCTTGTCGTCCTTGACCATATCTCTCACAAAATGATATTGTACATCAATGTGCTTGGTCCTCGCATGAAAAGTGGGGTTCTTTGCTAGGTAGATTGCACTCTGGATGTCACTACAAATTATCACTACACCCTGTTTGAACTCTATATCTAAACACAATCTCTTTAGCTAGATGGCTTCTTTGCAGGCATGAGTAGCTACCATATACTCTACCTCAATAGTGGACAAAGTGACCACGGCCTGTCACTTACTCATCCAACTGATTGCACCACCAAATAATGTAAACACATATGCACTGGTTGATCTTCTTCTATCAACATCACCAGCCCAGTCTGAATCCACATAGCCTCAAATATCCAAGGAATGCTCACTTCTTATTCCATGAAAACATATTGAGTACTCTAAGGTACCTTGCAAATATCTGAAAACTCTTTTTATTGCATCCCAATGTGCTCTTCCTAGATTAGACATATAACGAGAAAGTACTCCCACTGCTTGGGCAATGTTTGGTCTTGTACAAACCATAGCATACATCAAACTTCCAACAGCACTCTGATATGGTACTTGACTCATCTCTTCCATCTCCAATGGGCATGTAGGACACTATGAGCTAGAAATATTTGTTCCCATAGTAATAGGAACACTCAATTGCCTTGCATCCTGCATATTGAATCTTTTCAAAATAGTACCAACATACTTACTTTGGCCTAGCCAAAGCTTTCTGTTCTATCTATCTCTTATAATCTCCATTCCCAGAATGTGCCTAGCTGCACCAAGATCTTTCATTTCAAACTTTATTGAGACTTGAGATTTTAACTCTACAATCAAACCTTTTCCTTTGCCAATAAACAACATGTCATCAACATATAAGGCAATAACCAAGAAACCATCACCATCAGATTTGAAATACATACAGTGATCAAATTTAGATCGCACAAATCCCAAACTCAACACATATATATCAAACTTTTGGTACCACATCCTAGGACTCTGTTTTAAACCATACAAGGATTTCTTCAATTTACAAACCAAATGACTTTTACCTTTCACCACATAGTGCTCTGGTTGTGACATGTAAATTTCATCCTCCAAATCTCCATAAAGGAAAGCAATTTTCACATCCATTTGCTCGATCTCTAGATCATAAGTTGTTGCAATAGAAATCAAAAATCTAATGGATGTCATTTTGGCTACTAGAGAAAAAATCTCACCATAATCTACTCCCTCGACCTGAGAGTAACCTTTTGTAACCAAATGTGCTTTATACTTCTCAATGCTTCCATCTAAACCCGTCTTCCTTTTGAACACCCATTTACAACCAACAAGCTTCCATCCTTCAGGCAATAGTACAAGGTCCCATGTTTGATTCCTCTTAAGAGCTACCATTTCTTCATCCATGGCTATTTTCTAGGACTCTGAATCATTCATACCAAGAGCCTCTTCTACAAATCTCGATTCATCAATGTTAGCATTCAATGCAAATATGCACCTCCAATCATCAAGAGAATAACCATACCTTTCAGGTGGTTTCCTTTGTCTAGTAGATCTTTGAACAAGATCTAGTCCAAGTTCAGTAGGTTCAGGTTCATGATTAGGTTCTCCCTCTTCCTCTGATGATTCAGAACTCGTAGAGCTCTCTTCAACATCTTATCTTTCTAAGGGCCTTGATTCAACTTTCTCAGGTGTAGTAGGAAGTTGAATCACATCTTTCTTTTCTTTAATTTGTTCTAGCTATACTGTAATAGAAGAAGGCTTAGTTTCTCTAAAAATAACACTTCTAGAATAAAATACCTTTTGTGCAATAAGATCCCAAAGCTTGTATCCTTTCACACCAGAACTATATCTAATGAAGATACATTTGATAGCTTTATTGTCCAATTTTTTTCAATTCTCCTTTGGCACATGAGCATATGTCTCACAACCAAACACTCTCAGATGTCTAAGTGAAGGCTTGTGGCCCGACCATGCTTCCATTGGCATCTTATTAACAAGAGCCAATGTAGGAGACCTATTTATCAGGTAGCGGGAAGTGGCTATAGCTTCAACCCAAAACTTTTGTTCTAGTCCAACACCACTAAGAATACTCCTAGCCTTCTCCATCAAGGTCATGTTCATTCTTTCTACAACTCCATTCTGCTGTGGAGAATACAAAGTTGTCTTCGCTCTTTTAATACCACAATCTTTACAAAATGTGTTTAAAATATTGGAGCAAAATTCACCACCATTATCAGTTCTCAAGAATTTTATTTTCTTTCTAGTCTGCAATTCAACCATTGCTTTAAATTCTTTGAAATGACTGAAAACTTCAGCTTTACTCCTAAGGAAATAAACCCATGTTCTACTAAAATCATTAATGAAAGAAACATAATAAACTAATCTACTAATAGAAGGAACATCAACTGGACCAAATAAATCCAAATGAATTAGATCCAAAATGCATGAAGACTTATGAGAACTTGAGTAAAACTAAATGCAGTTTTGTTTACCATAGATACAATGCTCACAAAAATCAAACTCAAGATTGCAGTCATTCAACCCATCAACAAGGTTCTTATTTTTCAAGGTCTGTAGGCCCTTCTCATCTATGTGGTTGAGTCTTTGGTGCCATAACATTGTCTTCTCTATAAGAAACTTTGATTTGGTAGACAGAGCACCCTTGGGTACCCAAAAACCATGACCATCTATTGAAAGAGAAACTCTCTCCTTCTCCAACTAAGTAGTCTTTTCCACAATCTTATCAGAAGTACTATTGCACTTGACTTTTTGTGCATCAAGTTGGTACAATGTACCCAATCTACTTCCTCTTGCTATTACCATAGCACCTCTCACCATTTTTACACCTATTTTAGAAAATTGTACATGCACACCCGCATCTATTAGCTTACTAATAGATAAAAAATTCCTTGCTAGTCCAGGGATATGCAAGACACCATCAAATCTTCTAATTCAACCATCAAAAAATTTCACACGAATACTTCCATGACCAACAATATCAAGTATTGAATTATCACCCAAATACACCTTACCACCATCAAAATTTTCATACTTACTAAACCAGTTCCTATTAGGAGTCATGTGGAAAGATGCACGTGAATCTATTAACCATGCAGTTTCACCTGCATGAGTGGCCAAGGCTGCAATGAAAGCATCTCCATCTTCCTTCTCGAACTCAAAATTAGAATCTTGCTTCTTCTTCTTCTTCTTTTTCTTCTCCTCTTTGCAATCCTTTCAAAAGTGTCCAGGTTTGCCGCAATTCTAGCAGATTGCCTTGGACTTACTAGGGGATTTTGATCTCCTCTTATTTTTGGACTTAGAATGGCCATGCTACTTTTCATTCTTGCCTCTTTCTTTTGGTCTTCCATGAACACTCAAAGCCTCTTTGGCATTCAAAGAGACCTTCCTTCTCACCTCCTTAGAAAGTGGAAAACCAAAAATGTCCTCCATCTTCAAGACAACTAAAGTACTCCCTATAACAATCACAAGACTATCCCATGAGTCTGGCAACGAACATAACAAGGTTTGACACCTTTCTTCTTCATCCATTAGCACCCCTATTGAGGTCAACTGAGTCACCAACATATTAAACCTTTCCAGGTGCTCAAAAATTTGTCCACCTTCTTCCATTCTCAAGGAATACAACTTCTTCCTCAAGAAAAACTTATTCACAAGTGATTTTGCTTGATAGATCTCACTAAGCTTTTTCCAAAGCTTCTTCACGGTAGGTTCTTCATGGACATTAATCAAAATCGAGTCTTCAAGACATAATCTGATGAGACCTTTAGCTTTTCTATCAGTCACATCATATTGTGCGGCTAATGTCATATCTGTGGGCCTCAACTTGTTCTCATCAATTGCATCCCATAGATCTCGATCAATCAACAGATCTTCCATCTTCAGCTTCCACATCTCAAAGTTTGTGCCAAAAAAATTTTCAACATCAATTCTCCCTGACATGCTTTCCATCTTTTCAATCCTACAACACAAAAATGAAATGCTCTACACAAGCTCCCACTCAAACCTTGATTAGCTCAAAAAACCCTGTACCCAACAAATAGAACCAAAACTTGCCAGGCTCTGATACCACTTGTAAGGAAGCAAAGGTGTGTTGAATCACTTCTCATGCTAATCTTTGAGAGGACGATTATGTAAATCCAAGTAACTATTGCAAAGATCTCAAGAAATGCATAATAACATAATCAAAATAACAAAGAACACACAACACAGTGATTACTATGGGGAAACCCTTTCGGAAGAAAAACCCCACCCTCCAAAACTCACATAATGTATTATCAAACTAACATGATTACAATACACTTGCAATGCAAGTTCTTATAGAAGTGCATCACCACAACTTGAACTCAAAGAGACTCCTTCTAGCACCAATCTTGCAAACTAAACTCAATTACCCAAACACCTCCCCAAGCCCTCCTTTTATAGTGATTTTACAACCTGGAAACCACTTATGGTTTTACAAAACCATGAGAAAAACTACCATGCCACATGTTACCCATTTTTGACATTTACATTTCCAATATGGAAAAACAACCAGGTTAAAATAGTAATCCCGTCCACAATTTTGTCTCTTAGTCTAGACCCCCATAAAAGTCACAAAATGAGTCATCAAGGCTCTAAAAATGACCTACCTATATTCTACTATGGACAAGACTCATTTTAACAACTCACTAACCATTTTCCAATGCATAAAAAAGTGGAAAACTTCCACAAACAAATTTTGGAATTTTCCAAGAAAGGATTGCAAGGTTGAGACACATGTTTCTCAACAGCTACGTCTACCAACAACGATTCCAATGTTCTTATTATCTAGTAATTACAACTTGATTACAATCTATAATCTCTTACATCACAATACCACCACAAGAAGCTATAATCTCATCATACATTATGAAATCCCTAACCCCAAGGCATTGTAAACAAGTTTTTTGTCACTTGAAAAATTGGGCTAGAATAAGTCATCCAATAGAAAAAATAGTAATTAACACCATTACAATAATAAAGTCAATTGAGCACACCTAGGGCTCTACCCCAAGACCTTGCAAGGCAGTGCTCCTTGACCCTGTCGTGGGGGCATTGCCCCCAATCCCCCGTATTGAAATTTGGGGAGAAATTGTGCCAAATTAAGTGGGAAAAAATTAACCTCCAAGTATGATTAGGCTTCACATAACAACAAAATTAAAGATAGTTAGACTCAAAACTTCAAGATACGACAAAAAAAAGTTGTACTTTGCTAAATCTAGTTTTTGAAGTACTAGTTTTTTTGTTAAATGGTGGAGTTTAAGAACCTCAAAAAGAGAGAGCACACAAAGTGGTACTATATTTTCAATGAAAACATAACACGTGGTACTATCTTTTTAGTAAAAAGATAACATAGTATTAGGTGTGTTCTCCCCTAAAATATTGTAAAAAATTTAAAATTCTTTAATCACTTTGGTCAAAATTTACCTAACACCGCATAGTTGATCCCATATTTTTTGGACAATTATTATATATATATATATATATATATATATATATATAGATGAATTTTGTAATTAGACACATTTTAAAAATATGAAATGTTTGTGTGTCCCCCTTAGAAAATATTGAAATCTAATAAGAAACAAAAATTTCTATATTTTTAAGTGTGTAGAATGGAGTCTAGCTTCTGAAAAAACTAACTTTTTAAAAAAATTGACAAAGGATTCAAAATCTAACCCCTAAAATACTACACGTTGGTTTTTGACAAAAAATGGGCATGCATTCAAAATAAATTATAGTTGGAAGGATTAAATTATTCTAAATTCAAAATAAATTATATGGCTAGATAGCTCACATAGAGATTTATAATATCATGTAACCCAATTTTATCTATATTCAACCATGAGGGAACTTTATGGAGGGAACACAAAATGTAAAACATTTTTGGCATGTTTATTGGAAAACACATCTTATACCTATTTGAGACCACCAAGCCTTAGGCTTCATTAATTCCAATGCATTAAAAAAAGTATTTGTCTTATAACATGATCACACTATAGTGTGTGCACACTATGCAAATAATAGGATAGTTTTGCAATAGAGTGTTCACTCTATAGGGTGTTTATGCTACTCGGGAAATTCTAAAAGCTGAGAGAAAGGGAGGGAGGGAGGTGAGGTAGAAGGAGGTGTGTGTGTGTGTGTGTGTGTGTGTGTGTGTGTGTGTGTGTGTGTGTGTGTGTGTGTGTGTGTGTGTGTGTGAGAGAGAGAGAGAGAGAGAGATCAAAACACAATCCAAGAAGATGCAAAGGAAGTTGGCACAAGAAAAAAAATGACAAAATATCAAAATCCATTTTTTCATTATTTTCTATGTTCTAGTATTTTGCATTTTTAGAGGCCTTTAGGGCATTTATGGGCTTTTGCAAGACCAACAATATATGTAGAACTCTAGAAGATCTTTCCAAAAATTCTAAGTATTTGTGATTTTGAGCTACAAGTAGAAAGTTATGACTTCTACAAGTAGATGTAAATTTTAATATAGATTTTTGTAGCTTTTATAATTGTTAGAGTTTATTTTGTAATTAATTAGCTTGTGGACTTTTCATTTTCATATCTAAGGGATAATGGTGACCCTTGGGATCCAGCGAACTTGTATAAACTCTATTTTTGAAAATGAATGGATCACTTTTTGGCTTGTAGAAACATTTACTATCGCATTTTAATTGCTTTCAATTTAGTCACAATATCACTACGTATTGTAATTTGAGTTCCTAGTTTAGATCAGTGGTATCAAAACTTGTTCGCTCATGTATGTCCCATCATATGTGGTTAGCTTAATGAAGGTTGGATTGGCCATGAGAGATCTCTCAAGTTATCTTCCTTTGAGACTCACATGGTCACAGATGGACAATCAATCATCAAAATGAATAGATGAAACCTTCAAAATATTGGTAGAAGAGGCATTAAATAAACAACATGAAGAAATGATGCAACAAGTTTCACAAATGCTTGAAAAATGAGAGCTACATGTCAGTCCAAGCAATTCAAAATTTGGTGGGAAAACCCTATCAAGGTGCAAGTAAATTTTGACATTCCAACTTTTCAAGGAAAAATTTATGCAGATTTTGTTGATGGCTAGTTGTCCAAATTGGAGAGGTACTTTCGTGTTAGTAATTTCTTAGACATTGAAAAGATAACCTTTTCCCTCCTCAAAGTTGAGAATCATGTGAAATTGGCATGGGAGGGGCACTTAACATCTAAAAAATCCCAAGAATCTTAGGATGGACATGAATTCTCTATGTTAATTGATGGAAAACCCACATGGGAAGAATTTGTGGAGCATATAAAAAAATAATATTACCTCAAGGATACCTATGAACAAAAATATATGCAATGGTAATTACTCTAACAAAAGAAAAATCAATTAGTTTAGGAGTACACTAATACTTTTCATGCTCTCTTAGCAAAGGTTAGCATTGAAGACTCAGAAAAAAATTGAGTTCTAAAGTATAAGAGTGGTCTAGATACATTTAGACTGAAATGGATTTCTTGAATATAGAAACATTGTCTAGTGCTTTCAAATATGCATCAAAAATTGAGGAGAAGTTCAAACAAAAAGGGAGGAGGGAAAATCAAATGAACAAAAAATGGAAAGGTGAAGGTAATAAGCCAATGGGAAAACAAATAGCCAAAGAACCATCTCCAAATTCACCAGCAAAGAAGACATGGGACGTAAAGAAATAGGGCAAGAATCAAGTATGTGGTGTGAAGTCCATAAAAGTCCCTTTCATAACACTAAAGATTGTAGAACTACAAAGAATGAAACTCATGAAGAATCTATTGAAATTGAGATGACAAAATTTGGAAAACAAGAGGATGGAAAAATCATTGAAGTTGGCCCATATGCCGCCATGGCCACTATAAAGGTATTTTCTCATGATGATGAAGAGAGATTATACCATTCACAAATCTGGGTAGGAGGAAAGTCTTTGCATTTTATTGTTGATAGTGGTAGTCAAAAGAATTTAATATCTTTTGAGAATATAAAGAGATTGAATCTAAAGACAACATCACACCCACAACCATATCCTATGAGGTGGGTAAGCCAAGGGCAAGACATTCAAGTAAACAAGCAATGTCATCTTTCATATCCCATAAAACCATTCAAAGATTATGTGATTTGTGATGTAGCTCCTCTTGATGTGTTTGATATTCTATTGGGGTAGTCATACATGTATCAATGTCATGGAGTGTATGATCCAAGGCCATGAAGCATGACAATCAAATTAGGTGGAAACAAGTATCAGATTCTAGAGGTAAGTCCTACACACTCTACATCTTTGATTAGTTCAAAACAACGTAGAATATTAATAGCCCAAACTGGTACATTTGTGTTATTAATGATCAATCCAAAGGAACAAAAGAAAAATGTGTGGGATTCCCATTCCATGGTGTCCATCACAACAAAACAACAAAGATCAATGGATCATATTTTAACAAAATATCAAAATGTGTTTGAGTTACCACCAGGGGTACCTTCACATTGCTAAGTTAGACACTCTATTGATTTGATACTAGAAACCCCATTTCCTAATGAGCCAATATATAGGAGATCAGTTCTAGAAAATGATGAGATAAAAAGGTAGATACAAGAATTAATTCAAAAAGTATGTATCCACCCAAGTGTATCTCCCTATGTTAGCCCAATTGTTGTTGCAAAGAAAAAGGATGGTACATGGAGGCTTTGTATTGATTACATATCATTGAATAAGATCACTGTAAAAAAATAGATACCCAATTTCTTGGATAGATGATCTCTTAGACCAGTTTAGAGGGGTAAAATTCTTCACTAAAATTTACTTGAAATCTAGGTACCATCAAGTACCAAAACACAGTCCAGGAAAATGCAAAGGAAGGGAGGTGAAGAGGAGGGAGATGTGTGTGTGTGTGATCAAAACATAGTCCACAAAGATACAAAGGATGTTGGCACAATAAAAAAGTGGCAATATATCGAAATCCATTTTTTTAGTATTTTCTATGTTCTAGTATTTTGCATTTTCAAAGACCTCCAAGACATTTCTGGGCTTCAGCAGGGCCAAAAATATATATAGAACTCTAGAAGATCTTTCTAGAAATTCTGACTATTCATGATTTTGAGCTTCAAGTAGAAAGTTATGACTTCTACAAGTAAACATAAATTTTAATATAGATTTTTGTAGCCTTTATAGTTGTTAGAGTTTATTTTGTAATTAATTAGCTTGTGGACTTTCCATTTTCATATCCAAGGGATAATGGTGACCCTTGGGATCCATCAAACCTATATAAACTCTAGTTTTTGAGATGAATGGATCACTTTTTAGCCTGCAGAAACATTTACTATTGTATTTTAATTGCTTTCAATTTAGTCACAATACCACGAGTTCTACATCAGGTATTATAATTTGAATTCCTAATTCAGATCAGTGGTATTAGAGCTTGTTCCCTCATGTATGTGGTTAGCTTATCAAAGGTTGGGATTGGCCATGAGAGATCTCTCAGATTATCTTCCTTTAAGATGCATATGGTTGCAAATGAAAAAACAATCATCAGAAGGGATGGATGAATCCTTCAAAATACTAGTGGAAGAGGCATTAAATAAACAATGTGAAGAAATGATGCAACAATTTTTGTGGTTTCTTGAAAAATGAGAGTTATGTGCTAGTCCAATAAATTCAAAATTTGGCAGGAAAACCTCATTCAAGGTGCACATAAATTTTGACATTCCAACTTTTCAAGGAAAAATTTATGTAGATGTTGTTGATGACTAGTTTTGCAAATTAGAGAGGTACTTTCATGTTAGTAATTTCTTAGATATTGAAAAGATAACCTTCGCCCTCATCAAAGCTAAGAATCATGTGAAGTTGGCATGGGAGGGGAACTTAACAACTAAAGAAACTCAAGAATCTTAGGATGGACATGAATTCTCTATGTTATTTGATGGAGAACCCATATGAGAAGAATTTGTAGAGCATATAAAACAAGAATATTACCCTAAGGATACTTATGAACAAAAATATATGCAATGGAAATTACTCTGACAAAAGAAAGACCAATCATTTTAGGAGTACACCAACATTTTTCATGCTCTCTCTACAAATCTTGGCATAAAAAACTCTAAAAAACATTGAGTTCTAAAGTATATGAGTTATTTAGATATATTTAGATTGAAACAGATTTCTTGAATACAAAAACATTGTCTAGTGCTTTCAAATATGCATCAAAAAATGAGGATAAGTTCAAACAAAAAGGGAGGAGGAAAAATCAAATGAACAAAAAATGGAAAGGTAAAGGTAGTAATCCAATAGGAAAACAAATAGCCAAGGAACCATCTCCAAATTCACCAGCAAAGAAGACATGGGGGTTAAAGGAAATAGGGCAAGAATCAGATATGTGGTGTGAAGTCCATAAAAGTCCCTCTCATAAAACTAAAGATTGTAGAACTATAAAGAATTTAATGATGGAAACTCATGAAGAAGATATTGAAACCAAGATGATAAAATTTGGAAAGCAAGAGGATGAAAAAATCATTGAGGTTGGCCCATATTCCATCATGGCAACTGAAAGGTATTTTCTCATGCTGATGAAGAGAGATTATGCCATTTACAAATGTGGGTAGGAGGAAAATCTTTGCATTTTATTGTTTATAGTAGTAGTCAAAAGAATTTGATATCTTCTAAGACTGTAAAGAGATTGAATCTGAAGACAACATCACACCCACAACCATATCCTATGGGATGGGTAGCCAAGGGCAAGACATTCAAGTAAACAAGCAATGTCATCTTTCATATTCCATAAAACCATTCAAAGATTATGCGATCTATGATGTAGCTCCTCTTGATGCATGTGATATTTTTTTGGGGCAATCATACATGTATCAATGTCATGGAGTGTATGAGTTAAGGCCATGAAGTATGAAAATCAAATTAGGTGGAAAAAAATACCAGATTCCATAGGTAAGTCCTACACACTCTGCATCTTTGACTAGTACAAAATAGTGTAGAAGGTTAATAGCCCAAACTCATACATTTTTGTTATTAATGATCCATCTAGAGGAACAAAATAAAAATGTGTGTAATTCCCATTCAATGGTTTCCATCACAACAAAACAACAAAGATTAATGGATCAGATTTTAACAAAATATCAAAATGTGTTTGATTTACCAATAGGGGTACCCTCACATTGTCAAGTTAGATACTCTATTGATTTGATACTAGGAACCCTATTGCCTAATGAGATAGTATATAGGAGATCATTTCTATAAATAATGAGATAAAAAGGTAGCTACAAGAATTAATTCAAAAAGGAAATATCTTCCCAAGTGCATCTCCCTGCGATCGCCCAATTGTTCTTGCAAAGAAAAAGGATGGTACATGGAGGCTTTGTATTGATTACAGATCATTGAATAAGATCACTATACAAAGTACAAAAAATAGATACCTAATTACTTGGATAGATGATCTCTTAGACCAGATTAGAGGGGCGAAATTCTTCATTAAAATTGACTTGAAATCTGGGTACCATCAAGTACCAATTGATCCAAAAAATGTATGGAAGACTACTTTTATATCTAATGAGGGACTATTTGAATGGTTGGTGATGCCTTTTGGTCTCACAAATTCCCAAGCCACATTTATGAGGATGATAAATGATGTTCTTAGGCCATTCATTGACTCATTTGTAGTTGTATATCTAGATGATATTCTAATTTTTAGTAAAACTTGGGAAGAACATATACAACATGTGGAACAAATACTTTCTACATTACAAGACCATGGAATCTATGCAAATAAAGATAAATGTTATTTTGGTATGAAAACTATTAAATACTTGGGATATGTTATTGATAGTGAGGGTGTTCATGTTGATCCTGAAAAGATCTAGGAAATTAAAGATTGGCCTGCTCCAAGGAATCTTACAAAGTTGCATAGCTTATTGGGGTCAACTAACTTTTATTATAGATTTGTATTTGGATTTTCACATTTGTCTTGGCCTTTGAATCATTCATTATGAGGAGGTGTGAAAGTGAAATTCAAGTGGGTGGGTGCTCAACAACAAGCATTTGATGAGTTAAAACAAAGGTTATGTTCTACACCAGTTTTATCTCTTCCTAATTTACAACGGTCCTTTGAAATACAAAATGATGCATCAGAATATGCCTTGGGAGAAGTCCTCATGCAACATGGACATCTAGTTGCCTACCATAGTGAGACTTTCTATGATATGTTGTGTAAATATCCCACCTATGAAAAAGAATTATATGCTATTGTTCAATCTTGCAAGCAATGGAAACATTATATATTGGGAAAGGAGACTATCATCCACACAGATCACAAACCCCTTCAGTTTTTGCAAACACAAGGTAAATTACAGAATGATAGGCATCAAATATGGTCAACTTATCTTCAAAAATTTCATCTCAACATTCATCATAAGAAAGGAAGCATCAATAACATCGCAGATTGTCTAAGTAGGCCTCCAATTGTAGGAATAAGTATGGTATTAGAATCATGTGGTCACCAAACAGAAAATTGGACCAACTTGTGTGGACATGATAATGAATTTTATGATGTTCATACTCAGCTAGTGGAAGGTAAACATGTGAATGATTTATACTTTCAAGATGGAATGCTTTGTCACTTTGGCCAAATTTGTGCTCCTAAGGAAGAATATATGAAGTTAATATGGGAAGCTCACTAAATTAAGGTTGTTGGTCATTTTGGAATGGGTAAGACTACTGTTATACCACAAAGATATTTTTACTAGCCAAAAATGAAAAAATATGTGATGAAATACATTCAAGCATGTACAATATGTGCTATTTCAAAGCTTGCAAATCATAAGATGGGTTTATATTTACCACTTCCTATCCCAGATAAACCTTGGCATTCAATTTCAATGGATTTTATGTCTATTTTCCCTACCACTAAACATGGGCATGATTGTGTATATGTTGTAGTTGATAGATTTTCAAAAATGGCAATCTTTGTGGCTTGTAGAAAGGAAATATCTACAAAAGAAATTTCAAAACTCTTTTTTGAGCATGTTTGTGTTCATTTTGGGCTACCAAAAAGCATTATTTTAGATAGGTATAGTCAGTTTCTTAGTAAATTTTGGTCTTCACTATGGGCAATGATGGACGCAAAACTAACAAAGTCTAAGGCTTTCCACCCTCAAAAAAATAGTCAAATAAAGGTTGTTAATCAAATGATTATTCAAATCCTGCATATGTATCACTCCAAGCATCCTCATACATGGGATGAGAGCCTTCCCTATGTACAACATAGCTACAACAAGGAAATTCATAGTTCAACTGGCCATAGCCCATTTGAAGTTTGTCTTAGATATCAGCCCTCGGCACCAATAAATATTTCTATTCCTATTATGCAACTTGACCTGGTACCATGATTGGATGAGAAGAAGGATAAAGCAATGAAGTTCACTGATAGAATTCATCATTTGTAGCAAAAAGTTCATGAAGTTTTAGAGAAGACCACTAAGAAGTATAAATAGAGACATGATGAGCATCAAATTCCTCATAATTTTCAAGTTGGGGGTAAGGTATGGTTGCATTTCTAGAAGGAACGCTTATAAGGCCCTCATAGGAAGCTTTATCCTCTTCACTATGGCCCCTATAAGATTATAAAGAAAGTTGGTGAAAATGCATTTGAACTCAACTTGCCTCCATTTTTGGGTGTTAATCTGATCTTCAATGTAAAACTATTGAAGCCATATTTACCTCCTTTATTAGATATTGCAAATGTTGCTAAAGAAATCAGCCATACAAAGTTGAATCTAGAAGCTATCAATCCACTTCAAAGTGATCAAATTGTGGAAGTTGTCATGAAGAATTTGAGGAACCAGAAAATCTATTTATACCATGTGGTAAAAGAAAAATAAATTTTTCAACAGGGGAAATGGCTTACACGTGATCAAATTCAACTTCATTTTCCACATCTAATGCAAAGTGTCGATGAAAAGGGGCCCATTTCCTCTCAAGGAGGATGGAATGATCAAAAATAGTCTAGGAAGATGTAGAGGATGTTGGCACAAGCAAAAATGGAAAAATATCAAAATCCATTTTTTTGGTATTTTCTATGTTCTAGTATTTTGCATTTTCATAGGCCTCCAGGGCATTTCTAGGCTTCAACAGGGTGAACAATAAATGTATAACTCTAGAAGATCTTTCCAAAAAATTTGGTAGTTCATGATTTCAAGCTATGAGTAGAAATTTAGGACTTCTACAAGTAGATGTAAATTTTAATATAGATTTTTGTAATTTTTATAGTTTTTAGAGTTCATTTTGTAATTAATTAGCTTGTGGACTTTTCATTTTCATATCCAAGGGATAATGGTGACCCTTGGGATCCATCAAACTTGTATAACCTCTATTTTTCAAAATGAATGGATCACTTTTTGGCTTGCATAAAGATTTACTATTTTATTTTAATTGCTTTCAATTTAGTCACAATACCACATGTTCTACACCAGGTATTGTAATCTGAATTCCTAATTCAGATGTGTGTGTGTGTGTGTGTGTGTGTGGTTGAGAGAGAGAGAGAGAGAGAGATTATATAAGGTATGAAGATAGTGATCAAGAATCACTTGAAAATTCAGCTATAAGGTTTTGGCTTCTAAATTAATAGCTTTTGAAAAACCTAGTGATAGCAACAAATACATCTAGAGGTAGCTAATTCTCATATTCAACAAACCTATTCAAACTTTGGGCCCAACTATAAGGCTATACTCCTACTTCAGGCTCTACAAGACCTAGGTAGGTAAACCTTAGATTCTTTCATATGGTACCAATTTCAAAAGTGTACAATTGAATCTAGATAAAGCAGACTAAAACCCCAATTCTTTTATTACTTATGCAAATAACATTGGCATGAAATAAATAATAACCTAACCTATGAACTTGAGAAGCTAAGTGAGGGTAAATCCTTTCATCTCTTCAACATAAAAGGGAAAATACTTTAATTAATGGGTTGATTATCAACAAAACCTAGGTGTGAACAACAAACATATAGATCCTATAGCTGATCAATGCCTTATCTAATGGAAAATTCCATAAATCACTAACAAAAATCTTTGAAAATCAATAATATATCTCATATATCAAGACTTCTAGATCTATCCTATCACTTTGTGAATCAGACATCTACATCAAAATTGAACCTCATACTCAACCTATCCTTTCATGAAATCTATAATCCTTTCAAACACACTAAGCATTCACTTGGCTCTTTTTCCCAACAACAAAACACATTAAGACATACAACTTTAAGGATTTGCAACTAGGTTTAAACTCTTTGTTCATAAACCACAAAACATTACAAACAACATGAATAGGAGACAAGAATCGGATTGACAATTAACTTGCTGCTACATTTATTCATTTCCTTGAAAAAAATACAATAGGTTGCATGAAAATAACTCATAAAATGGTGAATAAACTAGGACTATATGTAAGACTTCATTAACTGTTGCTCATACAAGAGAGAAATGTTGGGCATGAATGGTGGGATCACAGCTAGAGCTCTACTCAATAGTCTAGAAATAGCCAACCATCAACCTTGTGGTATCATAGTAACAAAAATGGAACCAACCTTTTGATATCACAGTAGTAAAACTAGAACCCTTACTCCACATCTTGGAAATCCTTTTATAGATAAAGATTGCAAAAAGCTTCAGATGGGAGGACACATGTCAAAAATCTACTCGAAAGAAAATATAAAGATATTTCTATGTGTTACTATTAAAACACTCTCTGTATTCGAACAAAAATAGGAAAGTAGTTACAAAATCAATAGGTTACACTTACTGCAAGAGTCTTCAATTCAATTCCATTTGTCTTCTACTACCTTTAATCATTTATATCTTCAATTTCTTCCTATTGGAAAAGCTTTAACATCTCCAACTGCTTCCAAAACATTTACTTCTTTCTTGGTAGCGATTCAGTGAATCTGATTTTGTTCCACCTAAAAATTGGATCCTCATTATTGTTGTCTAGATTGAGCATCAATGCTCATCCCTCTTGGAAATTTCCTCCTTGAGGTCTACAATCTAGGCCTTAAACCCAGTCTCTTCTACCACCTCATGTTCTTCTATCCTCTATACTTTGATTGGTCGAGACCCATGTTGATTTTCTAGTACATAAAAAAAGCAAAAAGTGCATTCATGTCAAACCTAGGGTTTACGATCTTCTAATCAACTTTGAAAATTCAAACCCTTCATATCATCTTAGGCAAGGAACCTTGACTTTTACGATCTTATAATCACTTGCTTATTGCATGATCAAGGGTTTCTTTTGAGTATCTTATGATCTTATGATTGTAGCTTTGTGTACCATCGAGCCTCTCCTTTTTTTGCTTTATGATCTCTCGATTGTAGTTGACTAAGCCTCTTCGTAAGTTTGAAAGTTACCTCTTAAACTTTTCCCTTACCTTTCGATCATATGTTGACTATGGGCTTTCTTTATCATAGCTTCAAAAGTCTTTATTTTTTCCATTACTCTTTTGGTGAGTAGGACATGTATCATTTCATCGCTTTCTCACTTTAGCTAAAGTTTGAGCATCTCTATAAAGTGAGAAAGCGACAATCATTGATCTACTAAGATCTAAAAACCATGAAAGATCCTAGTTATCATTGTATTTCCTTTTGAATTTGGGCCCACTAAGACACATGTTAAATGCTCATATTCTCACTTTGGCTAATCTTCTTACAACTTCAAAGAGTGAGAGTATGAAAATTGTCGATCTTTCTTGATCTGATGGCTCCAACAAAGCAATAATTTCCTTATGTGTTGTATCCTCAACAAATTGAAACTCACCAACTGGAACCTCACACAATCAGTGACCTTTTGGCAACTCATAGTATGGGTCTTCAACATGTCATTACCTTGCTTTCTCACATTGGCTAAAGTTTTTGCAACTCCATAAAGCGAGAAAGCAATAACCATTGATTTGCATCTGATCAATGATGATCTATAAAACTAAAAAATATGTTGTCTCATTCAGCATCTTTGACCAACCAGAAAATGCCACCCTAACAACTCAATTTGACACATCTTTTTTTGACTCGCAACAGATTAAGGTCCCACTTTGCATCACTATATCACTTATCATTTCCTTACTTACAATCTTACGATCTCATTTGTCATAAGATTGGAACTCTTCATAACCTAAGCATCTTATGTTCTTACGATCTCACGATCCTCCTTCCTTCATATGGTCGTGGGTTCCCCTTTAAGTTTTTTACAATCATAAGCCTTTCACCTTGTCATAACATCGTATCATTTTTCATATACCATGAGATACTTATGATGGCATGATAATAGGATGATCGTAAGATCGATCACTTAAAAATATACACCCATAATGCTATGATTATATGGGGTATTGTAAGATCAGGAGACCCCACACATTACCTTTACAATCCTTAGCTAGCCTTTACTTTGTAACATTAGAAGAGGGAAAATGTATGCTTACAACTAGGCACTTAAAACCCTGATCATAAGATCGTAATGTAAGATGGAAAATATAAAAATGACATACAATCTCCCACTTGACACAAACCTATGGTAAAGGTCACATTTGATCGCAGATTCAAGAAATTTCTCCATGATAGGGTAAAAACATAATCTTAAGGATATCAAAATATCCTACTAGGGAAAAGATTCAAACTAGGCTTGGGAAAAAATTTACTAGGTTAGGGTTTTTATTGGAAATTGACAATATTTTCATAAACTCTAAGCAACAAAAACACAATTTCTTCCTAATTTTTATAAGGTATTTCAAATTTTTTGGCTAGGTGAAAAATCAGGCCAATAGTAAGGTATTTTTTATATTTCAAGAGGAATATATTCGAGATCAAAGGCATTATACCTAATATAATATATGTCAAGCTAGATGTTGAAAGAAAATTGTCCTTAGATCTTATTCCTTCAACTGGTGCACATCAATTGGATAATACAAATTTGCTCATAGATTCCATCAACTCACAAATAACCCTAATGCTCATTAGCTCTTCCAGATGATGAAATGGACTTCTAGTTATGCCTTAGGTCTCCTCCCAACATTCCAAACCCAAAACAATGACAAAACCTTAATTGAGTTGCAAACCACAAGTCAAATTGCACTCAAATGCTTGGAAAAAGGCTACAAGGATCAACCTTCCAAATGCACTAAAACCAAGCAAAATTGAAAAAATCCTTAACACTTGCCAAAACAAACAATCATTCCAGATACCTTTTTCAGAGATCTTGAAGATTTTGAAGGTCTTGAGCTTCTGACTTTTTCATACAACCCAAGCATAAGTTTAGCCTATTATAAAGGGTTTCAAGGGTTTTAGTGGTGTTTGCTAAAAACACTTGTTTTTCAACCTCACTAGAGCTTCTCCTCAAGATTGGGGTTGGCCCACACCTCCTTCTTACTCACTATGTGCTTGGATTGGAGTATCTACACTTCCAATCCCCTTCATAGCTTCTTTCCTACTCTGTGATCCTTAACCAAATTGGATTTGCTTGCCTAGTGCATCAACTTAGAAACCATAGTTGTGCTTCTCATGGGCTTTCCATTATTGTACATCGAGTATATAGAGTCTAGTTCCAAGTCCCAAGATGTTGTACAATGTATAGGTTTGGAAGTGGCCTTAGAACCCCAATTTGTCTAAGCAGCCCTGTTCAAAACAACAAACTACTAAATTACAAAACAATTAATCTAACCACACAAACCTCTATGAAATATGCAACCAACTACCTATAGAACCTTGAAACAACTAACACTAACACTTTGAATACAAAAACTACTACATCTATTTTGTACATATTTAAGAACACACAAAACAAGAAATTATTGTATCATAATGTTGTAGCACAGTTCATACAATATCAATTCCACTTTCTCCAAGCCTTGGAACAGGTTTGATTTGGTCTTATATAGACTTTGAATGAAAGATCAAACTAATTTAAGAGGTTGAAGATATCTCATGAAGAAGTTGCTCAATTTGCAAGAAAATTGCACAAAGTTGTCAATGACAACTTTTGCAAGAAAATTGCACAAAGTTGTCAATGACAACTTTTGCAAGAATTGAGCATTTTTTTGCAATTTTGCATGTCTACTTCTCAAACTTGCTCTAGTTGTTACCAAACTATAAAAAAGGCCTTAGATAGGTATAAAATACCTAATAAGGTCCTCAAAACACCTACTTTCCCTTTATCCCTCAAAACCCAAAATTTCTCTATTAGGCCAAATGAGCAACTTTTTAGCAACTATGGCAACTTCACCATCTTTGGACTCTTCCAACCTATCCATCCACAACCTAGGACCAAGTTGGTCCCCTTATTGATCTAATGATGTGGCTAGCATCACTACAAGACAAAACATCAAATAAGCCTAGGTCTACCCTTAGCCTACCTAGGTGCTCCTGCACCAACGTGTTAGTGGCAATGAATATGAGAATATTAATATGGATCATGGTTAGTCTAACATGTTTTGTAAATCATTTACACATACTCGTATTATCAAGCATAGTGACTTCCACCAGAGTCCTTTCTTACATTTGTTTGTTATTCCTACTATGTTGGATTATGTCCCTCTTGTGAGTTACCCACCTTTCTCTAATGATACAAGCTAAGATGGGGGTTTAGTAAAATTCTTCAAGTGGAAGTCTCTAGCATGATAGTATTTGTGTGATTGTGTTATGTTTCTCTCAAGTTGTGTTCTTTGTTAGATGTTTTATCTAGAATGCTTTAGACAATCCTTGTTTCTTAGGTGATAAATTAATCAAACATGTCATATACATTCATCTATTTGTATTTCTCTTCTTTCATATGTTATTATGTGTTATGTTTTATATGTTCTATCATTCATGCATGTGCTCTTGTGTAGTTTGCTTGGATAGTTGCGACATGGTAGCACCAATTCATTTTGGTCTCTATGTTGCCGACCCAAAAAGGACTCTTCTTTGGATCTTGTATGTATTTTTCTTCCAATGTGTTGTTCATTTGGGGAATGATGACATTTTATACTCAATATGATATTACATATTT
Source organism: Cupressus sempervirens (assembly GCA_028749045.1). Classification (NCBI taxonomy): domain Eukaryota; kingdom Viridiplantae; phylum Streptophyta; class Pinopsida; order Cupressales; family Cupressaceae; genus Cupressus; species Cupressus sempervirens. The sequence continues at coordinate 787,990,525 of CM053791.1, read as the reverse complement.
TATAGAATTATACTGCCCACAAAGTTGGTAGATCCCTCTTGTGCTCTCTTTATGTCATGTGTTTATTTCCCTTGAAGTGTTCTCTCTTGAGGGAATTTCACTAATACAAAAATAACAATATATTACTAAATAAACTACTAAAAATTGTAGATATGTGACTAATTTAGATCACATGACCAATGGTAGTTTATTGCCAGACATTTATCTCCGAACCAAATTTATGACTAAACTATTTTAATCATTGATTGGGTCATTGATTTAGTCATTTATTGTTGTTAATTGGTAGTTTATATGGTAGTTTATTTGGTAACTTATTTGGTAGTATATTTGGTAGTTTTTTGGCTAGTATATATGGTAGTTTATTTGGTAGTTGATTTGGTAGTATATTTGGTAGTATATATTATATCTTATTTAATCATTAATTTAGTCATATTAGGGCACGATGGAATTGAACCACCATCCTCCTACTTATAAAGCAGGTGCTCTTCCATTGAGCTAGTACCCTTTAAAGAATAATGCAAAAAATTGACAATTTGTCTTCCCAACATTAGATCTACCATGATCATGGTCACTGTAACATGATACACTCTTCTCAAAGAACACAAATTTTAGATATTATGAAAAACAATAATCTAAATCTTTATCAATAACAATTCAACAATTTTTAATTCTTCCGTTCAAGCATTTTAAAATTATATTTCATGTCAATTACACTTCTCTAAATTATTGTAGTGATAGACTCTTATAAAATATAACTTAGAGCACTTTGGCCACACAAAAGCATTGTTTCTTGTGCCAGCTTCTCAAAAAAAGATACAAATGACCATGCAATGTATGTCAAGAAAATAGACCTTTGCATTAAATTAAAACATCAAACCCCATTAAAAAATCACATCTATTAAAAACTACAAAACACAATAAATTGAAATACTCACTTTTTAACATATGGAGGTGCTAAAGTATCAAATATTTCCTCTTCCTTATGCTTAGGTGGGTGCTAAAAGTGTTCATTACACTTGATGTTGACATTTATTGAACCTTAGTCTACAAACAACATAAAAATAGGAATTTGATAAAAATAAGACACATGAAAAGAAAGTTTTTATCAATGATCTATAATTAAGTTATTCCCAGTAATAGGGAAAGTGGTGCCAATTCAATATGTAACAATGAACTAAATAATTTATGTTTATGATAAATTGCTTTAAAAAATCTATAACAAAAGGAAATAATGGACTAGTAAAGTCTAGTAGGCAAATGGTTATGCTTCACTTGTTGATAACCCCAATTATAGGATAAGCTCTAGAACCATACATTGATGGCTTGTGAGATGGTTGATCATAACCATAAACTTCATATCCTTGACCATAATGTAATGTCCCCCTTATCAGAGCTAGATTTGAATGAAAATGTAATTTCCTATTGTAGGTCTCCGCCAGCAATTTTTTCTTTTCATAGTCTTTACAATAATTGAGACTAGCTTGTGTCCATTGCAAAAATAGAGTCACTTGTTGTAATCACAAAATGTAATCAGCATAATAATACCAATGTCAAGAGCATGCAAAAGCCACATAAATTGGATATACAGAGGACACATTGAACTATGCCAATTCCTGTCATTACCTAAGAGACTGATTTTTGGGAGGAAATTTTTGTGAGGAAAAAACAATAGACTACCAAAAAAATTGATCCAACATGCTTCAACTCCAAGAATGATAATACAACCAAATTTCTTGTCCCTGTAATTCCATTGTTAAACAAGTCCAAACCCATTACAATAACTGAGACATGAATGTGTTGAATAACATCTATTGAACCTTTGGCTCAATTAATTTTGTTGAAGACATTGGAACTATATGTGGCAGAATAGAAAATATAATCAAAAAAGAAAATATTAACATAATTGGTGCCTTAGAACATGTCAAGACACTTGGTCTAAAGGGTTTTGATCCTCATAAGGTTTTTGTCATTGGTGACACCATTAGAGACCATCTCAAGGACACATCTGGACCATCTCTTAACATTTTGATCAAACTCATGGTTGTCAAGTCCTTGGTATTTTCTCCATTCTTTGCAACCTACAGTGGTATCTTATTTATTTAAGCTTTACAAATGTTCCTCAAGCTGTATTTAGCAAAATAATTTTCCTCCTCAAGTATGATGTTCAAAACTCATCAAAATATTGGTATTGCTTTCTTGTTTTTGGTTGTGGAAAGTTTATTACACATTCTTATGTTCCTGGATAAAATGCCCTTAGAGGGTGATGGTTATAGTTCAGTGTTTTTTGGCTACTTGTCAATTCAAGTTTGTTACCATTTTTCATGAAAATATAAACTATTATGAATTATTCCGCACAAAAAATACAACAAAAAATAATAATAATTCTAAGTCGTAATATTTTATTAAGAAGAGAACAAATGCCACTAATTAGGTACAATAATATTGAAAAAAAAAAAACCTTCTTCAAGAAAATTAATATAAGAATGGATAAAAATATTGTTTTTGTCATTCTATTTTTTTATATGATTTAATAACTAAATTTGATCACATCTTTAGTTTTCATTTTTGGTGATACATATATGTAAAAAATAGACCTAGGATATAGTCTGTAAGAGTAACTTACCATAAAGCTAGTCCTTGAAATGACTCTGAATCATTGTTACTAACTCCTACCTTTTACTATCTTCAACTTCAGAATCTCTCAAGCATTGCTTCATATTCTCTAATAAGTTACTCTACACAAGAATAGAAGAGACAATTAGTATTGCTTCATGTTCATACCAAATACACATCATGCCATCAATTAACTCTAAATATTAATAATAGTTACAATCTCTTAATAAGTTAATAATTATAACAAAAAAATTAACATAAACTATTACGCTAAAGGAATCAAATCTAGTGTCTACATAATTAAGTGTAGCTGAGTATTTTTAAAAATGGAAATATTTAAAGACTAAGTAGTGTCTTCTCATGAAATCGATATCCATAAAGAATTATTTTTTGTATTCAAAGATCCTTCCGAAGTCATGAAAGTTTGAACACAAGTTTAAAAATTGTCACATTGATGTTATGGATTATTCAATTTTCACTATTATAGAAGGTGAAGGGATCAATACAACATTGCAGATAGCGCAACATTAAGTCAAAGAAATTTCACATCTTCCTAGATTTGTTATACGCATGTTCTTCCATACACTATGTAAAAAATTAAAAAATGCAAAAAAAAAAAAATTATATAAAATTATATTATATACATAACCCACATGGGTAGAAAAATTGTCTTGGGCTATGTGTTCACTCCCCATTGGTTCTACATTCAACTCCAAGGCCTAATTCACATGACTTCTAGACAATTGCGAGCCTCCACAAGGGATTAGCTCATCCCATCTTACCCCTTATTGATTCCAACTTAGTAGTAAGACTAAGGCAAGGCAAGTTTGGTGCTTGGGTTGGGTTATAGGGCTATCGCTAGAGTTGGAAAAGAGTTTTGAAAAATATATAAACACTAAATTTTAAACAATTATATACATAGTGATTGATTTTAAAAGGGACATTCATAAAATTTAAATAATTGTAAAAATTCACTAATACATTAACAAACATTAACTTTGGTTTGACAATTGAATTAAACTCATCAAGATCTCCAATCCCATAATGTTTATTCAATCTAATATCAGAAATCAAAAGTGTAAAAATGTTTTGTATGGATGCTTTAGATCACACTTCATTATCCATTATAAGAATTAAAAGGCCAAGTTGTAAGAACAAAACAATTATTTGTGAATTGCGACTTGATAAAAAAAGGCAAGGTCTTTAATTATTTGTGATAGGTTGATCATAAGGAGCTCCAATAGCTCATAATTGAAACATGATTGCTTCCCATGAATGGTATCAATTATAGTCAGCAGATTTCCATAGTTCAAAAAGTTCATTGCCTTTGATTTTTGAATTCAACTATTTTAAAATTATTTTGCATCAACATTTCAGAACATGACTTGTAATACATCATTAGAACAAAAGAAAACAAGTGCAAAAAGAAAAATTATAGTTGCAGATTAAGACCAGACAAAAATTGCAACATTCAACAATTTTCATTGATTGTTTGATCTTGAGAAGCTCTAGTTGCTTCAATTTTTTTTATCAATTATCATCTGTGTGATGGAAAGCCAATTTTTTTACAAATTATACAAAAGTAATTGTTCAAATATATCGAATTAAGGAGTAACTTGGGAATAATTTTTTTAGGTTAGCTAACTTAAGATATGGTCTTTTCAAATCATTCTGTAACCTTTGGTGATGTGGAGTAAGAACGCAACTATTTTTTTCATAAGCTTTCTAGATTCACCAATAAACTCACATATCTTTGCTGATAATTAATATCATATTTCAATGTCAATGTCAAATATTAAAGAAAAATAAAGAGTAAATTAGAAATATTTTCTCATACCAGAATGAGCATTTTTCCTTACCTTGATAGAAGATTTGATATTGGAAAGGAAACTGATCACATGCAGGATTTTGGCCAGCTACCACCTACCAACTTGAATTAATTTCCTTAACCATCCAACAAAAATGTCTTCTACAACCTCAAGGGTAAGAGGGCTCCCTCTGAAAAAGGAAAGTGGTTGCACGTTGGGTTTCATTGGGATTTAGCATTTACTCCAAGGAAATTGTGTTTCTGTAAAATAAAGAGAGAAAAGGCTTGAAATTTGGGGTTCTCATATCATGCAATCCAAGGATATTTGCATACCTGATAAGTTGGAGCACACTTATTGGGTCAAACAAGAGCTTTTTTGCGGTTGGGATCTAGAAGACAATCTATCACTTGATTACCATAGTTCTTTATCATACAATACAGAGTTGAGAAGACTTTTGCACGCAAGTTTTGCAATACTATCGCTGGTCTTATATATGAATTGATAAGTAAAAGTAGCAAGAACCAAATGTCATCACATTATTCTCACTGGTTTTGCAATACTATCACTAGTCTTATATATGCATTGTTTAGTCAAATTATTTTCTATAAGCACATGTCAATTGTATCCTTCATCTATCCAATTGAGTTTTTCTACCATTGTAAATTTATTTAAATATTTCTATACTTACTAATCTCTTGAACATTTAATCTAACAAACAGTAATGTCAATTGTTATAGGTTTGTTATGTCGAACTATGTATCAGTTTTCAGAACCTTGGTGCCATATGAATAGGTAACTTTCCTTAAGTGTGTCAGCAATTAATTTAAATTTAAACTGTCAACAACATTAATCTAATGGCTATCTCATCAAGTTTTAAAGCATCATATATGTTATTTGATGATGACTTCACTGCAAGCTATAGGCGAGGTAAATCTCCTTGCAATACTAAAGAAAAACTATAATGACACATTTGAGCTATCCACTATGTACAAGTTGATGTCTGACATATGCTAATTTTTTGTTATAATTGGGTTGCTTTACCATAGGCTTGAAGGTGAAGTAGGCAAGCCATCTTTCCATCACCTTATCTTATGATCGGTAGCACATGTTATCAGACTTTATAACTCTGTGAGGTAAGATTTCAAACCAGAACTATCTGCTATCTGTTGTATGGTGCACTCACTATAATTGAAACATAGTCTTGGTGCATGCTTGTTTATATGAAGAAAGAAAGTAAGAGGAAAAATTTATATCAATTTCTTTGACTGATCAACAAATAAAATTATAAGTAAAGAATAGTATGCCAAATATCTTTAAGTCACATAAGAAACACCATTCTTTACTACCAAAAAACTCAAAATAGCTCAAGAAGACTCTATTGCTCACCATTTCTAGTAGCATGTCTTAGAAAAATTAATCAGTAAATTCTCTCTAGTGCAGAGTGTGTGAATTTCTAAAATAAGTTGGGAGTCCATGAGAGTCATTCATTTTTAGGAAGGAAAATATAAAATAATCAAACCTCAAGAAACAAATATTAACCTATATAGAGAAATGATAATAAGACATGTAAGAGGTGAAAGAGCCAAACAAGTTAAGGGACTCACATCAACGTGATCAAATTCACTATAAATGTAAAAGACACCTTTGTGTTATTGTGGCAATGGGGATATGGCTCCACATCCATGGAATGAAGACATGACAATATGCTGAAGTTCGAAAAACATGTAGAAAGATAAAATAATTTCTCAATTATTGGATTTTTTTTTTCTAAAGCAATAAGGCATTTATATATTATTTATGAGGTGAAAATATTTCATCATTCAGTCTCAACCTTTGAAGTTTTTGTTTGCTAATCACCCATCCAACATTGTTGTAAATTTTCAAATGTTTTAGTTCTCATTAGATTCACAACTGCCAGAATTCATAACATCATTTTTGTATACAGAGACACACATCCTTTGCCTTGGATTTGCATAAAATAAAGAAGTAACATTTGATGATGATGACATGTTTATGAAAGTCATTTAAGCTGCTTGTTCATGTTAATATCCATATCTAATATATAGTGAACTGTCATCAAGTTTTACCTACTATCAAAATTCAGATTCATAGAGCTGAGATTGCTTTGGATATTCCTCTATATGATCTCCATGAGTGAGAGAGAGAGAGAGATTGTATGTTAATAAACGTATTTATTTTGTCCCTACTATGATCAAATATTTCTCAATTATAACAATTTGAATGACAAAACATTGGAATCTCCCAATTGAAGCATGACATGCAAACTTGAACCTTTAGGCATGCCTAATGAAGAATTAGTAAAACAAAAATTATCACTAGAAAAAAACTCCCAATCTTTGATTACATCTTTCCAAAGAAGAATTTAATCTTTGTTCCTTACGTACAGAAGGCCAAGTACCAGATGGAGTGACAAGAACTGCCCCTGATTTCCCTGCTGCCTGAGCAACCCCACCACAATAGAACAAGCCCTAGCTTAAATCATTTGTAGCATCTATAATTCACCAAAAATCTCTTGAGACAACTCCATTATCTGAGACAGTGAATATAAAAATTCCAGGGATAGCTTCTATTTTAATCCTCTATTATTTTTTGTCTCCAAACCAATTCCCCATCGAAGGTCTTCACTTGAAATATTGGCTCATACCAAAATTAGAATATTGTTTTACCTTGATAGAAGAGTTGATATTGGAAATGAAACTGATCATATGCAAGATTTGTGTCAACTACCATACACCAACTAGCATTTGATATCTACTCTTCTAGCATCCAATATGATCTTCAAAATTTTAGGGCTGCTTACCCAACAGTCATATAGCTAGACAATTACTAGTGGTAGTTGAAACATTCACATGGAGGAATATCATGATCACATGAAAAGAGAAGGTGAAGTATCATAATCTGGTTTTGTATCAGTAGTTTCCTTTTGTTATGCATAAATAGTTACTACTTTCCTAATTGTTCCATCCGATGAAGTTTGGGATTTCAAAGGCTACACTAAATGAAAAGCCACCCATAATTCCCTGATGAAATGAGGGAGAAGAACAAAAATAATAAAAGAGACTTTGCTGCCTCAATGATAGTGATTCTCTAATTAGACAAATGACTGACTGTGATAGCCCATACCCGATTCAAATGTTGTCTAATCTAGATGTTGAAATCTGCATACAAGATCAGACCCAGAGATGTCAATTTGGTGAGGGATGCTACGTAGGTAGGTATAGTAAGGACTTCATCCCCGATTACCTATACATAGATGTAGGGAGAGTACTTCTTTTACCAATAATTCAAAATTCCACTTATTTGGTTAATCTGGCAATGATGAGTAAGATAAAAATAATTATATAGTTGCAAGTATGCGGCTGTAAGAGAACTGACTACCTCGGGTGACGTAAGCAAGCTCACAAGGTTATAAGAGGAATGATGATTAAGATTCATTTAGAAGAGTATACTCCATAATAGAAAAAACTGGTATAATACCCACGAAGCTGCGTTAGACCCCCATAATTCCTAACAGATAACAGAAATATGAAGGCAAGAAGTTAAAAAACAACTCTACGGTGTAGGGTTCAATGCATTGACATATAAAACATTGTACAAAACTCTAGACAAATAATTAATAAAGTATTAAGAATATTTTGGCAAAGACTGAATTTCATATAGGTATATGCTCAAGAGAAATTTATAGAAAGAATGAAAGAAGTATTTTTAAAACAAAAACAGGGTAACCTATAAGAAAATCCGCTCCTCCCAGTGAGTTCTGGCCATGGAACCCATCTCCTCTGTAGCTAAAAATTT